>CM053623.1:60485416-60505140 GCA_028646595.1 Phalanger gymnotis | reverse complement strand
TGGAGTCCTGCTTCCCTCTGCCCCTTTGTGGGTTCTGTAGTTCTAGAATTGGTTCAGAGCCATTTTTTCATAGGTTTTTGGAGGGACTTGGAGGGGAGCTCACGCCAGTTGCTGCTTTCCAGTCGCCATCTTGGCTCCGCCCCTCCTGCTTGTCATTTCTTAAAGCACAGTAGTATTCTATTACGATCACATACCACAACTTGTTCATCAATTCCTCAATTGATTAACATCCCCTCAATTTCCAATTCTTCGCCACTACAAAAAGAGTGGCTATAAATATTTTTGTACCTGTGAGTCCTTTTCCTTTTGTCAGTCTCTTTGGGATACAGACCTATTAGTGGTATTACTGGATCAAAGGGTATGCACAGATTTATAGCTCTTTGAGCGTAATTCCAAATTACTGTCCAAAATGGTTGCATCATTTCACAAAGCTTTTTCTGCATCTACTGATATAATCATATGATTTTTATTGTTGTTTTTGGTATCAATATGGTAAATTATGCTGATGCTTTTCCTAATATTGACCTAGTTTTGCATTTCTGACATAAATCTCACCTGGTCATAATGTAGGATCTTTGTGATATATTACTGTATTTTGCTAGCACTTTATTAAAGAATTTTGCATCAATATTCATTAAGGAAATTGGTCTATAATTTTCTTTCTCTGGTGTTGCCCTTCCTGGTTTAGATATCAGCTCCATATTAGTGTAGTAAAAGGAATTTGCAAGGACTCCTTTGCTTATTTTTTAAAATAGTTTATATGGTATTGGAAGTAATTGTACTTTAAATGTATGATGGGATTTTCTTGCAATTCAACCTGGCCTTGGAATTTTTTTCTTAGGAAGTTTAATGATGACCCATTCAATTTCTTTTTCTAAGACAACGATATTTAAGTATTTTATTTCCTCTACTGTCAATCTGGTTTCATAAATATTCATCTATTTCACTTAGATTGTTAAATTTATTGGCATATAATTGGACAAAGCAGCTCCTAATTGCTTTTTATTTCATCTTTATTGGCGGTGAGTTAACCCTTTATATCTTTGATACAGGTAATTTGATTTTCTTCTTTCTTAAATAAAATTAACCAGAGGATTATACATACATACATACATATGTGTATGTATACAGCCAGCTTCTAGTTTTTATTGGTTCAATGGCTTTCTTACTCTTAAGTAATATTTCCTTTGATTTTCCGGATTTCTAATTTGTTGTTTAACTAGGGATGTTTAATGTGTTGTGTTTCTTGGTTTTTTTTTTCAGTTGCATGCCCAATTTATTTATCTGCTCTTTCTCTATTTTATTGATGTAAGTGTTTAGAGATAAAAAAAAAATATCCTGTAAGTACTGGTTTGGCTGTATTCAATTAATTTTGGTACATCGTCTTAATGTTGTCATTTTGCTTAATGAGATTTGTGATTGTTTCTATGATTTGCTCTTTGACTTGTTATTTAGAATTAGATTATTTAGTTTCCAATTAATTTTTAATCTGTGCTTCCATGGTATTCTTTGGATGTAATTTCAATGGCATTATGATATGAAAAGGATATTTTATATTTCTACTTTTCTACATTTAGCTGTGAGGTTTTTACACCATACTACATGGTCAATTTTTGTGCAGGTTCCATATACCACTGAGAAAAAGGCATGTTCCTTTCTGTTTCCATTTATTTTTTTCCAATGGCCTATCATATCTAATGCTATTCCTTTCCTTAACTTCTTTCTTATTTTTTTCAATTAGATTTATTTAGTTTTGAAAGGGACAAGTTGAGATCCCTCACTAATATGATTTTACTATTTATTTCTTCTTTTGATACATTTAACTTCTCATTTAAAACTGTGGATGCTATGTTTACTGTTAATATTACTTCATTATCAATGGTACCTTTTAGCAAAATGTAGTTTCACTCCTTATCTCTTTTATTTAGAGTTTTACATTTTCTTCGTCTGAGATCATGATTACTACCCCTGCTCTTTTCTTTTTAGTTAAAGCACAACAGATTTCCCATCAGCCCTTTACTTTTACCCTGTTTATGTCTGCTTCAAATAAATATTTCTTGTAAATAACACATCACTTGTTTTTAATCCACTGTGCCATCCTCTTCCATTTGATAGGTGAGTTTATCCCATTCACATTCACAGTTTTGATTACTGTTTATTTCCCTGCATCCTGTCCCCCCCACCCCAGCTTATCCTTCTCTCTCTCTCTCCTTTCACAGAATCTCTCCTCAAAATTCTTCTGACCACCACCTCCTCCAACCCACCCTCCCTTATATCCATTTTCTTGTGCCATTCCCACTTCCTGTAGGGCAAGATATATTTCTGTTTCAAACTTAATGTCTATGTTATTCCTGTTTGAGCCAATGTTGATAAGAATACATTTTGAGCATTGCCCACCAAACTCCCCTTCCCATCTTTCCCTCCAATTCTTAGCTCTTTTTTTTGCATCTTTTATGAGATAGTTTACCACATTCTACCTCTCCCTTCCTCCTTACCCCAGTGTGTCCCTTTTTCCACTGCTTAATTTTATTTTATTTTTTGGATATCATTTCATTATGGTCAACTCACAGACTTGCCCTTTGTCTACATACACTCCTAACTGCCTTAATAAAGGAAAAGTTCTTAGGAGTTACAAGTGTCATCTTCCCATATATGATGTAAACAGCTTTAAAATATTGAATGACTTATAATTACTCCTTCCTGTTTACCTTTTTATGGTTCTCTTGAGTCATATTTGCATGTCAAATTTCATATTCAGCTTTTGTCTTTTCAGCAGGAGTATTTGAAAGTTTTTCATTTTAAGTGTCTATTTTTTTACCCTGAAGGATTATATTCATTTTTGTTGAGTAGGAGATTCTTGGTCATAATCCAAGCTCCTTTGCCCTCCAGAATATCACATTCCAAACCCTCTGATTCTTTCATATAGAAACTCATAAATCTTGTGTTATACTTAATGTGGTTCCACAATATTTGAATTATTTATTTCTAGCTGATTACAATATTATCTCCTTGATCTGGGAACTCTTGAATTTTGCTATGATATTCCTGGGAGTTTTCATTTTGGGATCTCTTTCAGGAGGTGGTCTGTGGATTCTTTCAATTTCTGTTATGACTTCTTATTTTTGGACAACAGGGTACTTTTCCTTGATAATTTATTGAAAAATGATGTCTAGGCTGTTTCATTTGATCATCATTTCCAGGTAGTCCAATAATTCTTAAATTACGTCTTATTGGTTTATTTTCCAGGTCAGTTGTTTTTCCAATGAGAGACTTCACATTCTCTTCTATTTTTTTCATTCTCTTGATTTTATTTTATTGTCGTTTGTATCTCATGGATTCATTAGTTGCCAGTTGCCCAATTCTAACTTTTAAGTAATTATTTTCTTCAACGAGTGTTTGTGCTTCCTTTTCCATTTGACCAATCCTACTTTCTAAGGAATTCTTTTTTTCAGCGAATTTTTGCACCTCTTTTTTCCATCTAGCTAATTTTGCTTTTTAAAGAGTTTTCTTCAATGGATTTTTGTGCTGCTTTTAACATTTGACATATTGTTTTTTAAACTGTTATTTTCTTCAGTATTTTTTTTTTTGCTTCTTTTACCAAGCTATTGACTCTTTCTTGCATCACTTTCATTTCTCTTCCCCATTTTCCCTCTGCCTCTCTTATTTGATTTCTAAAATCTTTTTCGAGCTCTTCCAGGACTTGAGACCAATTCGCATTTTTCTTTGAAGCTTGCATGTAGGTGCTCTGATCTCTTATCATCTTCTTCTAAATTTCTGCTTAGATCTTCCCTGTCACCATAGTAATTTTCTATTCAGGGCTTTTTTTTTAAATGTTTGCTCATTTTCCCAGCCTTTTTTCTTGACTTTTAACTTTATGTTATGGTTAGGCTCTGCTGCTGCAATGGAGGGGGCACTGTCCCAAGCTTCAGTTTTTTTTATTTTTGTGCTGCTATGTTGAAAGCTAGTTCTGGGAGCCTCTATGTTTCAGGGTATTTTGTTGCTGCTGTGTTTAAAGCTAGTTCTGAGGTTTCTGTAAGTTTCAGTTCTTCAAAGTTGGTATGATCTAAGGAGAGGTATGCTCAATGCTCTTTTGTCCTGTGCTCTGGTCTGTGAGTGACCACAAGCATTCTTTTCCATCCTAAAACTGTGATCAGGGTCCTTCTCCTGCTAGGACTCCTTTCCCTGGTATCATGACTCAGAACTGTGTATGGGCAATGCCAGTAAAGGATCTCCTGCCCCTGCTGACCAGTTTTCTGACCCACTTACCATCTGTGGGCTGAGAGCTTTGGAAACCACCACCACAGCTGATTCAGCTGCTCCCAAAGCCTGCTATTCATTTGCTTGGGTGTAACCTGCACTGGCATAGCCTGCTCTGGACTGAGCTCTCAACTCAGCAAGACAGATCATTTTTGTCCACCTTCTAAGTTGTCCTATGCTAGAAAATTGCTTCATTCCATCCTTTTGTTGGCTTTGATGTTCAAGAATTCATTTTGAGACATTATTTTAATGCTGTTTGGAGAGGAATTTGGTAGAGCTTAGCCAGTGAGTTCCTGCCTTTATTTTGTTATCTTTTCTCCACCCAAAAATTCTTAATTGGCTTAGGAACTTGTTCAGAGTCATAGAGCTAATGAGTATCTAAGGCGTGTTTGAAACTTAAGTTTTTATGACTCTAAAGTCAGTGTTCTAATGAACATGATACCACCTGCATAATAATGATCATTTATAAAGCCTTTCAAGGTTTGTGAAGTGCTTTACAAATATATTTCATTTGATCCTCACTGTAATCTTGTGAGGTAGTTTCTATTATTATCCCCATTTTCTAACAGAGGAAATTGAGGCAGAGTTTTGATGATTTGCCCTGAGGGATACAGTTAGTAAATGTTTGAGGTTGGATTTGCACATGGGTCTCTCTGGCTCTGGGTGCTGCACTCTTGACCGCTACTGCCCCCACTTACCTGACATGGAGTAGCCAAACCTCAAATGAAAGTTATTCATGGGATTGCTGGCTAATTTACCTCACCTGTACAACCTATAGCCAAAGAAGTGGGAAAGTGAGGTTCGATACAATGCCTACAGTGATAACAATACAGGAAGCTTAATGTTCTCAATTCTCATTCCCAGTTGATGTCTCCTCTGGATACAGCACATGTTTCAGAAAATAAACCTAGATGCCAAACCTGTTTATTAGTGCCAACTATCTGAAAACACTTTTTCCTCCCTCTCCTTTGTTGATTCAATTTGTCCCTCGAACTGTGCTTTTGGGTCAAGTTTCTCCCACATTTAATATGCAACACGAAGCATGAAATGTCTCATAGACAGAGATTTAATTTGGTATTAATGTGCGTGCTCTCCTCCAGCCTGTCCCATATATCACTGCACTGGGAAGCTTCCCTCCTGAGATGTATTTGGTTGTGAATGAGTGAGAACATGAAATATTCTAAGCAGGCTCAGCCCCAATAATAAAGGAAGGCAATCAGCTTTTCAGGAAGATGAGTAAGTGACAGCAGTAGAGAGACAGACACCTTAGCACTGCCCAGGGGAAGGTAAAATACCCATCAAACTACTTAGTCCAATCAATAGGAAGGAGAAAACCTTCATGAAGAAAAATCACCTCTGTGGAAAAGAAGTTTTCTAGGAGGAAAAGAAGATGGATCAGAGCACAGCTTGCATTTATTCCTAATATTTGCTCTCAATTTCTGAGTTATGTTAGAAACCTAAGTAATTAGGTATGTGCATTCAGATCCGTCAAGTTCCGTTAACTCATTATAATAATCTGAACCACTGTAGCATAGCTTCCAAATATTAACTCACTTACCTTTATCTGTGTGTTTTCATGCTGAGAAACATTTGGTCACATAGTTATTCAAGGAAAACTAGACTAATGTTTCTAAGAGCAAATATATACTAAGTTCACAGGAATATTATGTGGCTAACGGTCATTCACAAGATCATTCTTGTAAAAGTGCAAACTATGATTGGTTGACTAATAATCACTGCTCACGCTTCCATAGGCCCTTAGATACATCCTCCCTTTGGTTGGGATGTGAAGTAGTTGCTATATTATCGCCTTTTTTGTAAATGAGGCAGTTGAGGCTAAAACATCAGAGTGGCATCCTCAATGTGATACAGCTAGTGAATATCTGAGGTACAATTCAAACTTAGCTTTTTCTGAATCCAAGTGGAGCACTCTATCCATGATCATTACTATTGGTGTTGTCTTGTAGAATGATTATTGACGTAATAAATAGAATTTATATAATGCTTTTAATTTAGCAAAGGACTTTACATGTTATCTCATTTGATCCTCACAAGAGCCTTATGAGGTAGGTGTTATTATTATCCCCATTTATGTATGTGTAAACTGAGGCTGAAAAATGTTAAATATTTTGCCTAGGGTCACACAACCAGTAAGTGAGTCAGGATTCAAACTCAGATCTTCCTGTCTCAGGTTTATCACTCAAAGCAACACCTCCCCATTAAAGACACCTTTTCACAAGGCAAAACGTCCTCTCCCTTTCAGTGCTTATATATTGTGTTTGGAAAGAAGTGATTTTTTTAAACAAATGCAATATTTATTTTTAATTTTAAAATATTGAAACTATTTGTAATGCGATTGGATCCACATAGTAACTCTGGGAGTTAGGTATTATTATTATAAGGGCAACTAGATGGTACACTGGATAGACTAGCAAGCCTATAGTCAGGAAGACCGGAGTTCAAATCTAGACTTAGGCACTCTGTAGTAAAGCTGTGTGATCTTGAGCAAGTCACTTAAACCTGTTTGCCTCAGTTTCCTCATCTGTAAAAAATAAGCAAATTACTCCAGCATCTTTGATAAGAAAATCCCAAGTGGGATCACAAAGAGTTAGATGCAACTGGAAACAACTGAATATCAGCAAGGAAAAGTTGAGGAAAATAATAGAAACACAAGTTAAGTGACTGGCCCAAGGACAAATAGTTAGTGTGTCAGGCCACATTTGAACTCAGATGTTCCTGAGCTCTATCCATTGTGCCACCTAGCTGGTTAAGGTAGTGGGGAGGGAGGGGAGAGAGTGGAGAGAGGAGACAAATAACTTGGAGATACTGTTTTTCATATACTTTCACTGAACAGGCTCTTTATTAAAGAAATACATTATACTTTAAGGATATTTTTTTCTGAAATTCTCTTTTAGTCTAAAGCATGTTTTAAGTCTAGAGTAGAATCTAGCGAACCTTTAAAGAATGGTTCACACAGAACTCTGTGATGACATCTCGATATATGAGCTAATCAGGAAATAGAAAGTAAAGGAAATGCAAACTGAGGTCTTCAGGCTTGTACTTTTCACTGTCCTAAAAATGAATAATAACTGCGTGGTAAATACTAAGCAAAGTCCACCAACAGCCTTCTGTGGCTGCTGAGTCTCTCCATGATCTTGAGCAGCTCTGCATTCACCAAAAAGATACACAGACTCACATGCCAAAGATTCCACATCTTTAAGGGAAGTATTACATTACGGTCTATCTCCAGGCTCAACGGTATACTGAAACTGATTGGATTGGTTGGAAAGATAGAGTGACAGGAATTTCTGACTTTGGGTTCAAAGGACCTGGTTTAAAATCCTCGCTCCAAAGCTGTGCAATTTTGGGGAAATCTTTTCACCCCTGTATGCCTCAATTTTTTCACCTGTAAAATGGGGGATTTTTACTAGATGAGCTCAGAGGTTCCTTGTGGCTCTAGATTTATGAATCAATAAAGAGTAATTAATGAATGAATATTTGGACCTAAAGAGTAGTCATTTTGATTGTTCAATGTAAAGGTTATAAAAGTGGTAAACATCTGTCAGAGCTGGGATAGGAACCCATATTTTATGATATTGAGTCAAGATATTTTCTTTTTCCTCTGTCTCCTTTCCATTTCCATCCTATTTTCTTTCTATTTTTTAGATTCCTCTCTTCTCCTCCAATGGTTAATTCTTATCACGCAAGATAGTTTGTACACAGAACTCACAGCACAGAGATGGAAGAGATTTTAACAGTTGTCTAGCCCAAGTCTAAGGTTTAACAGATGAGAAAACAGAAGTCTAGATTTATAATATTGTATATGTGCTTATCTTTACATATTGAGTATCCCTCTAGTAGGATATATGCTACTTAACTACAGTGACAGATTTATTTTTGTCTTTAAAATCCTTACACTAATTCACACATAGTAGGGGATTAATAATTATTTCTTGAACTGAATTGAGTTGAAAAGAATCAAATTATTGACTTACCCAATTTCATTTCATTACATAGTGACAGATTTCAGGTCTCCAAATTCCTAGTCATGTTCTAGTTCCACTGCTCAACCAACAGGGTATTAGGCACACCAATAGGCTGAAGCATTTGGAGCTAAATCCATTTGTCCCTTACAAATGAATGAGTATTTTTTGTTTTGTTCTTGTTTTTGCATGGGGAGGGGGGGAGGCAGGGCAATTGGGGTTAAGTGACTTGCCCAAGGTCACACAGCTAGTAAGTGTGTCATGTGTCTGAGGCCAGATTTGAACTCAGGTCCTCCTGACTCCAGAACCGGTGCTCTACTCACTGCGCCACCTAGCTGTCCCAGAACTCAGAGTATTTTGATTACTGTTTCACAGGGTCTTCATTTCTTCTAGATCTTTCCACATAAGAATACAGACATGATATTTTGGTCCAATATGCCTTTTAAAACCATGATTCCTTCTTTCAAAACTGAGGCTGGTATATTCCTTGGCTAGGATAAAATAGGTTTATTTTCCCTGTTCTTATCCCTGTTTGCCGTTTTTGTCATAAGACCATAGGTTTAGGACTAGAAGAGACCTCAGCGTCAAAGACTTCCTACCACAACAAGATCATTTTCCAGAGTAGAAAATGAGCTTCAGGAATTAGCTCAGGTTCAGACAGTTTCTCAGGCCTTTGTGACTCCAAGTCCAAATCTCTATCTACTACCCCAGATGGCCTATTCTATACAATAATTATAATCGAGTAGGGATACCAATTCCGACTTCCTGTGTATTTAAAGAAGAATGCGTAGATCAATGTATCCTGGAGGGACATTAACCTATCAATAATGCTGACAGGGCTCCAGGTCCTAGAGATGCAGAATCTCTAACCTTCATGTTTTGTTGCCTTTTAAGGAGTCATTCAATTAATCAATAATTATGCATAAAGTCTATGCCAAGCATTGTGCTAAGCACTGAAAATGCAAAGACAAAAGTAAAACAGTCCTTGTCTTCAAGAAAATTAAGGAAACCTTAGTTTCTTGTCTTCAGGCCGAGAATTAACATGCATGGATGCCATGGATGGACATTTTTCTTTGAGTACTTAAAATAGGATTATTATTTATACAGTAATTCTCGAAAACTTGGATTGTTAGCTTGGCAAATCACTTTTTTTTTTCCTCTTCAGTGAAATACATATGGGGTAATAGGTTGTTTCCAAGGCTAAAAATAAATAAATAAATAACAATCCTCAAAAATAAATTAAAGATATTAAAATATTGCCAATCTAATACATAAATTATAAATTGTTTTATTTTGGTTTCCAATGTTGATATGAAGCAATGAAAAATGCCTTAGAATCCAGGCTGACACTTAAACCAGAAAAGAAGTTCAAGTGATTGTCAATTTTCAGTATTTAGGGTTTTTATTTAGATTATACCTAATACAATGAGAGATTCAGGGGTGAGAATAAAAATATCTTCTAATTTTGATTGATTATGGTAGATATTAAGATACAATCACGATATAGTGGATGATAGGAAGACCTGGACTTAAGTTCTACTTTTAATACATACAGGAAATATAATCATAGATAAGTCATTTTGGAAAGGGAGGATTTTCTAATTTGTAACTTTCAGAGAAGATATTCACCTGCAAAGACAGAGGTGGTATTATTATTTGAAAATCAATGTATCAATGGAATTATCACAAGTCAAATCCCCATTCAACCCTTTATGGGAGCTAGTAAGAGGGTATACATGGAGAATTTTTTGGAGGGATTTGGGGGAGAGCTTAAGTGAGTCCCTGTTTTCAAGCCGCCATCTTGGCTCTGCTCCCATCCCCCGAGAATTTTAAACCAAAATTTCACTTAATAGATGAAAAGGGAGATTTTAAAAAGAGGCAACATTCAATAAAAAAAAAAAAATCTTTCAAGATTATTAGCATTTACTTTTGTCTTAGCAACTGAATCAATTCTTCAGTATTTACAAATAGTTCAGGTGTTCCACTACAATTGTACTTGCCTCGCCTTGGAAACTATCCATAAATGCATTAATTAGTTGGAAATATTTCTCAAATCTAGCCTTTTCTCTCTGTTCCTACTGCCAAAATGTTAAGCCAGATTCTCATTAAATCACACCTGTGACACCGTGATGACTGCTTTGCTAGTGTTCTTCATTTCTTTCTGTCACTATTCTGAAAACAAATCTCACAAAAACATTAAAACATCGTGGAATTCCTCTACTCAAACACATGACGTGACTCCCTATTGTCTATTACCCTGCCTGCCCTTTATGTTTCCTTGTTCAGGCACCTAGTCAGACAATAGTCTGAGAGTATCTTTTATTTTCTGTCTTTGGAGCTGACCAAATTTACTTTTAAAAGAGGCAGCCTTAGCTTGAAATGTATTTACAGACCCCAGTGCCAGACTTTGAAACCTTTTCCTGAAATGGTTCAACCTCACCTATAAACTTTTTTGTCTATCTTGAAACAATAGTAAAAACTAAATCCATACATACTCTTGTGATCCAATGATTCTGGCCTCCTGGTTTTTAGCATATACTAAAAGCTCACAAATACTATTGATTGATTGGCACTTATTGAATAGAAGAAATTTATAATGAAAAGCATGTAATTTATAGCTGGAAGACTATGGTTTGAATCCCAACTCTGCTATTTATAGAGGGGTCATTTAATATCTCTAAGCCTCAGTTGACTCATGTGCAAAATAATGGGTTTGACTAGACATCTAATTTTACACTTCTAAATACAGGGATAAGTTCTATTTATTCAATCATAGAAAGATAGAAGATAAATACATACTGATACACATTCACTCATTTCAAATCTCATTCTCATAGCACTGAGTTAGGGTTCTGTTCCCTCTGAATTCTTTCAAAAACAAATTGCCTATTCATTTGATTGCCCCAAAGTCTCCATTTCAATTTTCACATTTGAAGTTACTCAAATACACTTTTTTAACAGAGACAGCCTGCAAGTAGAATGTCATTGTACATGTCAGACAAAGTGAAGATCTGAACCCAGGAAGTCTTTCTTATGACTCAAAGATGAAAATTATGACAGTGCCTTGAAGATAGCCATATTCTTGATTAGCATGTTGTCAGAACAACTGTTGGTGCCCTGTTTTTTTTTCTTTATTTTAACACAACTATAGCCATGTACTATAGGTACAAGTATCATGAGGAATCTCCTGCTCTACTCTCCTTGGAAATATCATAATTCATAGATGGCACCTTTTAGAAATTTGGATGGTGGGGGGTAAGTAAAACAACCTGATCTCTCTCTAATGAACTCTGGTCAGTAGAGATATTCCCCAAGTTCATCAAAAATCAAAGCAGTGACTTTCCATTATTTAACACAGGTTAGATTCCCTATAATTAATTTCATTTGGTTCATCAAGGGTTATTTGGCTACAGCAGAAGCATTGAGACTGCTACCTGTGACTGTTTGGCATCAGGCTTCAACACATCGATGATGGTGGCTTTCTTCATTTCTATGTGGGGTTTTGACCAATTGAATTGACCATTTGTATAGGCATTTGTGTATATGTATGTATGTGTATTGCTTTATTCATGGATTTACTTACACGACAACCTTCCCTTCTCCTATATTTAAATCTGCCATGGGTCACCCACTGTCATATCTTCCACTATGCCTTCTCTGCAGATGTCTCCCTATACTATCAATTCCACAAATGTGAATAAGGCACTGCCCAAAGCGCTGTGGGGAGAGCAAAAGACTTATCAGACCTAGCCTCTGCTCTCACTTAGACTGCAGTCTAATGGAAGATTCAAGACACACACACACACACACACACATATATATATATATGACAAAAATTAAAAAAAAATAAATGATAGGGCACAACATGATAAGGCCTCAAAGTGTAGTACCTCCAATAAACCCTAAAGAGTAAAAAAGAAATTAAAGAAATTACTATGTGATGAAAAAGGAAAAGAAAATTCCTGAAAAGAATATGACTTCAAATGTTTCTTAAAGAATGACTAGATATAGAGGGAAAAAAGAGTGTTTTCTCCTTAGGGATATGTGCCAATGTCTGAAAAAGACAATATTTATACAATGTTTGGGATACAGTAGATCACTTTGGCTGGACCAAAAGGTTCATGTGTATAAGTAGTGAGAGCTAAGTTTGGAAGACAGATTAACCACCTGAAGTGTTACAGGGAAACATCTATTCATTGTAAAACCTTTGAGGAAATCAAGAACAATTATTTATTTCTCTTTGTTATTATCTTGATCCCCTCCACACGCACACATACCGGAACAGCAATAGTAATGATCAATACTTGATTTTGCTCTAGCATCAGGGAAATCAGACCTAAATTCAGGCTTTGGCTTTGTGTAACCAAGACTATTGTATGTCAGTGACTTTCCTTAAATGATTTTCATTCTTTTTAGTGGCCTTATTTTATGTATGTTTATTAAATATTGTATGGAAACGAAGTGTTGTAATAATAGCACAACCCATAAGTATTTATAATTTTGCAAACACAAAGTAAATGGTCCACTCATCTGTGATTCTAGATCATAATCCAAACATTCTGTGCTAGGTCTCCATCAGTAAGTATCAATAATCTGGAGAAAAGAAAAAAAAAAGAAAAACTCAGAAGAGACAATCTAGAATTTCCCTTTAGATAAAGCTATTTCTCTAGTTACAACAAACTACAGTGACTCAAATTAACACAATATTAGGACAGAATTTAGAACATGTCTCAGGTAAGTGGATTTATGAAACAGTACTGGGCAATTCAGTGATAGTAGAAGACCAGACCTTTGGTAGTTAAGACTGATTTTTCAGCATGGCTACCAAAGTGATTTTTTTAGTAGTGGTAAAGAAACAAAAACAAAAGAGATATCTATCATTTAGGAAATGACTAAACAAATTGTAGTACACAAGTAAAATAGCATATTACTGTTTTTCAAATATATGAATATGATAAATACAGGAAAAATCTAAGATTTACAAGAAAGGTTACAAAGTGAAGCAAGAACCAAGAAAACAATACATACAATGATTGCTCCAACAGAAATGCATAGGGCAACAATGGCATGATCAGGCAGTCAACATTAATTAACCATTTACTATGTGCGAGTCACTGTGTTAAGCACTGGTGATACAAACAGGGGCAAAAGATAATCTCTCCCCTCAAATACCTCACAATCAAAACTCAATGTTGTGAAAATCCAATAATCAAACTTCCACCAATGGACCCACCTCTTCTTGGCAGATTTTAGGGATCATGGCTATAGACTTCACATCATGTCAGACTTTGTCATTAGATTGCTTGTTTCTTTTTTAGAGGAAACTGCTCTGGGAATCTGGGAAGGGATGGAAGAGGAAAAGAATCACTGGGGAACATAGATGATATAAAAAGAAATGATATAAATAGAATTTATCTCAATCTAAGAACCAGGAGGAGTGATGGTTATGGATCATTGTATATATTGTAAGATTTGTTTTTTTGTATTTCTTAATAGTGTTGAATTGGGGGGGGGCACTTTTTAATAGAAAGAATAACTTTCTGCATAAGGGAAAGCAGAGAGACAAACTCAGAAATGATGATGATATAAAAAAGACATTTAAAGAAGGAAACTGGAAACTACTCAAGTACAGAATCCAAAAATCTGAATTAAATTTGTTTATACATTTGATTATATTAGAACTGTAAATATTCCATTCTTTTTAGTGAGGTTTTAGTTTATGAAAACAAAATGCAATATATTCACACTTTTCAGACTGTAGATGGAAAATTCCCAATATAAAAGACCTGATTCCCTTTATCCAAAAACTGAATTGTCCATTTCTATAAGCCGGAAGGTAGCTTTCATGATGTTCACCTGCTCATCACTCGTTTGTTTGAAAATCCCGTCTTAAATATGACTGGAATCCAATGAACCAAGACTGTAGACAATAGTAACTTTCTTAACAAAATTATAGTTTAAAATCACACTAGTTGCAATTTAATGGGTAAGGTTGGGGAGGCAGCAAGAATTAGTAGCTTTTCAAGAGGTGTGCAATTTGTCACAAATGCAAACATGTCCTTTAAAGTTATTAAGTCACTGCTTATATTTGATAGCCTAAACTATTTCTTTACAATTAATGTAAATGGAAATATAATGATATTTAAACAGAAGGGAGGAAGTAACAAAGGGTTTCATTCTGTAATTACTGGAAGGATTTTTCATTCGCAATGCACACACTTAACTATAATTAATAATAATAGAAATTTATCCACAAGCAGAAAGAGTAAAAAAAAAAACTTAAAATCTCAGAAAATCAGTTAAGATTTTTCTAAAATAAAATTGGCAACACAAATGGTATGCTAGCTATTTATTTTTGTTTGTGTGTGTGTGTGTGTGTGTGTGTGTGTCTGTCTGTCTGTCTGTCTGTCTGTCTATCTTACCATCTTTAGGACTGAGATGTAAATGGATGCTATCTGGTAAATGCTATTTCCATAAGGTCTAAGAGAATATACATTTGGGAGTCCTCCTCAGTGAGGGCAATTTGTTGTTATTATTGTTGTATGGTTTTCCCTAAAGCATGCAACTTTGTATTTATTGACAATTTTGTGGACTTTTCATTTCATTCATTGATGTTAGTCTAGAGAGGAAGCAGATTGAGACAAATTTCCTGAACACAATTATTATGGAAATAACTAAGCTAAGTGGCATGGATTAGAGGATAATGTTTGATTCCCCAGGAAGGTGCTTGAGATAGGATCAGAGGAACTAGGATTAGTCTGGGTAATTGGAGTAGAAAGGTAGGGAAATAAGATGTAGTAATATTTAAAAACCCTTCCTTAAGAAACAATGGGCCACATTTCCTCTCATCTTCCTAGCTTTGTTTAAAGTACAGATCTAATGCCATTTTCTACAGGCATTTCTGGAAGCCCTCAGATATTAGTACTCTCTCCCTCTTGAAGTCATTGTCTATGACACTGTATTCAAATAACTGTGCACAGTTGTAATCCCTCCCCTCCTATGTTTCTCCATTTAGAATTTAGAATGGATCTCCTTGAGGACAAGTTGATCTCAGTATCCAGCATGGTGTCTTGAGGAGTTTGGTTAATTGAATTAAGCCTTTGAGAGGCATTTTCTTATTATCGCTAGTAAATGTCTATAGCACCACACTATCTACTATGCACAGAACTTCCTATTTGCCCTGTAACTCCCCATGGCAAGATCCTTTCCTTCGTGCTGTTTACAATTTAGTCAGCAATTCGTGGCACATGCACAGATAGCTCTTATTCGTGTTACAAAAAGACACATGCATATGAAGGTATGAACAGTTGTGAAGTTTGGTGAAAAGAAGAAGGATCCTTGGCAACTGGGGGGAAAGATTTAGTGCTTCTTCCATCTCCCCACTCCATCACCTCCCACACCCCCTCCCCTATGCCCACCCATGCTGCAGGCATATAATTACATGTCCCAGGTCAAGAGTGTTTGAATGAGAAAAAATTCAAATGTATTTCAGTTGGAAGTGACTACAGTGTGAGAAACTGTGTGTATTGGGCATAAAATAATATTTTTAAAGTTCTATTGATGGTTGTTGTCTCAGTGGTCACTATTTTGATATTAAAATTTTCAGTAGCCATCTTGGATAAATCCAAAAGGGCATAGCACTGTGGTCACTATTGATGAAAAGTTCCAAGTCCTTCTACATTGCTGGTATTCAAATATGGGCTTGTGAGATGTTTTCCTTTATATGTAGTGGGTTCTTTACTTCCAGAAAGAATATAGCATCTTTCAGTGCCACCTACATTTTACTCTTGTGGTTTCTATTTGGCTTCAGAGTAAAGAAGACCTGATTCAGATCCTGCCTCTGACAAGAACCGTCTGCTTCCAGAAAAATTCACTTACTCTCTAAATGTCCCAGGCAATTCTCTAAGAGCACATACATTGTACTAAAGTTGCTAATGACCATTGGTGGGGGCAGTTTCCTCATTGCAAGGTGCTTGTATTTATGAAACCTTAAGTCTGGTTTCCCCTTATCTTCCCATCTCCCCTCCCCACAACAAAAGAGCGCCCTAAAACTCTAGGCGGTCGCCTCTAGCATATGGGAGGTGGGAAAGAGGGAGAAAAATGAGGAAGAAAAAAGCCCTAATAGAAAAAAAATAACACTTAAGCACCACATTCTACTGCACTATTGGTAAAGGGGCAGCATATTATAATTAGGTGGGTGTGCAAAAAAATTTAGTGGTAGAAGGTTGACAAAGGGTATTTGTTTTATGACTAGAAGGACTGAATTTAAGGCTATCTCGAAGCACTTAGCAATGTCAATATTCCAGTATTAAGCCAGCAAAGCTCCTCCTATATGAACCATTTTTATTTGAGCTTAACACTATCGGTCATGATTGGTGTGCTTCCATGACACCATTGGCATCATGGAAATATGACAGTGCAATTTTAAAAATTTATTTGTTGTTGTCATCACTGTTCAGTCATTTTTCAGTTGTATCCAACTCTTCATGACACAGTTTGGGATTTTATTGGCAAAGATACTGGAGTGATTTTACCATTTACTTCTCCAACTCATTTTTAAAGATGAGGAAACAGAGGCAGACAGGGTTAAGTGACTTGCTCAAGGTCACACAGCTAGTAAGTGTCCGAGGCCAGATTTGAACACAGGAATATGAGTCTTCATGATTCCAGGCCTGACATTCTAACCATTCCATCCCCTAGCTGCATTTTTTTTAATCCATAAAGTAAAGAAAATAGAAAGTAGGATGAATTTGTATGGGTATTTCGATTGATGTGAAAAAATAAAATAAAAATGACGTAGCTGGTTCTTCTAGTGTTACCTGAGTTTCCAAGACCTTAGAGGCATATTTTTGTTTATATCCCTAGCATTTAGTACATTTCCTGGCACATAGTAATGGTTTAATAAATGCTTGTTGACTAACTGGCTTACCAGAAGCTTCCTATTAGCTGTTGGGCTTATTTAAGAGGGAACAAAGTACTTTCTCGTCACTGGGTATTTGGGAAATGTATGATGGCAGAAATAGCCCTTGAATATTTTTAAGTTAGAAATGTCTAGCATTGGTGTCTGAGGGATGAAGCCTGCAGCATGTACAGTAGTGTGAACAGAGAGAAAGAGAATAGGAAAATGTGTGAGTTTTGGGAGGCCACTGGAAAAAGCATCAGGAATTTAGGAGCCCCAGGAATTTTCCCTTGATGTGGAGTTAGAGGGCTGAGTCCATGTGTGGAATATGATTAGAGAACTTGGTACTTGGGAACCTGGAGGCCCAGCCTATTGGTAAAAAATAACCAATTACGAAGGCTAAGTTCACTAGCCCTTGGTGAATGAGGATGTGTAAAATCAGGTTTGGTCTATGTTCTGCATCCTACCTTCCCTTCTCTTCTCTCTGCCCATCTATCCAGCATGCTGGTTTGAACAGTTCCAAGAAAGCCTACTCATATCAGGATGTAGTAGGAAAAGTGCTACATTTGTAATCAGAGAACCTGCCTTCAACCACCTCTGCTGCATGCTACCAGTTTGACTACAGGCAAGACATTTTACCACTCAGTGGTTCAGTTTCCTTGTCTGTACGATCGGGAAGTTGAACAAGATGACTTCTGAGGTTTCTTTAAGCTCTAAATCCGTGATTTCTATGATGAATCTATGTTTGAATGGCACATTTGACATTATTTAATGTTGAGGGATATGGATAGAATTACCTGGACCTAGTTCCTGGAGCCCTACTAATAATAAGCTAGGCCCATCCACTCTTCTGACATCCCCTCAGATGTTTCTGAATCTTCTTTAGGACTGGCAAGAAGTGATGGTACGGGGGACAGTGGGACTAAGGAGCTAGTAATAACATCATCATTACCAATGGCATCAAGCTCAAATAAAAATTATTCATATAGGAGGATCTTTGCTGGCTAAATACTGACAGTTTTAAAATGTTATGTTATCTAAGTTTTATTGAGTGTTTTAAAATTTTATTTTGTTAAGTATTTCCCAATTATATTTGAATCTGATTTTGGTTGCACTCAGTACTATGGACTGAATGTATTGTGTGGGTTGTTGCAATGGCAAGCAAAGTGGGACTTTTTGCTGTTTTTTTTTTCTTTTGCAGTGCTTCTCAGCACTAAGGCAATCAAGTGCCTTTGATTGAGTCTTGCCTTTGTTTGAAGCAAGTCTTTGAATCAAAAGTCTTTGACCTGCTTAAGTCACAAGAAAGCCTATGTCACATGAGTTTGAGGCACATGGTTGCAATGCCCTCTGACCTTGAAGCAGAATATATATATATATATATATATTCTGAGGTTAGCATTTTGCTTTGGGGGCTCACTCTTTGGAAGAGTGATCACATGCTTTGGCCAGACAAGACTCTGGGTAGCTGTTAAGGAGCCCCCTGGCTTTGAAAACCCAGGTGTTGGTGCTTCTTTCTCTGGCAACTATGTATATATTGCTATGGACAGACAATTAGAAGCCCTGTCTGCTGATTTGCATTATTTGCGCTGCTTATATAATTTCTGCTTGTAATTCTGTTTGTGTTTTCTCTGAAGCTCACGGTGCTGATTTTTTCCTCTTAACTAATTGAATGATATATGTATGTTTAATTAAAGTAAGACTGTTATCCCCTTGAAGTTACTTTCCTTTAGAAAAGCTGTTCAAAGATCCTGTGCTAGCATCCCTCCTGTGTGCTGGTGTTACTGGCCTTACACCTCCACAGCAGCTGCAAGTAACATTGTTGTCACAGTTGCTGGTTTGACACCTCTGATCATGACTCTGCAAGGTTCCTGACGCTATTCTTCAGGAATATATAGAAGTTTCATGGAGTCATACTTAGTTGCACATTTGTCCATTACTACAGATCATCCACCTGGTGAGTAGGAGTACTCAGGTAGGCTACACTAGAGGAATGAATGCATCCTTGAGATTTAATTGGTGAGGGGACTAAGAATGTAACTGTTGAAAAGCAGTAGAAACTGCTTTTCTAGTCATCTTGGGTATAAGAAGCCCTGGCACAGTGGATAGAGCACTGTCCTCAAAGCCAGGAACAACTGGGTTGAGAGAATGCCTCTGTGATCCCTGAGAAGTCATTTAAGCTCTTAGTATTCAAGGTAACTCTCTAAGATAATAAATTATAGAGAAGAAGACACAACTTCATCTGGACATTCCCAATACCAATAAAAATACAGACCTAGTCCCTACCCCATTTCCTACAGGTTACTATACTTAGGAGTATTCAGTGCAAAGAAATTCAGTTTCATTTGGTGGTAGCTTCTCTGATAAGCCTTATTCAATACTTACATAAGTTTTTTTCTTGGAATTTTGAACAAAGTTTCAGGCTCACTACTAAGTTGTTTGAAAAACAAGATAGAGGCGGAGCCAAGGTGGCGACTGGAAAGCAGTAACTGGCGTGAGCTCCCCTCCAAGTCCCTCCAAAAACCTATGAAAAAATGGCTCTGAACCAATTCTAGAACTACAGAACCCACAAAGGGGCAGAGGGAAGC
>CM053623.1:60455005-60484916 GCA_028646595.1 Phalanger gymnotis | reverse complement strand
GACTGGGGAACGGGGCAACCAGAGTGTATGCCATCTTGGAGTGGGGGGGGTGGAAATGGGGAGAAAATCTGTAATTCAAACGCATGTGAAAATTAATGCTGAAAACTAAAGATATTAAAAATAAATTAAAAAAAAAAGAAAAACAAGATAGAGAAACACTTTTTTTGGAGGCCATTCATTCACCAAACCAATTACAGATTTTAACAAATGGTCATAGCCAAATTGTCTAAATTATAATTTGCCAATTTCAACATACTTAGACAATATTTATGTGCTTTCTTCAATCTTTAATTTAAATCCAAAATTTCAAGGATGAAAGAATCATTCAATAATGTTGAGGAGGTCCTAAGAATATTACCTACATAATTAAAAAAAAAAACTACTTAAATTATATGGAGTCTGAGTTTAGAAATATAACCTAAACTTTCATATCTTTTGTTATTAAGACAATAAGATATGCCATGGACATTTAAAATGGCCATAAAATCCCAGGTCTCTAGAATCTGCCTCTAAAACTTTTTTGATTATGGTAAGCCATGGATTCCTTATTTCTAGGGTCATAAAAGGAAACTTCAGAATAATTTTGATCATATAACTATAAAAAACTATTACATTTCCTTTAATAGCCCTTCACATGTAACTATAAGACTAAATTCTGCAACTGTATTAAATGACTATCAAAAATTAATTGCAAATAATGGTTTAATCTGGGAGGAAAAAATAGTTTGTACTAATTTTGTTACTACGAATCCGGAAATAAAATTTGCAAAGAAGTCATATTGTATGTCTAATTTCCAAGCAGACTGGCATTTTTTCTTCCTCTGTCACTAGAGTAAACAGAGGATAAAGTGGGGAACATTTATAATGACTTCAATTCTGAGAAGGCACTCAAGCTATTTTACTAGGTCAGAAAATAGATTTGGTCCTCAACTTTGCCCTAGACTCAATCACAAAAAAGTTAGAACTATTCAATCCTGGTACTCTTTAGCTATAACTCCATTGCATATGTAGAGGTGAAACTCTTCTGTGCTCTGAAGAATATGATATATTAAACCCAACTAAGGAGTTCCAGTGATCAAAGGTATTGCAAAGTCTAAGAGCTCTGAGATAGGGTTGAATTTGGCTACTTATTTGGTCACAGGTAGATATCTAGAAGCAATAGGAAGGTTGAGCCCATCAAGATATGGTTCTGTCTTCTCCAAACTCTAAGAATTTCCAAATTTAAAAGGGCCAAGATTGAGTTAAATTCAAGTGGAAGTTACAGACTCTTGACCATATATCTCAATGGCTAGTAGAAAGTAGAAGAAAATCTAGGGAACAAGGCTGGGAATAATTAATATAATAATTATTAATAATAATGAAATAACAGTAACAATAGCTAACATTTATAAAGCACTTACTATGTGTCAGGCACTGTGCTAAGTACTTCACAATTATCTGATTTAATCCTCACAACAACTTTATGAGTTAGGTGTTATCCAAAGCAAAAAAAGGTTAAACAACTTGCCCAGAGT
This sequence comes from Phalanger gymnotis, assembly GCA_028646595.1. Classification (NCBI taxonomy): domain Eukaryota; kingdom Metazoa; phylum Chordata; class Mammalia; order Diprotodontia; family Phalangeridae; genus Phalanger; species Phalanger gymnotis. The sequence continues at coordinate 60,483,402 of CM053623.1, read as the reverse complement.
CACACAATTAAAAAGTGCCTGAGGTCAAATTAGAACTCAGGTCTTCTGGACTCCAGTATTATGTCACCTAGCTTCCCCAAGAGAATAAAAATATAGAAAATATAAGGGAATATGTATGAGTTGCCAAATCTGGGGAGAAAAATATAAAACCAATATTTTATAGGATTCAAAGAATCAGGCTCAGCAAAACTATGAAAGATAAGCTTACTTTCTAGAAAGCATGTGTTTTATTATAGTCCAGGTGTCCTTCTACAGTATATTTTGGTTATTAAGGATGTGACAACCATACAGGCCATCTTTGATGCTAGGAACCTGCTTCTTTACCTCTTGATTTTCTCTCAAAGCACAGCTCAGAGACATCTTTTCTCTGATTCAACTAACATCAAATCCTACCCTGTGCCAGGTACTGTGCTAGGAAGAAAGAAAATCATGAAACAATCCTTGCCCTCAAAAAGCTTTCATTCTACTTCAAGAAAATGTCATACGTGTGTATATGTATATGTGTGTATGTATATATATAAACAAAAAAGATAATTGAAATAAATACACAGCAATTTGAAGGGAGTAATAACAATAGGGAGAATGGGGAAAGATCTTACACGAAATTACAGGAGCTGAGACTTGAAGGAAACTAGGGATGGTAGGGAATGGAAGTCAAGGGAGAGGGTATTCTAGGCATGGGGGCCAGCTGTGATATCAGAAAGCCTTGACTAGTCTAGTCTGAATAGATTGTAGATTGATCAAGGAGAGCTGTCTGAAATCAGTCTGGAAGGATAGATTAGAGGCAGATTATGAAAACTTCCCTGATTATCTCACCTACACAAATGAATAAATAAGCAATTATTAAGTTATTATGTGAAATAACCTGGTCAACTATACTTAAATAAAGGCAAAAAGAGAGAGAAACATGAAAATCTTCAGCAAGATTTGAAGAAAAAGCATCACCTTCATCTGGGAAGATCGGGAAAAGCTTCATGTAACAGGTGGCATCTGAGGAAGACCATGAGGTTTTGACACATGAAGAGAAGAGAATGAATCCAAGGAGGGACACCTTGGGCTAGTGCATGGAGGAAGGAGAGGACAGAAAGAGATCAGAGAATAGATAGCAAGACATTCAGAGGTTGTGAAGGAGAGCAGGGAAAAATAAGAATGGAAGTAGATGATAGGAGGCCTTGATTGTCTTCCTAAAAACCTGTATTTTTATTCTCTAGGTAATAGGGAGCCACTGGAGGTTTTCTGACTAGGACTTTGAGATGATCATGTTCATACTTTGGGGTAGGGAGGCAAGAGAAGAAAGTAATTCTTCTTAAGAAACACAAGACTCAGAATGGCACTATTGAATATTTTATAGGCACTCAGACAAAAATTTAAGCATTCAAAATAGACACCTATTCAAAAACTTGTAGAAACTTCATCAAATGTTGTAGCACAGAGGTTCCCAAACTTATTTGGCCTACCGCCCCCTTTTCAAAAAATAAAAATTACTCAGTACCCCATTGGAAATCTTTCTTTAACCTTTTAATGGTTTTTGTTTTTTTAAATTTGTATCATTTCAAAAAAAATTATTTTTTAAATGATGCATTTTTAATTTAATAATTTATTGTAAATTTTGGGGGGGGGGTTCTTGCATTGAAATTTTGATGATTCAATGTTGCATCATGTAACCATATAGTATCGTATTGTAAACAAGTCATTACACGCACATGTTCCTGCCAATGCATGCTGGACTTCCTGACAATGTGTAACATTCTCACTTGCCAAAAGTTGTTTGTTAAGGATTGTCAGCAGATTTGATCATTGATCATTATAACTTGCATTTTGTGTGTTTATTTGAAAAATAATGTAATCACTATGACTTTAACTGTTACACAATAGACGAAATACATATGAATGGTTTTTCAAAATTTTCTTATCTTTTTTTCCTTATTCTTCCACCATCCTCTTATTTTTATTCAACAATCCCCTCCCCCCGAATTAAACCCAAGGCTACTACTGTCCCCCTGGATTGTTCTAGCACCCCCAAAGGAGCAGCGTCTTCCACTTTGGGGACTTGTGATCTAGAATAAGTTTGGAATCTGTCTCACTCCCATACAAATGTCCTGAGTAGTAACTAGAGTATCACCAAACTCTGAAGTGCCTACATTCCAAAGAATGTAAGAATTTTTGGACAGTTCAGTACTCATATTTGATGTTTAAAATGTTCAAAAAGCAGTGGGGGAAAAAAAAAAGCATTAATCAAATGTTATTTTATCATCATCCTGAATATGAAATAATATCTTAAGAGTTTTAGTGTCTACTAGCTTTGACTAAATTACAATGATATGCTGTTCCTCCTTTCTTTTAGGAAAGCTTTATTCTCTATACAACTATTACTACCACCACACCTATTGACAATACTGACAACAAATGCTGCATGACTCTAGGTAAGTCACTTAATTTCGGTTTGCTTCAGTTTTCTCATCAGTTTCTTCATCTGAAAAATTAGGATAATAATAGAACCTGCCACCCAGAGTAGTTATGGGTCAGAAATAAAAAATGCTTTTGTTAAAGTGCTTTGCAAACCTGAAAGCACTAAATGAAAGCTAGCTATTGTTGTTTACATAGTACTTTAAGGTCGGTAAAATGTTTCATAAACATGAGTCTCTTTAAGCCTTACAACCAGCCTAGGAGGGAGGTGTAGCATTCTCCTTAGAGATAAAGAAACTGAAGAACAGAGAGATTCAGCTAATAAATGTCAGAGGTGGAATTTGGACCCAAATTTTTCCAAAACTAAGTCAAGTATTTGTTCTACTATATTTTGACTTAAAATAAGTTCCACCTCTGATCCTCTTTCACCTAGAGAACGACATATAAAATGAATTAATTTGACCTAAATGGTGGACAGTTAAGGTCTGGTTTGGTTTTGTTTTCCTCAATGGAATAGCAAGTTGTTTTATATGAAATAGAATCTTGTCATGCCCTATCGTAATTCAGTTCTCATGCTACTGGGAATTAATCTTGCACTTGTACAAGGAACCACCTTTAGTTGAATTTTATGCACTCAAATGATAGTATCTGCCCAGTGAATCAGTGCTTTAGTATGCAATAAAGAGCAGTGATTTATACTGTTTCAAACAGAAAGCCACAGAAAAGTCTGTTACAGAATTCACATTGGAAATGTCCATTTTATGTGGTCGATTTCATTATGGTGTTAGAAACTCTTTTTGCCCCAAGTGCTTCGTCTACTCCTGCCTCTTAATTGTTGTTATTTGGCAGCATGAAATATTGATGATGTTGGTCAAAAAGATTGACAACTGCATGAATTGTTATTAACCAGCCTGTTAGTTGTAGCTTAAATTTCAATAAATACCAAGATGCAGCACAAGCCCTTTGGGAGTCTTTCTCAATATCTAATAATGAAACTTTTCAGATCTTTCAGAGTTGTTTCTTCTATAACCTCTATTGCTTTCCTTTTAAAATGTTAGAATGAGATTCACTGGTCATTGCTGCCCCCCCTCCCCACCCCACCCCCACAAAAAAAGCTGATTATTTGACACTTTTTTAAAAGCTATGCATAGGGAGAAATCCATGGAATCATATCATGTTGAGAGAGTTTATCCTCACTCATATTCATCAGATAAGAGTCAGATTCTTCATGATGAGTACCTGCCTGCCTATATAATAGCATCATTGGAATTTAAAACCATAGGATGGAAGAGAATTAGGGAGGAGATAACAAGAACACAAAAACATGAATTTAAAGCAAAAATGGTCTTGTAGAGTGTGAGTGCAGCAATGAAAGTCATAAGGTTTTGGAAATGCATTAAGCTGTTGGTCTCTGTGCACAGCAGATGTCACCTTAGGCACATCTTAAATAACAGTCTGCTGCCTAACTCCACACCAAAAAGTTGACTGTCATGTTCTTGTATTCATATGCCTTATAACCATGGACTGTGTATACTTCGAAAGTTGCTCCTTCCTGTGAGATAGGGTCTTTACTGATTCCAACAGTCATTAGGATAACTCCACATTACTTTTTTAGTTACCATGTATATTTTGAATTTATCCCTATGTATATTGTTCCTCCAATATTACATAATCTCCTTGAGGACAGAGAGTGTTTTATTTTATCTTCTTTATTCCCAGTGCCTAGTGTAATGTATGTAATCAGCACTTCATAAACACTTGAGGAATTGAATTGAATTCTTTTGCAGTTTATGGTTTCACTAAGAATAAGCCTACCACAGACATAGATCACAACTTCTTCACACCTTTGTGGTTTATTTCATGAGTTATTTCCCATCTTAGCACCTTAAAACTCATTCAGTGAAGGGAAGTCTGTGGTCTTATGGGTTCATAAAGTCTCTCTGCATCTTTGTCTTCTAGCATCTGGACTTTTAGCCATCATAGCACTGACGTCCTTTGGAGCAAGGATTGACCTTCTGGTACCTCAGCCTGGCAATAGCTGAGACCAGGACTCATTCAGCAATAATGTTAACTCAGGAGGGGAACATAGTGGGTCAAATGCTATATTGGAACTGAGTTAAGTTTAGACTTTTCCCTCCAAAACACCAAGGTGGTATGATATAGAATGTGGCCTATTGGTATCTCAACAACAAAAAAAAAAGTTTGTACTTTGTTACTGCTATATCTTTTAAGTAAATATTCCTGTGTTTAAAAAAATTATGTATAATTGTTCAATGGAACTGAGGTGCTAATTTCTGTTACCTATCACTGAAGAAACAGTCAGGGTATCTGTGTGTATGTGTGTGTGTGTGTGTGTGTGTGTGTGTGAGAGAGAGAGAGAGAGAGAGAGAGAGAGAGATACATAAAGATGAAGAGATTGATATACAGAAACAGAGAGAGGCAGGAAGGTAGAAAGGCAAAAAAAAGAAAAGGCAGACACAAAAAGAGAGAGAAAAAGAGGAAGAGACAAAGATAATGAGTCAGATGCTGAGAGACACAGAGAAAACAGAAACCCACAAAGAGAGACAGAAAGGAAGAAAGGTAGCTACAATGTGAGAGACCAAAACATACAAAGAAAAAGAGGCAGAAAGACACCCAGAAACAGAGAAAGGCAGGCAGAAAAACACAGAGAAAAAGACAGACACAAAGACAAAGGGACAGAGAGAAATAAAGAGAGACAGAAAGAAATATAGAGACAACTTCAGAACAAGAGTATATTCATTTCATATACTGAAAGAACTTCTGCCTTGATAGAACATTCCAGGTACACTCTATAGACACTGTGTTCAGGTACTTTGGGTCACTTCTTTAACCTGATGAGATAGTGAAGTGGGAGTATGGTGGGCTATGAACTACATTAACTAGACTATCACTATCACCATCCATAACATATAACGCTTTTGAGATTATCCCATTTGTGTAAAGGGCAGGCTTCACATCAACCTCCTAAGAAGTAGAAGAATGAGAACTTTTCCTCTTCCTGATTTCCAGTCTCTCTTCAAAAATATACAAAAATAGTGGCACCAAACCTAGGTCCAAGAAGAGACACAGCAAAACTAGCCTTTGGTATGTTGGCAACGAAGCAGCCTCTAAGGTTTAATTCCTAAGTGATATTTCCAACTACTCCATCCCCTATTCTCCAGTTAAATTAGAACATTGCTAGCCTAAGCTTCAGATTTACTTTGAAATGTCAAATATGTAGGGTTTTTTTCCTTCACAAAACATACTGAGAGGCAGGGAAGAAGAGCAGATAGAGAGCTGATCTTAAAGGGAAGAAGATCTACATTCAATTCCTACCCATACACATACTAGCTATGTGACACAAGGAGAATCACATGATCTCTTCATACTTTAGGCAATTTTGCTTTGGAAAAGGAGGATTCCTCACCATGAAAATCCCTATACTAATAAAAACCTACCCTGTTTCTAGAACAAAATAGTCCTCAGTGGACCTAAACTTGACATCTTATGGAACTCAGGCAAGGTTAGAGATAGAAAAAAATTTTATGGAATTGCAATCTCCTACCTCCTATTCCATTCCCCCATCTCCTACCAAAAATAAAACTCAAAAACAACTGGATGATTTTAAGAAATCTCTCTCTTCTCCTATATTGGCCTTCAGCTAAACCTCCCAAACTAATTTAGTCTTTTCTTAAAAACTGGCACATCTCAATAATTTCTCAAACTTTTATTAAAATTTCTTTAATCTACAGCAAATTGCACAGCCAAATTTTATGAAAGAACTTATCTAAATGCATAGTTTTCCAGAGAGAGCAAAGCTGGGAATTGGGCTAAGTTTCCCCACACTTTTGAGTTTTCTAAATCATGAATAAACCCTCATCACTATCTTTCTTGGAACACACGGTTGCACAACGTACTCATTCCTTTGTACAATCATTGGGATAAATATAGGAAAAATAATCTTATGCCAAGAAGAATTGATATGTAACTTATTTAAACAATGGTCCCAATTGTGCTATCTCTGTTCTCTGTGTCTTTAGTAATTGAAGCTACTGCATTTCAATGCTGACATTTAATCAATACATGTAAATCACCTCAGAGACCTATTATTCCTAGATTCATTAATCCAGTCAGGCAGAAGGCAAGCATGCAGGGGAATTGTATAGGACAGTTTTCTAGTTGAGGTCAAAGAGGAGGATATGTTATGTTGAGCTTTTAAAAGTGAACATACCCTGCAAAGTACAAGTGTCTTGTTGGTCCTGCAGTTCTCAGTAAAGTAGGTAATGTTTTGTGTCAAACAGTACTCAAATTTCCTCTTTAATTTAAGCCACTTCCACAATAAAAGATGTTTTCCATGAATCATAGACTAGAGAGACACTTTAGATTAACATCTTTAAAAAATATATATACTTTTTTAAAACTAGGAGTTTCTGAGTTTTCTTTTTTTTTCAGAATCTAAAGTAGGTTTATTAACTAGAGAATTTGTTTTGTCAGACTGTTAGAAGAAAATTATTTTCCTTTTTTTCAGTGGGGAAAGGGATGGAAGAGAGGGAAAACAGAATCCTATTAATTAAAAAAAAAAGAAAGATGAGAGGTATACTACACATGTGAAATATTTCAAGGACTTTCAGATGAGGTCACTTTAGTATTAGCTTTATTTTGCTGTTATGCTTTGTTACAAGTGACCTGTCAAGGAGTGCAAGTAATTTGTTAATGTTTGTAATGTAAAAAAAATAAGACATTTTTAAAGAGTCAAGGGGTGACAATCTCATAAAAGAATTTCAATTGGATCAGACCACAAAAGAAAAAGTCATTTTAGAAGAGTGAGCCAAAGGGGAAAGAATTAAGTCAGGATATTAAGAGAAAATTCCATAAATTTAAATTTGGGCACGAAAAAAGAACTGCCTTAATTCTTGGGTTTCTATTGAGAGAATGAACTAAGGTAGTTCTGAATCAAATAAGAGAGAATCAGACACAGGCCACTTCTAGTTTTAATATTCTATGATGTCATGAGTCCATATGTAGTTTCAGTGCCCAAACTTCAGCCCAAGCTAACCCCAAGTTCAAGATATACATCAAGTGAGCTTCTACTTCAAACAAAAATTTCTGAGAGGTTTTTTTTATGTCTTTTATCTGACCAAACAACAGCAAAAGACATTCAATGAAAATAGAATAATAAAGTTTATAATAAGGAAATTGCCCAAAATATTAGCACAGTATTCTATGCCTCCTCTGAGTTCACCAATAAGGATCATATTTAGCCAAGGCATTATTTTTGCTCCTTGTGCTGCATCCACTGCTTATAGAGTTGTTGTTTACTACTCCCAAAGGGCTGATTGATACTGTCATCTGCTGGGCTGGAATAGTTATGTGTTTGAATGCTTTGTTTTTGTTTTGTTTTTCCTGCTGAGTTGTGACATGCTTTATCCACTGAACTGGAAGGTATTCTTCTGATCTTTTGGGCTATTTTCTCCATTCTGCTATCACCTATAGGTTGTCTGTTGAATTAAGAAGATAGTATCCCTCTTCTCTGAAGGTCAGTCTTGAAAGGTTGTTTTTGTTCTTGTTGTTGAAAGTCTTGGGGCTATTTCAGCTCTTTTGTGAATCGGATCCATGCTTGTACATACTCAGCTAGAAAAAAAAATCCTTATATTAATTGTTTCTTTTGAACTTTTTTGTTTCCTTCTATCAGAAATTCTCATTTGTACAAACTAATACTTGGTTAACAGTAAGAAAATTCCTTCTATTCTTATAACATAACTGACTTCTAGCCCTAGATCAATCCAGCTGGAGACCCCTGAGCTTCATTTAAGAGCAGGAAGATCATGGGAAACCTGAATTCCTCCTGTTATCAAAATCATTTCTTCTTCTATGTATGTGTTGTATTATGTTTTATTTCTCTAATTTACTTCTAGACACAGAACACACACTGAGAGAGAAGTCCAAAGACTAAACTGAGGCAATTTTCATTAAAGAGCAATGACTTTTAGTATAATGAACATGTCAGGAGCCACTTATATTAATCTCTATACCCTACCAGAATTCATTAGAACTATACACAAAGATCCACAAAGTTTAGTCCTATATGAGAAATATTAATTAGACCCATCTTTCTTGAACTGCAGCTTAAGGTACTGACTCAGAATAAAATAACAGATTGATGTCACAAGAGGAGAAGCTCTAAGTTATTAGATGATGTAGGGCAGAGCTTTTGGGTAGAATGTAGCCAAAGAGCAAACTTTCCTTGAATTCTATCTCTTCAATGCATAAATCTCTTAAAATCTCTTAAATTCTATCTCTTAAAAGTGACAACTCCTGGTGACTGGAAGAGGACTAGATTTTTTAAAATCAATATATAAATGCTATCATTAGTTGTAGACAATAAAGTAGATTCTAAAAAAGCACCGCTGTATGTTGATGGATTGTTCAATAATAGAAAAGATAACTATTCTCATAATTTGTGGCTGCTCTCAAGAATTTGAACTTATTTTGTGGATGCTTAAATCCTGATAGTTCCGACTCACTGTTAAATGCTTGGATGCAGGCATTTATGTTTCCTACATCTGTATTAAATAATGCTAAAATAAGTACAGCTGACATCTATAGAGTGATTTAAAGTTTTCGAACTAGTTGTGGAAAAGTCCCTATATATCTCTTATGAGGGAGCTATTACATATATGTGTTTACAAATGTACACATACATATGTACATATATATAATTTCCTTTCAGAATCTGAGATTTTATTGATATAGGGGCCTTTAAAGAAGAAATAGCATTTAGCAGAGCTCCTGAAACAAAGTAGGCACTTAGCAAATATTGCTTGCTTGATTGATTGAAAGAAATATTTTTTTACCAATACAGATCCTCAACTGTTGTTCAAATTATAATCTTAGAAAATTTCCTGATGGAATCTAGGAGGAAATTGTGGTAAGATGGCATCACATAAAACCCTACAGGAGCCCATTTCCCTCTTTCCATCACAGTAGAATTCTAAAAATACATCAGACAAAACAATGATAAAACAACAACAACAACGAGAGTCAACTATAAATCCCTCCATACAGTGTAAAATGGCAAAAGAAGATGCAAGAACTTTGCAGAGGAGCAGAGGGGAGATAAAGGTGGAGTAGGTAAAGTACAATCAGCCTAGTCCCACACCAGGATCAGATCAGACAAGAAGCTGGGCCAGAAACACACAAATGTTTCATTCCAATCCATGAAAGGAGAAAGGACATATCACAGTCCAGCATGGGGAGGGACAAACCAAAGACCTTATTCATCCTCCGAAATAAGAGATGGGGCCAGTTCAGCACTCAGGCAGCACAGACAACCCAGCAAACAGGAATCTCATACAAAAGCCAGTATTAATATTGTCTAAATCCAAACCACAGAAGAAAGTAAGGCCAGACTATTCCTGAAGAAGACAGTTTCAGGCAACAGACTTAATATCCAGAAGCACTTATTCATACCATCTAGGCATATGGAGCATGAAGTTCAATCTAAGGTCATGTGCCCAATATAGAAACTGATGCTGGAGACATTTTTAGATAGCAGTGAAGAAATGCCTTGGACTGAGAGAAATGAAGAAGCAGATAAAGCCACAAGTTCAAATAGAAACTCAGAGAAAATAATGTCCTAGTCACAAGGACTGGACAACTATGTGGAAGAAATGAAACAGGGGCAGCTAGGTTGCACAGTGAGTAGAGTACTGGCCCTGGAGTCAGGAGGAACCTGAGTTCAAATCCAGCCTCAGACACTTGACACACTTACTACCTGTGTGACCTTGGGCAAGTCACTCGCCCCAATTGCCCTGCCTTCCCTCCTCCAAAAAAAAAAGATTAAAAAAAAGAAATGAAACAAGATGCAACTAAGTGCAAAATTAAATAGATGAGGTGGGGCGGGGTGGGAAAGGCAAGGCGGATGAGGGTTATAGTATAGAAAAGATGGAAGTAAATCTTACCAAAGAATTAGCTTTCTATTAAGTAGAAATAGTAAAAGGGAAAATAATGGCATCATGTGACATAAAAGAGCTATTGACACTAAACTAAATGATTGTAAAGAAAAGAAAAAAAATGTATATTTTATCAACAATGACAACAAAAAATCATCCAGAAAAAGTCAAGGAGAGAGAATCTAGGCAACACTTACAAAGAAAGAGTTCAAATACCAAGGACTCTTAATAAATATCACACAAAACTTAATAGTTGAAGAGGAAAGCTGAGAATACTCTTGGAAAATTTTTTGAAAAGATAAGACATACAATCAAGAATAACTTATCTGGAAGAAGTGAGCCAAGTCCTAAAAGAGAAACAAAATGGAAAGTTAATGGTATAGATTTCTGAGCCTTGTTGATGAAAAGACCAAGCCAAAAATATATTTTAAATGGAAAGAGAAGAGGCAGAAGAAAGAGAAAGGTGTGTGTAGGTATGAACGTACAGTATATACATACACACATATGCGTGTGTGTGTATATATAGTATATATGTGTGTATATATAAAATGTGTATACACATACATATACATACATATATGTATTTGATCAAATGGAAGGGATATAGTGAGAAATATTTTTTAAACATTAAATTAATGGAAGATAAATAATGTGTCCAGTTAGAGTCTTAATGTTTTCCAGTCTCAAAAGAATCTGAATAAGACAAGGAGAGCATCTAGGTGTGGTTTTGTTCTACTTTAATGATTATAGGAGAATAAGGAAAGATTAGTATTAAGATATTATACTGAGGAGGAAATAAGAAGGAAGAGTAAGGAAGGAATAGGGGAACATAAGATGAACAGTACAAATATGGAGGAGTAGGTAGGAGGAATGGAGTATCCTTGAACCTTGTTTTCACCTCAGTTGGACAAAGGAAAGTAGAACACACATAAAGAATGTGATATAAAAATATGTAAAGTTCAACAGGCAAATAGGAGGGGGCAGAGAAAAGAAAGAAGGTTTTAAGAGAGATGGCAGGATAGGTGAGGGAGAAATCATAAACCAAACAAACTCCGACATCAGAAAAGAGGGAAGTAAAAAAGGGGAAATTACTAGTAAAGAAAGATCTGTAAAGGGAGAGAAAGGAAGGGGAAGAAAAAAGGAGCAAAGAAAAATAAACAAGTCTGACTATGCACAGACCATGACTGTTAGGCAAACTCCTTTATCATAACACCTTTTTCATTGTGAAAAGCAGTGTGGCAAAGACAGGAAATAACAGAAACGAACAAGGTAGACAAAAATAGACTTTTAATGATCATAAACATGAATGAGAATGATAGTAATTCACTCAAGCATTGGAAAAGAATGGCATAATGATTTCAAAAACAGATATCAGTATAAGAAACATCTGAAACAAAGATACTCACATAGAGTAAAGAGAATTTAGAGCCAAATCTCTTATGCTTCAGGTGAATTCAAGAAAAGCAGGGGAAGCAATTGCAAATTCAGAGTAGACTATAGTAAAAAGAGACATAAAAGGTAATACAGAGTACTTAAATTTATCACATATAATGAAAATATAAATACTCAATATACTATAAAAAAACAAACAGTATAATATCTAAACACTTGAAGGAAAAACTGATGGAGTTGAAAGGAGAAATTTGTGGTAAAACTATAATCGCAGGTGACCTAAAAGCATCCCCCTTCCTAACTTAGGCAAATCTAAAGAATGACAAAGAAGAACTTAAAGAACTGAATGGAACTTTGGTAAAATTAGAGATCATGGGTCTCAGATAATTGTGGCATTCGAACACCCAGCCACGCATGGTAGCTGTAAATAAAAAAGAAAAGATAATATTTGGGGCATAAATAAAAGCCACAAACAAATTGAGAAAACAGAAAAAATGATATCCTTTGCTGACAACAATGTCAAATATGAATTCAATAAAGGGCATTTGGATAAATAAAATCTAATTAAAGACTAAAGAAATTAGCACTTTAAATGATAGGTCAAAGAACAAATGACAGAAATAATACTGTTTAATCAAAGAAAATATAACAACTATAAATATACAAAAATATTTAGATGTAGTTCAAGCAATCCTTAGTGGAAAATAAATATTTCTAAATATTTTCATCAACAGAAGAGATAAAGAACAGAACAATTCAGTGGAATACAACTAAAAACCTAGTAAACACACAAAAATATCAACTTAAAAACAAAGTAGAAATTCTAAATCAAAATTCTAAATCAAAATAAATATTGAATTGATAAATTAAACTTAGTTATGTTAAAAAACTAACAGTGTAATTTTTAAAAAGAGAGAACAAAATTTTTAATATCCAAAATAAAAAAGAATTCAGTAATAATTAAGAGAAAATAAAGGAAACCACCGGGAATTATTTTGCCAATTACATAGAACAAGATTTATAACTGAGATGAAATGGATAAATATTTACAAAATATAAAATTTCCAGATAAACACAAACAGTTGTATTATATAATCTAGTTTCAAATAGCAAAAACAAAACAGTGGACTTCGCTCTTTACTGTAAAGGAGAGAAAATTGGTGATTTTGGTTTCTGTTAATGCTTTTCATTATGTATCCTTGCTTCTGAGGTCTCATTTAAGAGTCTAGCCTTTATTTTTTAATTTGTTTTTCTTCTCGATTTTAAAGTCTGAATGTTCATGACTATATGTATGTTTTCTTATGATTTGCATGTTAAACAGAAATCTCTCGTCAGATGTGTTTAGAGAACCATCAATTGATTTTTTTTTAATTATTAAGCATTTGCTGTGTGTAATGTACAGAAGAAAATGCAAGGATAAATAGGGCAACTACAATAATGACCAGTGTTTTACATAAGGAAATAAATTACATAGTATGTACTCAGGTAATTTTATTGGATTTAACTGAATTAGATCGTGTAAACTTTCATAATAACCCCCTCCCCCCACACACACACTCACAAGAACATTTAAGGGATATGTTAACTCTTCTACCCAGGTGTTTAGCTTTATCCATGACATCCATTCAAAAAAACATCTTTTACTTTATCAGGAAGACACTAATTAGCTGAAAGACAATTGCTTTTGAAGGACTCATTGAAGTAATTCATTGATTTGCCATCGGAGGCTCAACCATTACCTTTCAAATTTTGGCTAATGTGATACACATGCTAAGAATGCCTAAATTCTAGTTTTGTTTTGTTTTGTTTTTTTTTTTCATTTTACTGAGCACTTATGTTATGAAGTACTCATTTCCCTTTCCTTTAACCACTTCTTGGTTCTAGTATATAATTCAAAACAATCTGGACTTACCTTGGTCTTAAAAAGATAGAAGTTCTTGGTTTTATAGCCTTCCATTAAAAAATTCAGTCTTATAATGTGGGTTTCACAGCTTTTCTGCTCTCTGCCATCCTTTGACAAATAAGTTATCATTCCATCCTAAATGAAATAAAAATAATTTAATTAGATGTATGCAAGGAGCTAAAACATCACTGCTATTGTCTGTTCAAATGGCATAAAGAACAAGTTTGTCTATCTAGGAGAGGAGAACCTGCAGCCTGGAGGCCATATGTGGCCTTCTAGATACTTGGCTGAGGCCTTTTGACTGAGTCCAAGTTTTACAGAACAAATCCTTTTGTTAAGGGGATTTGTTCTGTGAAGTTTGGATTGAATCATAAGGCCACACTTGAGGACCTAGAAGGCCACATATGGCCTCAAGGTTGCAGGTTCCCCACCACCCACCCATTCCTGGCAATGCATAGTTTAATATGATGCATAATGTTTCCTATATTCTATTTGTGTCCCCAGTGCCTAGTACAGTTTCTAGGACATAGAAGGCACTTAATAAATATTTGATAATTGATTCTGTAGTCCCTTGTGCTTCTGAAATTCATTGACTCGAAAAAAGAACATATGATTAAACCAGATATTAATCCAACCAGGTTAGGAGCACTTAACTGGAGAGAGGAGAAGGGAGTCCTTCATTTCAAGTAGACATAATGTCACTATATTTCATTGTGTGTTTTATGGGGTATATTCCATAATTCTTTCTCTGTGCAAATTATAAATGATCTCACCAGCTTTTGCCAAAGTTAATAGTTTTGTGTGTTAGTTTACAAATAGAAAAATACTAAGGCAAAAAAGTTGATGGTTAATTCAATTGCAAGGAAGATATTGAGTACATAGAAGAAATAGGGCATTCTGAGGCTTATTACTTAAAATTCAAGTATCTAGTAACTAAAATGAGCAACTTCCCTCTACAAATAGTAGAAAGTGACTAGGGGAACTTTAGAGTGTTAAGTGGCAGTAGATTTTAATTGGTGCTAACAGGAACAAGATCCAACACTTAGCATTCAAGATGAAATCTGATTAAAACACAAGAGCTCCCCAACAACTTCTTTTGTTAGGATTTGAATATTATTGACACATGTTCTTGACTTTAACTTGATTGCATTTGGTGCCACAAGACTGCAGGATGTTCTTTCTGATGACACAGTATCTGTTTTGTAGAAGATGTACTTAACACTTTCTCTCTGCCTCAGAGCACTTCACAAATTCAAATCAAGCATTCAAGTGTCTTGTTCCTATGTCATATTCTTATTAGTTTAATTTTCTTCAAGTTGAAGTGAGTCAAACTGCCTGCGATTAAGCGGAAAGGGGTTGTGATGTGTGCCAAGAAAATCCCGAATCAGCTGGTAAGGGCAGGCCATAAAAAGAAGCAGAATAGGTGTCCACCAACTGGATAGGACACTAGGCTAGGAGATGGGCTAACCTGGGTTCAAATTCTACCTTGGGCTCATCTGAAAATTGGGATTATATTGGTGTTGATATTAGACGGTTAGTGGGGGAGGGACCAAATCGCCTAAGCTATCAGTGCCCTCTTTCCCTAAATGTTCTCATATTTGTTTTTTTTTTTCATATATTCTGTATATAAATATGTTTGTTGATTGAATGTATATTACTTGAGGTTTGGGAAGGTTTCATTTTGTCTTTGTATCTCCAGTGCCTAACACGTAGAAAGTATTTAATAAATACTAGCAAATCGATTGTTTGAAACCTAGTAATATACCAATGCTCTTTGCAAACCTTGAAATTATATAAACAAGTCAACTATCATTATTGTGGAATTTGAGAAATATTAAATTTTCATGACTAGGCCCACCCCTACTCACTTCAGTTCAAGCTCAATGCTTCCCTATTAGAATGTAACATCCTTGAGAGCAGAAACTAGTTGGTTTTGTTGGATTTGTATCAAAAGTAAGCACTTTATAGATCATTTATATATACACTGGGAAAGTACTACCACCCCCTAAATACCTACTTCTGGCTTTGCCCAGATATCAACTCTGAATTCTCGTTTTAGGGACACTCATTCTCTCTCTCTCTCAATGAGTCTCCTCTTTCCCCACCTCCAGCCCTCCACCCCCACTCCTCTTCTTCTAAAAAAAAGCAAATAAAGAGAAAGGACAAACATTTCAGTCAAGCATTGTTTACTTGAGGTGTGGGTAGGGTTGGCTATCTGACAAGGTCAAGAAAACAAAGGAAAGGTGTCTAAAAAATCAACAACTTGATCTGTTTCACAAAGTTTAGCTTACTTTCCTGCTCCTCCTTTAAGAAGAAATATTAACCGGATGAGTCTCTATTATTCAATTTAATAAAGAGTTAGCAATATATAGCCTAGAATAGTGGCTAAGGAAGTAGACCAGGAGTCTGCCAGAGCAGAGTTTTAATCCCACCTCAGTAATCTTACACACACATTCAGATATATACATACATATAAATATATACACACACGTATATAGGCAACTTACCTCTCTCAGTAAGTTCGATCATCTGTAAAATGAATATAATAATGGTATATACCCCATTGGGAGGTTGTAAAAATATAATGAACTAACATATATAATATATGCTTTGTCAAATTTTACATTCTACATGGTTAGCTATCACTAGTTTTAGTCTTATTATTATTTACAAGTTGCTAATTTAGGCAGAAACATACAAAGCCCAATAAAAGGAATAAATCTTTCACAAACTTATTTCTCAATGATCTGAAATCATTAAGTCTCATGTTGAAGAGTAATAGTTCTCAGGCTTATGATATCCTAAATTTAAACCATTAAAAAGAGTTTCAGAGAAGGCTGAATAATTCTTATTAGCAGTATGACTTTCTGTCTTTTGGCTTATTCTCAAAATATTTAGAAACTATTGTGTTATTAATGCCACTGAGACCCAGCATTTGGTAGCAGATCAAGTCCATAAATAACTTCCTGGTAGGCACTATCATTACAACCTTACTCTTGGAGGAATGAATTGGAACAGATCTCAGTCATTATCAGCCAAATTCACCCACTAACAGAGCAATTCATTGAAAGGAAGGCGGGTCCTTTGGGACTTTGCACAACGACTTTGCAGCACAGGCTAAAAAAGAGCACAACGAAATAACAACACAACAATCTACTTTCTTGGGGTTTGCCTCAGGGAGAACATGGATCATCTGGTCATGACTTCTCTGACCCACTTGAGATGAAAACAAATCTAATCTAAACAAAATCAATGTCATTAGGATAGGAAGAAAAACCATCAACTAAAAAGGCCCTGGGTTAGTGTGTGTGCGTTATGATAAGAGTCTTATATCTAATATAGAGAAAGACAATTAACATGTATATATGTGTGCATATAAATATACATATAAACATATCTCCTAGAAATTAACTCACATCTATATCTATCAATCGATCTATCTATACATATATATACATATACACATATATAAAGAGAGCTCTAGATACATATGAGCCAAACTATACTTGATAAGTGTTTAATGGATTTAAATAAGCAGTTCTCAAAAGATGAATTACAAACTATTAATTATTTAAAAAAGCTTCAAATCACTGGAAAAATGCAATTTAAAACATTATCAAGGCTTTTGCCTCACAGATAGCAAATTGGTAAAGATAATAATAAATGGGAAAAGTCAATATTGGAAAAGTTGTGGGAAGTCAAACAATAATAAACCTTTGATGAAGTTCTGTATTATTGTATCCATTCTGGAAAGCAGTTTGGAATTATGCCAAAATAAGTGACTAAAATGTCTATACCTAGTCAACTAATGTATTTATTGTTTCTTCCCTCCTTTCTTTCTTCCTCCTTTCCTCCCCCCACCCCCTTACATTGGATGATTCCATGAGAAAATTAATGGGAGTATATTTGCGAATTAATGTAATACAAAATAAAAAAGATAAATAAAATTAAGATTTTCTTAAAATAGAAGAATTGACTTGAGACATATTGCTTCTTGGCTATCTTTCATTGAAGAGTTGATTCGTGAACATGTACAGTTTGTCTCTGTGATAAAGGAACTCCCCCTACCAAAACCTCAGATATTTGTGGCTTCATTCGTTCATTCAACCAAAAGACATTTATTCATCAACTCCTGTGTGCAAGGTACTGTGCTAGGTTTCATAGGCAATATGAAGAATGAACAAAGATCTTGTCCTCAAGTACTTTTCAATTTAATGGGTGTATACATGTGAGAAATGTATATAAATATGCACATAAAGTCTATAATGATATCAATTTCTTTTTGGGACCTGATCCTGATTCTCTGTACTTCTTTATCTAGCAACCTTTCTCTGGTAGCATTCTCACTCTTTACTACCCTGCTCAAGCAGTATTTTCTTAGAAGATCCCTCCATATGTGGGGTCTCTTCATCTGAGTATTGTCTCTCTTTTTCCTTCTGGAATCTCCATTTTAAAGGGTGATCCACAAGCCATGTTTCCTCCTTTATTCCTCTATGATCCCTGCTCCTGCCTTTATATACTTCTTTTCCCACCATAGATGGGCCCCTTTTGCATCCCCAGGGCTTAGGACAATGACCGGGGCAGAGGAGGTACTAAATGATGCTTAGTGAATTAGTAAATAAATGAATAAATAAGTGACTAAATAAATGAATGAATACCATGAGAGAGCTGCTAAAAATAATTAAAGAAGTTTATAGAAAGGAAAAATCTTTAGAGATTTTAGAGATTTAGAGAAAAATCTGTAGAGATGAGGACTACTTGGAGTTACTGAAGAAGTTTCCATGAAGGAGGCTGAATTTCATCTAAGCCATATTGGGTAGGTAGAGTGTTGCTAGGTAGGCATTAAGAGAGAACAGTCTGGAAGAAAGGAATAGCAAAACTGTTTACATAGAGGTCAGAAAGCACACGGTATATTGAGGAAACAATTAATTTGTCTGAAGCATAAAACAGCATTACATTTTATTGTTGCATCAAGTAGCACTTTAATCCCTGCTCCTCTTAAGGAAAAAAAAAATCTATTTCTGAGGCTTAAAATCCTGTAATTCTCTAATTTCAAACATACATTTTGAAGTAGATTGTAAAGTTATATAAACAGACTAGAAGTTTTAAACTGTGTGAAAAGTTGACTCTTCCCTCTATAAAATGACAATAAAGAAAAGAAATTTAGCCATACACCAGAGAAGATTATCAGGGTAGAGGGTCCACATGGGCATGGCAGACCCAGTTTCCAGACTGCAGATATGGTTATTCACTGAGATAGCCCATTCAGTAGTCAATCCCACAATGGATAATAGTATAGATAATGGTGAAATGAAATATCCTACTTGGCAACAGAACGATGAAGGGGGCAGTATAGACAAATATCTAACAGGAAGTGCTAGTTGAATTGGCACTCCCAAAATCGTTGAGAAGTTCCTTACCTTCCACCCTTTCATACATGCTGATATTCCATGGAAGAATTTCTCTTATTCAAGGTAATAATCCTTCTCTAATTCCTGTGAAATGCCCTCAGTTAATGTGCAAGAAAACAATTTTCATGAACTGCCCTTAAAACACTGAAGATTTACTATGCAATTTAGATGACTTTCATAAACACATCTTGAGGATCATTCGGTCCATAAGGGAATACTTACAAAACTTCTAAAACAGTCTTACTTTTTGTGTATCCATCAACACATCTATCACTTGCAGCTGTGAGTGGGAAATATTCTTTCACTACTTTCTTCCCTTGGGTTAGATAATTATTAACTTTTACCTAAGACATTTAAGAGAAAAATCTCATTCAGAACTATAACAATGAAATAACATTATGAAATAATGAAGTAATACATTACATATTCAAAAACATATTCAATTTAATTCACTGAAACAAGCATTTATTAAGAAGTGCCTACTATGTGTCAGGCATTGTAGCAGGTGCTAGGAAAACAATCAGAAAAATAAAATAATGCTTCCATTTAGGGGGCTTGATATTCTCAAAGAAAATGGAGCACAACATGGTAAGTAAAGAGAAAAATACATGCAAAGTACCTGGGGGAAAGTATCTGGAGGGAAAGAGTTTGTGTAGCACATGACACTTAAGCAGAGTTTTAACAAATGCCAGAGATTCTAAGAGGTAAAGATGAGATTGTAGAACATTCTGGGTACAGGGCACAGCCGGAACATAGGGTCAGAAGTGGGAAATAAATGTTATATCAAGGAAATAAGTAGGTCAGCTTCACCGGAATGAAGGGTGTATTTGGCAGCATAATGTGAAATTATTTTAGATAAACTGGAGCAGATTATGAAGAACTTTCAATGTCAAACAAGGGCAAGATTGCATATTAAAAAGGGAGCCATTGAAGCTTCTTGAGCAGGGGAGTGATTTAGTCTGATCTGGGCTTTAGAACTATCAGTTTTTCAGCTACGTAGTAGATAAATTGGAGGGGAAGAGACTAGAAGAAGAAAGAATATTTTGCTATGTCCAAGTGAGAGGTGATAAAGACATGACCTAGGATGTGTTCATGTGAGTGGAAACAACAAGACAAATATGAGAATAATAATACTATAAGCTAGCATTTGTACCAAATTTTAAGGTTCACAAAGCACTTTAAAAGGTGAATTCATTAAACTCTCATGACAACGTTGAAGGGTAAATTGCTACTATTATCCCCATTTTTACAGATGAAGAATCCTTTTTGTTGGTCAATCATTTCAGTTGTATCTGACCTTTTGTGACCCCATTTGGGGTTTTCTTGAGGAAGATAATTTCCTTCTCCAGCTCATTTTATGAATGAAGAACCTGAGGTAAACAGCATTAAGTGACTTGCCCAGGATTAAAAGGCTAGTAAACATCTGAGGTGAGATTTGAACTCAGGAAGATGAATCTTCCTGACTCCAGGCCCTGGCACTCTGTCCACTGAGACACCTAGCTGCACTGAGAAATCACAGGAGTCTGTAATTATTTTTATGCATCTTGAGAGAAAGGTTCTAAATAAAACTGAGCCTCCTTTAGTATGACTTCTTTTGAATTGTGGGCCCCAGGTAAAAGAGACCTCATCAGAAATGAATGTATCCTCTTTCTCTCATCCTCCCTTCCCCTCCTGAGAGAGACAGAGACAGTGACAGAGAAAGAGAGAGAGAGAGGAAGATAGAGAAAGATAGATAGATAGATAGATAGATAGATAGATAGATAGATAGATAGATAGAGAGACAGAGAGACAGAGAGACAGAGACAGAGACAGAGACAGAGACAGAGAGATGATACAGATTCAGATTTTGTTACATTTACTTGTCCCTAAATGGAATTTATACAAATAAATGGGCCAAGGGTAAATACAGGAGGTAATTAAAGATGATCATATCATTGTAGAGAATAGGTCAAGTTGAACTTTTTGAGGATCAAAAAGTACTTGAATTATTATATAAAGATAATATTGACCATTTTCAGTTTAAATCAAATAGAAATATAAAAGTCATTTTAATAATTTTCTTGAACAGGTTGAAAATGTATTATTACAAAGTGTAGAATCTGGAAATGGTAAAAAGGTTAAAAAGACTAAATAGATGGGATGAACTATAAGCTTCTCCTTTATAATCAGCTTTAATAGTGTCCAGTCCTTTAAAAAATGACCAAAGCAGATTAGCAGTTTGTATTAAATGATTAGAATTAAACAATAC
Organism: Phalanger gymnotis; assembly: GCA_028646595.1. Lineage (NCBI taxonomy): Eukaryota > Metazoa > Chordata > Mammalia > Diprotodontia > Phalangeridae > Phalanger > Phalanger gymnotis. Next base: position 60,462,090 of record CM053623.1, on the reverse strand, counting down.
CTTCTTTCCCTTCAATGACTTTGAATGTCAATATTTTTGTCCCATAATTCTGCCATAAGAAGTGAGAAGAGAGAAATCACTGTGAAGCACAAGGGAATTAAGAAGATGCCACTAGAGGAAGGTCAGTAGTCCTAACAGAAATAACCACCAGTTTGGGGGAAGGGTTGTACTATGGTTAGGGCTGAAACATGACTTCAATAGTGCTTTAAAGTTGAGTGAAAATATCACTATCCATAGCACTGCTCCTAAGTGTTTATTAAGTAGATTTCAAAGGGAAAACTAAGCCGCTTCTGACATGCTAAGTGAACAAATGATTGGATTTTGATTCAAAATGCTGGCTCTATAATGTCTGAGACCTCAGATAAGCTACTTGACAACTAGTATAGATGCAGAGTTCTGAGCCTATAGTCAAGTGGAGCCACGTTGAAGAGCCTCACTCAGATAATGGCTGTGCAACTTGGGCAAATTGTTTAATTCTTTTTTGCTTCAGTTTCCTCATGGATGGTATCATCTGCCTCCTAGGGCTGTTGTGAGGACAAAATTAATTATTTGTAAAACACTTTGGAAACTTTAAAGCAATTTTCCTTGTTCAGTCGTTTTCAATCATGTCCAACTCTTCATTATCCCATTTGGGTTTTTCTTGACAGAGTTACTGTGATTTTTTGCCATTTCCTTCTCTAGCTTATTTTACAGATGAGGAAACTAAGGCCACCAGAGTTAAGTGACTTGCCCAGGGTCATACAGCTAGCAAGTGTAGGAGGCCAGATTTGAACTCAGGAAGATGAGTCTTCCTGACTTCAGGAACAACACCCTATCCACTGTGCCACCTAACTGCACCATAAAGCATTATATTAAAGCTATCAGCAGCAGCAGCATACTCTCTCTCAGCCTTAGGGTGACCAGAAAACATGAAATTTGATGAAAATGGATAGGTCTAAAAAGGCCTATTAAAAACTGCAGATTTTTTTTAATGTGTCTAGTTGTATTTGTGAATGGTTACCTTTTCTTTTGGCATTTGCTTTGTAATTTTTCAAACCTCAACTCATCTGCTTTGCCAGCATCTCCCCATTAATTTTCTCCAGCTGAATTCAAGGCCCATCTCAAGAATGGCAAAAAAAAAAACTTCTGCCTCAGGCATATACCTAAGAATAATGTGGCCATCTTTGATTCTCGCTGACTATTTTTGATTTAAGGTCTATCAGAAAAAGCATTTTGTTTTAACTCTCATTGCAAAAGACCTCTCTAAAATCTCTTAGTTTATTGTGCTACTCGCTCGGAAGATCTTACAGGCCTCAGGCCTAGAAAGTACTTAATGAATGCTCATTTGATACAATTTTATTAGAGTATCATTCTCTCCATTTATTTTTGTCATCTAGGTCTGTAATGTAAAAGGTGTGGTGCGTTAATAAATTCATGGCATTTGCTAGAGTTTGACCTTTCCTTTCTCTTCCCTTTTCTCTTTTTCTTTCCTTCCCAATTTATGCATCTATTATTTATGAAGTTTGTTGGATTTTACTTCCTCCTAAAAGCACAGTATCTGAATTTTTTACTTAATAATGTACTAGTTGTTTAGATCTAGTTATAAAGCCTTTATTGTCCAGGAGATATGGAAAGAGTTGATATTCATATATCATTTGTTGATTTGCGGAAAAGGTTGGGAACTAATTCTGTAGATGTTATTTATGTATTATCAACATGACGCTGGGTAACATTTGGCCACTGCAAAATTGGTCTGGTTTAAGTCAGTGAATACTGTGTAGTTTGATTGAATGTGAGCATCTCTTGAGGCATTTAAGGAACATATACAGAGATGGTACAAGAGTCATACAAAGATCTAAATGTTTATATCAGTCAGTCATGATTTTCATGAAGCCATTGGGTGTTTCACCTACTTTATGTTTACACAAAGTTTATGAGCAGGTATTTAAAGAATACGTTCACATAGCTGTAAATTTATGAATTTCCCACTACAAAGCAAGGGAGACCATTTTCACAGCAGGGAAGGTAACCTTATCCCTTTAGGAATGTATGTGACAGACACATAATAGGAGATAGTAGAATCAATTGGTGGTTTTATTTAAGCCTCACTACTGAAATCTGGCACAGAGGAATGATGCATTAGTAGAAAAAAAGAGATCATTGTCTTTTATAAAAATAAACTCTCTTCAAGACTGTACTAGTAGTGTATATTGTAGATGTTTATAAAATATTTCCAATATATTCAATTACTCAGAGAAGGTGAGGTCAGAGGGGACAAATGGAAGCCACATCATAAAATCAGAGGATGAATTAAATTTAATAGCCTGTCTGATGTTATTCCAGCTCCTTCTCCAGATGGTTTATCCAGTGAACATTTTTAGTTGCAAAAAAATGAAAAGTGATTCCTGGAATGGTCTAGTATTTTTTTGTAGCACTGAATAATTAACATATTTCTGTTAGATTCACAAAAGCTCATGGACAATACATTCTCATCTGCCCAATAAGTCTGGTACAAACTAGTGAATGATTCAATGTCATGAAGTGCACACAGGGCATGTCCTCAACAAAATCATGAATAATCTTCGCCCCCTCCCACACACTTTCTTGGTCCCTCTCTTGTCACTCTAGCCCGGTGTGGGGAACCTGTGCCCTCAAGGCCACAAGTGGCCTTCTAGGTCTTTAGATGCTGCCTTTTGACTGAATCCAAGTTTTACAGAAGAAATCCTTTTATTACAGGAATTTGTCCTGTAAAGTTTGGATTCAGGCAAAAGGCTGCATTTGAGGACCTAGAGGTCCATATGTGGCTTCAAGGTCACAGTCCCCCCTGTACCCCACATCTAGACTTTCAGTATCTTGATCTGTGTTAAAATGGACTCCCTCCCCCCACACACACACCCACTTCAGTATGCCATCTCAACTGTTAAAAAGCTAAAGTGATAATACTAGAACTTTTTATTATAATATTATAACTTTTAGATATCTAGATAAATCTGAGAGGTCCTTTATATGGCTACTTCCTCTGTGTATGTAGATACCAAGGTACAGCCATGACTTCCTTCTCATTCTGTGAATGTCTAGGACATTACTTCTAATAAATCCTCAACACAAAATCTAGTCAATAAGTTGGAAGCATCTAGGTGGCACAATATTTAGAACATTAGAAATGGGTGGAATAGTTCAAATCTGCCTACCTAGCTGTGTGGCTCTGAGCAAGACTCAATTTCTGGCTGCCTTTTTCTTCAAACATTTAAAAATGTGGGGAACATTAATAGCCCCTATCTTACAGATTTGTTATAAAGATAAAATGACACATTTGCAAAGACAGTGCCAAGAACATAGAAAATGGTTACTAAATGCTTGCTCCTTTCTCCTTCGCCTTTTTTAAGGTGTTCTAATATTCAATGTATATTAGTGCAACAACAATGTTGTATATTTATTAACCATTGCTCTGGCTATGTGATCAGCCAGCACGTTTTTGACTCTCTGTCATGAGAGGGCAGGACAATTGCAAGATCTTAGCATTCACGGAGGAAGACAAGAGTGACTTATTAGGAAGGGGCCAAGTGAAGAAGAGGATGCTATAAGAAGAGCTAGCATTTATGTAGCACTTGAAGCTCTGCAAAGCATTATACATGCATTATCTCATTACATCACTTGATCCTCACAACAGCCTTAGAAGGGAGATGCTATTATTATCCCCATTTTACAGAGGAGAAAGCTGAAGCTGAGAGAAGTGACTTCCCAGGTTCATGTGAATAGTATGTGAAGCAGAACTTTAACTTAGTTGTTCCTGACTTCAAATCACCGATCCATCCATTGTGTGACATGGCTGCCACAAGAAAACTATCAGAGAGGATACACCACGGATCACAAAACAAGCATTATTAAAACACAGGAATACAATGAATAATTGTGAATGACTTAGGTGTTTTCAGCAATACAATGATCCAAGACAATTCCAAAGAACTCATCATGAAAAATGCTATCTACTTCCTGTAACAGCAATTTTACTTGCAGCTACTGTGGCTGTGTAAGGCCAATAACACCAGTGCACAGGAAGGCTGCTGGCACAGATTCTTTTATCTCTTTTCTAAGGAAAGCTATTTTAAGAGGTTTACAAGATCAGTTTCATTAAACTTTAATTAATTTAATTAAACTTTAATTAAACATACATATATCATTCACTTAGTTCAGGGGGAAAAGCACCCTGAACTTCAGAGAAAACACAAACAGAAATTACAAGCAGGGATTATATAAACAGAACAAATAACACAAATCAACAGGCAGGCTTCTAACTATCTGGCCGTAGCAATACATACACAGTTACCAGGGAGAGAGAAAGAAGGACCAACATCTGGGTTTTCAAAGCCAGGGGGCTCCTTAACAGCTACCCAGAGTCTCATCTGGCAAAATCACATGAATGTTCCTCTAATGAGTGATCCCCAAGCCAAATGCTAACCTCAGAGTATATATACACTACTTCAGGGTCAGAGGGCATTACAATCATGCAACTCAAACCCATGTGCCCTAGGCCTTCCCGTGACTTAAGCGGGTCATCAAAGACTCCCAATTCAATCAAAGACTCTTGACTGAGACAGAGGCAAGACTCAAAGACACTTGATTGCCTTAATGCTGAGAAGCACTCAAAAACATAAAAAGTCCCACCCTGCTTGCCATTACACCTCCATAGAAAGAACTGATGCTATCTGAATACAGACCAAAGCATTCTATTTTTCATTTTCATTCTTTTTTTTGTTTGTTTTTCTTCCACAAAATGAATAATACGGAAATGCTTTCTATGATTTCTAATGTATAACCTATATCAGATTGTTTACCATCTCAGGGAGGAGACAAAGAGAGGGAGGGATGAAAGGATAAAATTTAGAACACAAAGCTTGAAAAAATGTTAAAAATGGTTTTATATGTAATTGGGAGAAAATAAAATATTTAAACAACAAAATATAAATTTCTTCATTTTATCTAGAAATGGTCTTATGAAAATTAAGTACATAAATGTCAATGACATAAATTATGCTCTATTGGCTTCACAAATATATTATTAGTTACCTTAGCTCAAACTCTGGAAGGTCCTAAAAAGCTCAGATCTTAGATATAGTAACTGATGGTGTCTATCATCTGAGGAAACACATTGGTAAGTTCAAAAAGGCTCACTGTCATATTGATTGGAAGGTGATGATTAGTTTGGAAAGAGTAGCTTTCAAATACTTTCTAGTCAGTCCAAGAGAGAATGTGACCTGCATTAGAGGTGGGGAACCCTCATGCTGATAAAACTATAGATGCTTAAGTTAATTAAGTAGTATATTATCTTTTTCAGGGTAAACCATTATTACTTTTCCCAAAGTCACTTTCTAAAATTCCCTGAGCAGATTCTTCTAAAAAGTAAAATGAAACAGACATAACACAAAGGAAATATTTCTTCTTAGCCCATGCATGAACTTCCATTAATATTGAATATCTCATAGTGAACTGCTTGCTTCCCTAGAATCATGATGGGTTCATGTTATAAAGTTAAGTTGTTTGTATAACTTCCTATTTTCAGGATCATTAGACAGTGTTTAGAAATTACTTATAAAATTTAATTGTCTCTCAACAAGGAAGAAAACATTATATTTCACCAAACATAAATTAAATTCATCTTGACCATTTGTAATTTTACAAATAAGAAAATTGCTGCTGGGAGAGAAAGACTGAGACAGTCAGAAAAAGAAGGAAGATGAGAGTGAGAATAAGAAAGAGAGAGAGAGAGAGAGAGAGAGAGAGAGAGAGAGAGAGAGAGAGAGAGAGAGAATGTTTAAGATTCACCTAAATCAAAATATATGGAAGTCTGAAGTGAAGATGGCTTTTCCTAAATTTTCTTTAAATGGCTTAGAAACAAAACAAAGGCATTTGAGTTTAATTGCCCAAGTCTAATTTAAATAATAAGTATAATAATAACTGCCTACAATGCCAGGAATAATGAATTTCTGTTAAATCTTATATCAGTGCCCTAGAGAATATCATCAAAATTCAATGCAGCATAATATTTCTAGTTTTTATTTCAAGACTCAGAGACTTAAAAAGATATTCATCATTTCCTTATACATTTAAGTTCCAATCTGCAGTAATACAAACTCCTCCTGAGTTTTAGCTCATAATTTTATCTAAGAACATTTGGAGAAATTAGTTTGCTTTATCATTGATGTAACATCAAAAAGAATTTCTCTTCCAAATACTAACCATGGATTATCCATTTGAAATTTTCCCACTGTGAATATTTCAATAAGAATTTATAGATGTAATATGTAATTATGTTATAGGACTGAAAATCTCTTTGTTTGAGAAACATCATAAAATAACCCAGGCATCCCATTTTGGAACATAGAATACAAATTCATTGCTAAGGAGAACATTTTTATTGATTAAATTTGGATTTCTAAATTTACAGAAAGATTGTAATTTAGCTATTACTGATGTTGAAACATATGGAATGCCAATGTATGCAGGATATTTTCAGTGTTTAAGAAGAAGTCTCAGCAAACTTCATTTCAATAAAAATCATATTAACCTAGGATATGGTAGTATAACATATTATCATGTAGCTACTAGATGAATTATTCAACTATGCTTTTGGTCACAAACATTTCCAAAATTAAATTCCTTGAAACAATGGCAGAACATAAGACTTTGGTTTCTCACTCTTTACTAGAGAAATAGGACTTCCTATTTTAAGAAAACTGAACTTTTTCTCTGCCTACCATAATATGGTACCTGCTGAAAATTACTTTACCTCCTTGCAATTGGTTCCTTCATACGAAATTCCAAAATATTCTAGAAAGTTCTTTCCAAGTCAAAAGTTCTTTTATTAACCTATCCTGTCCTGTAGTCTCCTGCCTCCTTTCTTGACCTAATCTGTCCTATTCTAACTATATTTTCTTTTTTTTTCAAGTCCTTTTGTTTGTTTATTTTTTTTTTTTGGCTTTCTTTTTTTTAATTTTTTTTATTTTAATTTATTTTTGACACGTTTGGTTTTCAGCATTGATTTTCACAGACGTTTGAATTACAAATTTTCTCCTCATTTCCTCCCCCACCCCCACTCCAAGATGGCG
>CM053623.1:60431689-60454505 GCA_028646595.1 Phalanger gymnotis | reverse complement strand
GGCTGGGGTCCTGCTTCCCTCTGCCACTTTGTGGGTTCTGCAGCTCTAGAATTGGTTCAGAGCCATTGTTTTATAGGTTTTTGGAGGGACTTGGTGGGGAGCTCACACCAGTCACTGCTTCCCAGCCGCCATCTTCCTAACTATACTTTCTTAAACTATACTTTCACTTCCTCTTGGATGATACTCTGCAATGGGTATCCCCATTCTTTCCTCATGTTCAGTCAACAAGGATTTACTACATACCAGTCATTGGTCTAAGCCTGGAATTATGTTAAAATGTCATAAAGGTTCCTACCATCAAAGAGTTTAAATTTAAATAGGGGAAACAAAATGTAAATAAGTAGATACAAACTATACACACACATTTGTAGAGAAAACATGGGGGGGGGAGGAGAGAAAGGGAGGGAGAAAGAAGGTAATGAAAGGGTAGTAGTAATTTTGGGAATGGGAAAGGCAGTCCAGAATTTGCATTGTGGGGGCACATGTAAATTCAAAATCAGTGAACCAATTACATAGAACTTTCCTTGGGAAACCAAGGCTACCACTCACAGGTGGGGCTAGCCTATATCAGACCCAACCAGAGTAAGAGGTACTTAAGGACTAAAGTCCAAACATTATTACTTCCAGTTGGGAATGGAGAGAAGGCTAAAGGGAATGGTGACTATATATAGTAGATAGCATTGTTAAACCTGAAGGAGTGAAGTCAGGTAGCAGCAGCTGAGAGTAATGATATCTAAGACTTCCAATATATGCAATACAACTTTCTTGAAATTGTGATGGAATTCAGTAAGCTCAAGAGAGGAGACATCTTCTGGTGCATTGATCACTTTCTCTAGGACTCATTCATTCTTTTTGTCAGGTAAGATTTTCTTGTGAGGCTTCAATGTCATTTGCTATAAATAAAAGATGTAATCAATTTTCATGACTTCTGCCAATGATCTTATCAATGCCCATAATCTATATACTTGTCCATGCCTTGTTATACAATCTTACTTTCTTACTAGCTGTCTTTCTCAATATCTCAACTTTGCTACCATAACCCAGATCCTACAGTAGTCATGGAAGCTGAGGAGGTTGTAGGTATGACACCTAGAGAGGGAGTTGTCACCAAGAGTTGCTTCCTTGTGGGATGTGAGCTGGAAGAAGGTTTGGGGACAGGGATGATTATTCAAGGTATTTTTAGTATAACTGAGAAGGAAAGACTAAGACTTAGGAAAGAGAGCTGACAAATGCAAAGGAGAGATATTGAATCAGATTTTTGGATAAACTAGCCAACATTGAAACATGATACCTTAAGGAATATTTTTGAAGAATCTGAGTTCTCTTAACAGCCAAACAAATAACTCAAGTTAGATTTTTGTCCTTTTAAGCTTCTGTGTCCAATGTCGCTGCTTTCCAGAAACCTTCACACTGACTTCTGTCATTTTGCTATACTAAACTTTCTACAAGTCTCTACATTTGTAGGTTACATTTTCCCCCTAAATCTCAATCAGTCAGGGATTTAAATCCTGGACTCTTTCCTTTTGTATCATTTATAGAGAAACGTGGAAAAGTTAAAAAAAAATGTATCATACCAACATAATGTACTTTAATGCCCTTGGAGTTGATTATTATTGTGTCCCGATGCAACTATATCCTATTATTCTTCCAATTCCCTTTTTATTATGGCAATAACTTGGAATTATAGCTTCATAGATTTTTTTCCACTGGCCCCTGAGCTCCACTCCTTACTTTCTGCACAGTTGTTATTCCAATCAATATCTGTGTAATTAAAATCCAGCAGCATCAACATTCTGTCCTTCCTCCAGAGCTCATTGATTCCATAGAACATTTCCTGATCCAATCTTTCCCATTGCCCTAGAGACTCAGTGTAACGTTAGAGAACCATGTGATTGAGCTGATTTTCCTTAAATAGTATCCAAGCTATCTCTTTTTGTCAAAAGGGTATTGATATAATTTTGTTTCTTTCCTTTCTTGGTCCTACCTTCTATCTCTAATGATATGCTTGGGAAGAATTTCTCCTGGCAATGCTTATGTTTCATTTGTAAAGTTACCATGTTTTGATTGTATACATACTTTCACATAAACACAATGCTTCCCCAACAGAATACAAACAATCTGTGGTCAAATGTTGAAAGTTTAATTAACTTTTCTGGAATCACCCAACTAGTATGCATTAAAGGTAGGAACTGAACCCAGTACTTTCTGTATTTGAGGCCACCTCTCTGTCCATTACCACTATGTATTATATGTTGTCCTAGCAAATAATAGAAACAATAAATGCTTGTTGCATTGAGAACCTCAGGATTAACCACAGGGGTAGTTAATGCACTGAATCACTTGAGAATATTAAAAGTTCTTTCCAATTTCCCCAAAAGGATTGATCCAAAGTAATTTTCTTTCCTTTTTGATTGTTGGTACTGGAGGAGAAGGAAACTTTTATTTATTTTCTGAATTTAAAAATGAAGGCTCAATAAAGAATGCAAAAAAAGGGTCCAAAATAACATAAAAATGTTCTACCTGTCCTTTGAAAATAACTCATTTCCATTTCTTTGTGAATTTTTTTTCTGTGAAAACAATATGGTATTACAACAACATTTTTTTTTCTGTCTCAATAATACAAGCACCATTTACATTCCTTGTATTATTGGGTCAGGGTATAAGGACATGAAGCCTTCAACAAGCACCATCTCTATGCCAGGTACATTTAGTAAACATAATAAATGGTTATTGAGTGTGTGAGGTATTGAAGATGGGATTTAAATAAATAAATGAAACCATTCTTTCTAGCAAGCAGATTATATTCTAGTGGTGGCGGCAACAAGGGCTAAACAGGGCCTGAATTAAGGTAGGAGCTGTGTAGAAAGCTGTGCCTGAGATGCTCTAGAGATAGAAACAGCAAGATATGGCAGCTGCTTGAATAAATGGAATGAGGACTTCAGAATAATGCCAAATTTACAATCCTGAATTACACCATAAGAAATGTATTGCCTTCAGGAAAAAATAGAGAAGTTCACAAGAAGGAGTGGGGAAAGGGAGAGCAGGAGAAAATGAGTTGTTTGACTTGTTGAGTTTGAGATGACTATAGGATATCTCATTTGAAATGTCCTGTAGGCAAATAGCGAATCAGGATTGAATCTCGATAGAAAGGAAAGTCCTAGATATGTATACCTGTGAGCCATCTTCAGAGAAGACAATTAAACAAATGTAAGCTGATATGGTGATCAAGAATTAATAAAGAGAGAAAAGGGCCTGATCCTAGACTTGCAAATTGATTGTACTGAACCAACTCACCTCCCATTCCTTTCTTCTATGCTCAATTTACTCATTAGATGAAAACTAGCAACCATTGTCACCAATATGATAAAAAAAAAACTTTCTAGAAATGGTATTCTACCTAGTCCTGAAAATCTTCACCATAGTGCCTAAAAAAGTTAATGAACCTTTCTAAAGAGTCTACTTTACTTCAAATAATAGCTCACATACTAGGAGAATTGGACCCAACAAGTGGTTTAAAATTAATTAGCAAAATATGATGCCTGAATGCAAATGCTGAATACGTTGAGAACTGTGTTCATCACTTCCTGTATAAATGAGAATATGCACATCTTTTGAGTGCTTGCACACTAAGGATTCTCATTTACAATTTCCAGGTGATTGCTTATACTAAATAGAATTACAAGCCATGAATCACGTGATAGTCTGCCCAATTACAGCTCATCTCATGCTTTATGCACAAGTTGAGAAGTATTTAACATACACCTCATTTCATCTTGAATGCATAAATATCAAGGTAGCATTCGGAACATTATGGACAGACCATCTTGATTATGGGTAAGCCCCAGTTTCTCAGGAAGAAGCGTTCCACACGAATGTATGTGTGTATTACTTATTTACAACTTTGACTGTTGCACAAATGAGCATACATGAAATGGGTGCCATCTCAGGAAATGTCAACACCTACTGCCATCTAATCACCAACCAATTTGAAGTATATACTGGAATCATTATTTCCAGTCACCAGTAGCCAATGTATAAGTCACGATCTTGGCATTGCCCCAAGCAAATGCTATGTAAAGCTGAATATCACCACGGTGAACATATAGCCTTAAGTGTATCATTAGAAACTTTATAAGCTTCATATAAAATACTGGAGTAGCTTTTATATGTCTTCGAATATACGCAGGTAATGATTAAGAGGCAGCATCATATAATGGGTACAGTCAGAGCTTGTAGTAACCAAGACAAGGGTTCTAGTCCTGCCTCTAATAAATACTGACTCTATGATCTTGGACAAGTTACTTAATGCAGCAATTTCCCAGGCAACTCCCTGAGACTATAAATTATGGATAAGTTCCCAACTTGCACTGGTAAATGGAGTTTCCACCCTGGCAGTTTCCTACAGTGATGAAATCACAGAACTGGGCCAAATTCATATAATCAATACTTTACCTGACTCGGAAGTATTTTATGGACTGCAACTAAGTCAAATGAAGGAACTTGACCAAGCATGATCTGAATAACACTTCTCCTGCCTGCCCTAATCTCTCTGTCCCACTCTGCCCATGCATAAAAATGGACAATTTCCCCTATTTTCAGAAAAATATACACTATATAAAAATCTCAAAGGCTCAGTTGACTGCATAATAGTTCAATTGTTTCATTCCATAGATTGATATCTTACATCGAATAATTAAATATAAGAATTAACACCAGTTGTGCATAAGCACAAAATCATATCATTGAACATAAAATTAAATTTCTATAATAGAGATCTAACTCCTTCTAAAAGAGAACTACCCCCTTGTTGTCTGAGAGCCATCTCTGGTTAAAATTTCTTGTACCAGGTTTTTTTTTTAATTATAAAATGAAAAGGATATATCTGGTTCTCTCTGAAATCCCTTCTGGTTCTAAAGATGATACCTATTGCCCAGACTCTGACATACACTTCAACAGTCAATCCACTACATCAGTTCATTTGTGTGTGTGTGTGTGTGTAATACAGATATAGATATTGAAGAAAAGCATTACAAATGAATGATAAATTGGTTAAGAACTAAATGAGAGAAACATTATTAATTGGAGTGCATTCGATAAACTGTATGGTTTTAAAAAAACAAATTTAAGATGTTCTCCAGTTTTAAAAAATACACATTTTAAATGCAAACATTATTTCTGCAATGCCAGATGGGCATGAATCTTTGAACTGCATAATATTTGAAAATATAAACTTTCAGATCATAAACAAGGTAATGGTGAGATTACAGATACACGATGTATGCAAATGGGCAGTATCTTAATCTCAGTGCTAACCTAAGGTCAAGAAGTACTGTAAGGTATAGCATTAAGGGAAAGTACAGTCATAAAAGAAGATAGGCTGTCCATGTGGGAAAAATAAGGGATGACAGATAGCCTAAGAACAAAACATTAGAAACTGTAAAATGTAAGGAAAAAACTAGAAAAAGTATCTCAAGAACATCGCCTGGATCCTCTGTGGGCCTTCTGTGGGACAGCATGGCCAAGAACTGTACAGTTTGAGGTGTTCATGGGTTGAAATAAACTAATGAAGAAAATATTTTCATTAACTAAATAAATTATCATCATCACAGTGGACATTTCAAAGCATTTAAAGTTTTGCAGACTTATTTATGTACATCATCTCAGGCTATTGCATAAATACAATAAAATATAACATGATTTAGAAATTTTCTAAAATGGTCTGTTTGTTTATATGAGCTTCATCTGTGAGATTTGAGCTTTTTAATTTCAAGGCCAGTTAATATAATTTCTCCGATTTTGCATTTTTCCAGCTTATGCTTATTTGGAACTCAGAGAAATTTAAAGTAGCTTTAAAATAATTCTCTTCAAAGGCAATGCTCCTAACACTTAAATTAAACAATAATATCAATCCATCACAGCAGCTTCTGGAAATGTCATACAGGTATGATTCTTTAAAGACCTATTTCTGATTCATTTCACCTAGGAGTTACAGCTCAAATTCCATGCTCTCTTGGTTCAAGGCACTGCTGTACTGGAAAACCAAGCCATTCCAAATTTCTAAGGATTGAATTAAGTTTGAAAACAGCTGTCAACTTGATGCTTCTTCTCCACTCACTCTTCATCCTCTACACTTGAGAAAGGTTAGTGTCATATTGCTCCCAAGTAATTCCAATTAGACATCACCGTAGCTCAAAAAAAAAAAAAAATAAGGTTGTGCAGGTGCTAAATAGCAAGTCACACCCAGAGCTGAACACTGTCCTCTCAAAACAGTTTAAAATTACAAGCCAGATTTGAAACAAGTGAAATATCCCCTTTTCTTAACATTGATTCATACTACTCAGCTCTTCAGCGTCACATTATTCCAGCACATGAAGTCGTAACAACAAATCAACCAACCCTTGTCGTGACCCCAATATTTGAAACTAACCTGTGAGAAGGGACATTCCGTTTCTTTATAATCTATTTGGAAAGAAAATTCATTAGCAAAGCTAAATGTAGAGAAAAAGGCTCACCCTCATATTGATCGCCAAGTGATGAGTCTTTTTTTTGGCCACCACACCTTACAAACTATTAAGACATAGAAAGATGGTGACCCCCACCTGTGGGGTCATTGCCCCTAACCATCAAATCATTTCTCTTTTAAAGGCATGACTAAAGGTATAAAAGCAATGGGTTTGGGTATATTTTAGCTTATTTTCTGCTCTCTCTTCCTTTATTTCTCTATACTCTTTCATCTGGTGACTTCATCTATTCACAAAGGGGTTTCATTATCACCTCTAAGCAGATTACCTACAAATTGTTAGCCAGTCTTTCTCCTCAATTCTAATCTTGCATCACCAACAGTCTTTATACATTTAAAACTGGATATAGCATAGACATCTCAAACTCAACATGTGCAAAATAGAATACAATCTCTTTTGCTCAAAACCTTCCTCTCTCCCAAAATGTGGTGATTTCTGTCAAGAGCACCAACATTCTTTCAGTCTGCCAAGTTCTCAACCTCAGTATAATCCTCAGCTCTTCACTCTTTGTCATCTCTCATGTCCAGTCTGCTGCTAAATCTTACAGTTTCTTCACCCACTCAGTCACTAATGTCTGCTTCCATTTCTAGTCATATAACTACCATCATAATTTAGGCTGTGATCATCTCTCACCTAAACTATTGGAATGGCTGTCCAATTGGTTTCCTGATTCAAAGACTCTCACATCTCCTGTCCATCCTCAACACTGATGCCTAAACAATCTTTCTTTTTCTTTCTTTTCTTAAAAATTTATTTAATATATTTAGTTTTCACCATTGATTTTCACAAGAGTTTGAATTACAGATTTTCTCCCCATTTCTACCCTCCCACCTACTCCAAGATGGCATATATTCTGGTTGCCCCATTCCCCAGTCAGCCCTCCCTTCTGTCACCCCACTCCCCTCCCATCCCCTTTTCCCTTCTTCTTTTGTAGGGCAATATAAATTTCTACGCCCCATTGCCTGTATATCTTATTTCCTAGTTGCATGCAAAAACGTTTTTTTTGTTTGTTTTTGAATGTCTGTTTTTAAAACTTTGAGTTCCAAATTCTCTCCCCTCCTCCCTCCTGACCCACCCTCCCCAAGAAGGCAAGAAATTCAACATAGGCACATGCATATCATTATGTAAAACCCTTCCACAATACTCATATTGTGAGAGACTATGTTTTGCTCCTTCCTAATCAATCTCCCTTTATTGAATTTTCTCCCTTGACCCTGTCCCTTTTTGAAAGTGTTTGTATTTCATTACCTCTTCCCCCTATCTTCCCTCCCTTCTATTGTCCCCCCTTTTTATCTTCTTCCTCCTTCTTTCCTGTGGGGTAAGATACCCAATTGAGTATGTATGGTATTCCCTCCTCAGGTCAAATCTGATGAGAGCAAGATTTACTCATTCCTCTTCACCTGCCCCCTCGTCCCTTCCTACAGAAACGCTTTTTCTTGCCACTTTGACACAAGATAATTTACCCATTCTATCTCTCCCTTTCTCCCTCTCTCAATATATTCCTGTCTTATCCCTTAATTTCATTTTATTTTTTTAGATATCATCCCTTCATAGTCAACTCACCCTGTGCCCTCTGTCTATATATATGCGTGTATATATATACATATGTATATGTATATATATACACACACACACACCCCTACCTATATACATGCATACGCACATATGAATATATATATACATATATATATATATACATATATATGTATGCATATTCCTTTCAGCTACTCTAATCCTGAGGTCTCATGAATCACACACATCATCTTTCCATGTAGGAATGTAAACAAAACAGTTCAACTTTAGTAAGTCCCTTATGATTTCTTTTTCTTGTTTACCTTTTCATGCTTCTCTTGATTCTTGTGTTTGAAAGTCAAATTTTCTATTCAGCTCTGGTCTTTTCACTGATAAAGCTTGAAAGTCCTCTATTTTATTGAAAATCCATATTTTGCCTTGGAGCACGATACTCAGTTTTTCTGGGTAGGTGATTCTTGGTTTTAATCCTAGCTCCATTGACCTCTGGAATATCGTATTCCAAGCCCTTCAATCCCTTAATGTAGAACCCGCTAGATCCTATGTTATCCTGATTGTTTTTCCACAATACTCAAATTTTTTCTTTCTGGCTGCTTGCAGTATTTTCTTCTTGATGTAGTAGGAAGGCTGAATTTATAATCTCAAATATAATCATGTATATGTTTGAATGGCTCGAAATCGCAAGGTATGAGAGATTCTCTAAGTAGAACGCAACAAAACATTTATTCAGGCCCCACCGCAGCAGATTCACGAACCAGCCTCCCCATTCCGACATCCTGACAAAAAGACTCCAGGCCCAGAAAGCCCTCCTCAGAAGAGTAACCAGGAGGCGACAGAAAAACAAGATAGCATTTAGCCAAATCATATATACTGGCCTCAAGTCCTTGCTCGCACTCCTGGGTCTACACACGGGTCAGCTCTGCTTCCACAGCTTCCTGCTTCCGCAGCTTCCTGCTTCCGCTGTAGTTGTCTCTTGGGTCGCTTTTCCTTGCAGCCGAGCCTCTGGCATTCTCAAGCCCCGATGGCTCAATATATTCCCACCTCATCTGGTCTCACAGAATGTCCCACTTCCTTCAAGATTAAGCCTAGTGTGGGGAGGGGAGAGAGGGGGAGAAAATTTGGAACTCAGAATCTTGTGGAAGTGAATGTTGAAAACTAAAAATAAATTAATAACAACAACAACAACAAAAATAAAACACTCAGCCTAAGGAGCCCTCTTCATGGAGCTTTTACTAAAACCTAATTCCAACACAAGTACCATCCCTGTCTAATCTACTTCATGTTTATTTTGTGTTTGTTCTTTTCATGCTTATATAGGCATACATAAAAGAATGCAAGCTCATTGAGAGAATAATGCTTGTTTTATTAAGTAACTGATTGTGAGCACAATTTAGAGAAAAGGAACTCATTCACTTATATGTTTTCTTTTTTTTCCCACACACACATTTTTTGGAGAAGAAAATAAAAACAAATATTTTACCCTGAACCTTTTTACTCTTTTCTCACAATATGAAAGTATGTATCTGACATTTGAAGACCAACAAAATTGAAAGAGACTCATCAGCACAAGTTTGTCTACCAGGCAAGAAACTTTCTGTCTGCTATAACTTATGTAATGTCTGCTAAGGTATGGGGTAGTTGAGGTCTTTGTCATTAAAAGGATAGTTGAGGGCTCTTAAGAAATAATTGCAGTTAGTACATAGACCTTTATCAAGAAAACACTTTTAATTACTCTTTCTATATGTACTTTTCTAAGTAGGATTCCGCGTGTTATAGCATTAATAATGGGAATTTAGCTCCTCAGTCTCTTCCATAACTACACAGCTCTAGTCAAAAATGGTGGAGTGGTTTCATGAGGAAAAGGGAGAGTAGAAATTTAGCTAAATATACCAGCTAGAATATGCCAGAGATCACACAAGTGGGAAAGGGATCCATATGTACAAAAATGTTTATAGCAGTTCTCTTTGTGGTAGCAAAGAATCAGAAATCGAAGGGATGCCCATCAATTGGGGAATGCCTAAACAAGTTGTGGTATATGATTGTAATGGAATACTATTGTGCTATTAGAAATGGAGAAGATACGGACTTCATAATAACCTAGAAAGACCCATATGATATGATGCTGAGTAAGGCAAGCAGAACCAGGAGAACGTTGTACAGAACCACAGACATATTGCTTCTGTGATGAGTAGTTTTGATAGTCTTGGCTCTTCTCAGCAACACAAGGTTCAAATACAGCTCCAAATACAGCTCCAAAGGACTCATGATGGAAAGAGTTATCTATATCCAAAGAAAGAACTATGGAGTCTGAATACAGATTGAGGCAAACTATCTGCTCTCTTTTTTTTCCTCTTCTTTCTCATGATTCATTCCATTGGTCATAATTCTTCTTTACAACTTGACTATTGTGTAAATAAGTATAATGTGAAGGTATATGTAGAACATATATCAGATTCCATGCTGTCTTGCAGGGGAGGGGGGAAGGGAAGGAATTCAAAGACATGTGGAACTGAGTGTTGTAAACTAAAAATAAAAAAAATCTATAAATAAATAAATATACCAGCTAGAGAAGTAAGGGAAGAAGAACAACTCTGACATTCTACTTCATACCCATCAGTTAAGAAAGGATAGATAATAAGAGGAATATGACAATTGTTGGTAGAGCTCTAGGAAGACAGGCACACTGATCTGGACCTACATTTTGAAAGTTACTGAACTGTACACACCTCTTTACCTAACAAAATCATTACCAGGCTTATAGTCCAAAGAGATTTAAAAAAAAAAAAGAAGCAAAAGATTCACATGTACAAAAATATTTATAGCATAACTTTTTTTAAAGGAAAAAATTAGAAAGAAAATGGGTGCCTGTCAACTAGAGAATGACTGAAAAAAATTGAGAAATGATGAAAAAATGAGCTTAAACATACACCTTTCTGGCTTAAAATGAGAAATGATGAAAAGGACAAATTCAGAGAAAACTGAGAAGATTTGAATGAAGTGATGCAGAGAAAAATGAGCTGAACCAGAACAATTTCAACAATGAACACAACAGGATAAATGAAAAATGACAACTAAAGGCTAACAAATTATGATTGATGCAATGAACAATTTTAACTCTAGAGTACTGATGACAGGTCATGCTTCCTGTTTCTTGGAACAAAGGTGATGAATTAGAGGAGAAGAAGAGTCAGACATTTTTAGATGCAGTCAAAATATAAATGTTTTTGTGATTACTGATTTCTCACAAGGGAAGGCTTTCATTTTTCTTTTTGTGGGAACAGTTGAATGGCAATAGTGACATTTAAAAACAAAAAAGGAAAAAAAAATTAACAAATCATAAAAATGCATACTAAGCAGCAAAAGGATGCTCATAAGGGTTCTACTCAAACAGGTCACTGAATGTACTATGATATTAAATGTGAATAATTTTTTTTTTAAGTTGCACATTGTACATGTATAAAAGAAGTTCACAGTTTCTTACAAAAACTTTTTTGTTGCTTTTCTTTAAATGTTGAAATATTGTTTATTGAAATATTTTGATGTTCAAAGAGCTCTTAATCAGATGTTGACACAAAAATCTCTTACTTCAGAGGACTCATTCCTAGATCCATTTTAGATTCTGTTCCCATCATGGAAATAATCTGCACATGTAGGCATAGCAGATGCTTTCAAGTGGCAAAAAGGCAAGGATTGACATTAGGCACAAAAACTCTTTAATCTGTCAAAAATGCCATCTTTTGTCAAATCAGCTACATTTCTCCCCTGCTGACTCTCTGCCAATCTCTCCTTGCTTTCTTATCATAATCAGATACCATCAGTTATTTGTGAATAAGATATTATTGATTTTAAAGTTCCAACAAACATAGATTCAGAGTATTATATGGGAAATGATTTTTATCAAAGTCTCATCTTTTTCAAAATTGTTACAAATTCCAAATTTATATTTCTAAATCAAATTTATCATTTGGTATTTACAGCATGAAGGTTATATTAGGCCAGAAATTTATTCAGCTATATTGGCAAAACTGCAAAGTGAAGAAGCTATTTAAATTGCTTTCTATATAGTCTCTTTCATAATTGGGATTAGGGCTTACAGTATTTACAGAAACAACAGAGTAAATGAGTTTAACCAAACAAGTTTTCCTGTTCTTTCCTAAATAGAGTGTTGGGAGGCTCAATTAGCTCATGTTTTCAGCTATTTGGGGATCCTTGATTAAATGCCTCCTGGCACTTTTTCAAGTTTATGGAATGTACCCGAAATTTATACTTCTGGGAATACCTATTTGCACAGTTAAAATATGGTACTGTCATAATCCAAATAAACACACTACTTTCAACCTCTCCTTTTTTGCTTACAAAGGATTCTACTTCATACGGAAAAGAGGAAGGAAAAACAAAAACAGCTAATGATTTTTTGGTTTTTGTTTTTGATTTTTTTCCCCCCACACCATCTCATCCAGTATAGATGAACAGAAAGAATTATCGCCTAGAATTTTTTTCAAGATCATTGTTGAATGATACCTATTCCATAGTGGTATTGTTGAGGTTTAGGGGTACTCAGGACCCCAAAATACTGACATTCCATGCCGGGTCCAGCTCGATTGAATTTGACCCAAGCCTTCTTATGGCCAAAGAAAAAGTTTATTAAAGATTTGCCATATTGGGGAAATCTCACCATTTTGTGAAGCTTGTATTGATAAGCAGGTCAGATTCAATCTGAGGTAACTTGAATCTGAGCACCTTCATGGAGGCTCACATATACAGAAAGACTGTGGGAGGGATCTGGGGGAGGCCAAGTAGTCTGGGGTGACTGGAGGAGGGGTTTAGGGAAGGCCTTGAGGAGGAATCTAAAGAGGATCTTAATGGGACTGGCGTGACTGGGGGGAGTGGGGTGAGGTCAGACTCCAGGAATGGGATTAAGGGTGGGAAATAGATTAAGGCTACCTGGAGATAACAGAAAATGGAGGGCTAGGCTAGTTTAAGGGTAACAGATATTAACAGATAAGGGTAGAGATTTTTTGATAGGATCAAGGGTGGGAAGTAGCCAGACAATGGAGGGCTAAACTAGGTTAAGAGTAACAGAGATTTGGGCCTAGGTATAATGAGAGGCTTATGGCCTCAGGCAAACACCTCATCAAGTGGGAAGATTCAAGTAGAATTCAAGAGAGTTCCTAGAGCCTCTACTCCATCAGTGTGGGCAGTATGGATGTCTGCCCTTCAAATCAGGAAAAACTGTGTTCAGATTTTGCCTTTAATATATACTAGGTGTGTAGCAGTGGAGAAATCACTTAACTTCTCCACATCCAAGTGAGTGGAATGGCTGAAAGTTTCTCATTTAAGGGGAAAAGATACCTAGTACTTTAGTCTCTATTGAGCTTAAGCCTTGTTACCCTAAATCATAAGGATTTAAAGCTGCCCCCACCCGACCCCCCCCCCCTTAAGCCTGCACACACATGAAGGCTCTATGAAGAAAAAAGCCATATAGTCAGATACACCTACATCCTGCATGCATAAAAAATTACAAACTTTGCAACTGCTATCTCTATCTCTTTTAGCCAAATAAGGAAACTAACTGAAATATGTATTCAGGTCTCATATGAGGGTCCTTCCTTGTTCCTAGAATGTGAGGCCATTTGTCTCCACCAATAGAGATGGAGGTCTAGGCATTAAGGAAAAGGTTTTTCCCTGAATTGTTTTTATTTGGGCTTTTCTGGTATATAAATGCCTCCCTGCTTTTTGTGAGGGGCCTCCCTACCCCAGTCCACCCTGGAGTAGATGATGCCCAGTTCTCACATGAGATTTGCAAATAAAGCCTCTGTCTTTACCTTGAGAGACCTTTGATTGTTATTTCATTTTGGGGAAATTATTGTCCCCCACACAAGCAACTTTCTAAGATCAAAAATTAGTGGTGAATCATTGATATTCAGTTGTACCTCAAAAGGTTACCACAGGTTGGAAAAATAAATTGCAGAAAAAGATGAAATGACCTCCAGATATATTTTAGTAGCAAAATTCTCATAAAAAAATTTGGAAGACTAAATGTTAAAAGCCAAGGTGTTGCATTGGTTTTGAGAACAGAGTTCACAGCAACAATTAATAGCTATTATAAATAGTACAAAGGATCAGCTATTATTATGTCCTAATTAACTAGTGGCCAAGGGCTTAAAAATAAATCTTTCCCAAAATGTAGCTATTTTTATTAAAGGTTATATTTAATGGGGTTTGAGCAAGAGAAGAATGTAAGATTCTATGGGGCAGAGGTCATTTTTTTAGTTGTTTATTTGTTTTTGTATCCCCAGTATCAGGCAGAGTAACTGGGGAAACCAGGGGCTCAAGTGTATTTACATAAGACTCTCTTCAGTAGTAGAGACTGATTACTCAAAGCTTGGTGCTTGCATGAGGAGCAGAATTTCTGAGACTTTGTAAAAGGAGAGATATTTTGCACTTCTGGCTTCCAGCTTTGACAGAAAAGATACTCAGTTGCAAGTCTTCTCCAAGGAGAGGTTCTTGGACAGAGAAACTGACCCTGGGAAGGAACTAACTTGTAGAGGAACCAGGAATTGGTCATTTTCCTACCCCAAGCTTACCCTACTAGAGATTTCAGGAAATCTCCTACTGCATGAGATCTCCTGCTATCTCTTGGCTGACTTGTGATGACCCATTCCAAAAGGAAGAGCTCATTTTTGTCTGCAAATTATCTGGAATATCCTCATCTGTATAATTTCTCTGATTTCTGATTGCTGTTGGATTAGATGACACTTTAGCTGCTACTCAGTGTGTGTTTTTGTTTTTGTTACTAGCATTTAGTGGTAAGAGAGTCAAGACTTAAATGTATAGTTTGGGGTAAGGAATAGAGATCAGGAGTAGAGCTTGAATGAAAAAAAAATTCCTTTATATCAACAATATTCAGGAGGTAAGATATGTGTATTCATACATACATACACACACACACACACATCCCATCTCTGAAGGGAGTAGTCAGCCTCCTGGTCCCCATTTCTTGCTTTGCCTCCAGGAAGGAATAAAAAGGGTATGTTAAGGGAGGCAGTAGTCAAAAGCATAAGAGAACCTTAAAGAAGAGACAGAGAACAAAAGGGAAGAAAAAATGTAAGAAAACAGGATGTAAGGAAATAACACAATTAGAAAACATAGTTGTGAATGTGAATGGGACGAATTTGACCATAAAATACAAAAGAATAGTAAAATGGATTAGAAACCATGATCAATGAATATGTTGTTAGCAAGATACACAGCTGAAACATAAAGAGCTAGAGAGGAATTCATTATGTAAAAAAGGAAAGCATATGGTCTCAGACAAAACAAAAGCAAAAATAGACCTAATTAAATAAAAAACAGGAACAATATTTTTTTCTAAAAGGTATTATAGGCAATGAATTAATTATCAATTACAAGTATATATGCACACATATACATACATACATAAATATGTATACCCAGCAAACATATAGATGTGCATATACATACATGCAGATACACATAATGACAGAGCATCCAAATTCTTAAAGGGAAACATTAAATGAGTTCAAGGAGGAATTAGGTAGTAAAACTTTAATGGTAAAGAATTTCAATTCAACCACTCTCTGATCTAAATAAATCTAACCACAAATAAGAAAGAAGATAAGGAGATGAATAGAATTTTTAAAAAGAGAAATGATAGAACTCTGGAGAATATTAAATGAGAATAGAAAAAAAAATCTATTTCTCAGCTATGCATAACAATTCACACACAAAAATAATGACAAAGTAATAGCACATAAAAATCTCACAAATGTAGAAAAGCAGATATATTAATGTATCTTTTTCTTACAATAATGAAACAAAAATTACATTCGATGAAAAGGTCTTTGAAGCATAGATTAAATATTCAATGAAAATTAATAACTTAATTCTACAGAATTAGTACTGGTGGGTACCTCAAAGAAGAAATCATAGAAACAATCAATAATTTCATTAAATACAATGTCAGCAATGAGACAACATACCAAACAAATTTGTGGAATGTGGTCAAGGTACCACTTAGTGGAACTATATGCCATTAAATGCTTTCATTGATAAGAGAAAGAGTAGATCAAAGCTCCTACATCCAAAGACTCCAAGAAAAATATGAATTTGTCTCAGGCCACAAAAGAATTCAAAAAAGATTTTGAAAACCAAGTAGGAGAGGTAGAGAAAAGAAATGAGAGTGATGCATGAAAACCATGAAAAAAAGAATCAACAGTTTGGTAAGGAGGTACACACACACACAGAAAAAAAAACTGAAAAAAATAATGCCTTAAAAAAAATCTAGGCCAAATAGTAAAAGAGGTACATAAAAACCAAAGAGGAGAAGAATGCCTTGAAAAGCAGAACTGGCCAATGGAAAAAGAGGCACAAAAATTCACTGAAAAGAAAAAGAATACTGAAAAAGTAGAATCGGCCAAATGGAAAAGGAGGGACAAAAGCTCACTGAAGAAAATAATTCTTAAAAATTAGAATTGAGCAAATGAAAATTAATGACTTCATGAGAATTCAAGAAATAATAAAACAAAGCCAAAAGAATGAAAAATAGAAGACAATGTGAAATAGCTCATTGGAAATACAATTAACTTGAAAAGTAGATCCAGGAGAGAGAATTTAAAAATGATTGGACTACCTGAAAGCCATGATCAAAAATAGAGCCTAAGCATCATATTTCAAGAAATTATCAAGGAAAACTGTCCTGATATTCTAAGACCAGAGGGTAAAATAAAAATTGAAAATATGTATCAATCACTTTCTGAAAGAGATCCCAAACTGAAAACTCACATGAATGTTAAAGCCAAATTTCAGAGCTTTCAGGTCAAAGAGAAAAATTGCAAGCAGCCAGAAAGAAACAATTCAAGTACTATGGAGCCCACACTCAGGATAACACAAGATTTAGTAACTTTTACATTAAAGGACTGGAGGGCTTGGGATAGGATAATTATTCTGGAAAGCAAAGGATCTAGGATTACAACCAAGAATCAGCTACCCAGAAAAACTGAGCATAATCCTTTAGGGGGGGAAATGATATTCAATGAAATAGAAGACTTTCAAACATTCTTGATGCAAATCCCAGAGCTGAATAGAAAATTCAACTTTCAAATACAAGACTCAAGAGAAGAATAAAAAGGTAAACAAAAATGAGAAATCATAAGGGGCTTAATAAGATTAAGCTCTTTGCATTCTACGTGGGAAGTTGATATTTGTAACTTATAATATCATTCTCATTATTAGGGTGGCTAGAAGGAACATATACAGAGGGCAGTGTGAGCTGAATATGAAGGGATGCTATATTAAAAAAATAAATTTAAGAGGTGAGAGAGGAATGCATTGGGAGGAAGGGAAAGGGAGAGGTAAAGTGAGGTAAATTATCTGATATAAAAGAGGCAAGAATTTTTTTTTTTTTACAGTGGAGGGGAAGAGGGCAATGGGTGGGGGACAGTGAATGAACCTTACTCTTATCAGAATTTGTTCAAAGAGGGAATAACACACATACTCAATTGGGTATGGAAATTTATCTTACCCTACAGGAAAGTAGGAGAACAAGGGGATAAGAGAAAGGGCTGGGGTGATAGAAGGGAGGGCAAATTGGGGGAGCTGGTAGTCAGAAACAAAACAGTTTTGAGGAGGGACAGGGTGAAAAGAGAGAGAGAATATAGCAAACTGGGCAGAAAATAGGATGGAGGGAAATACAGTTAACAGTACTAATTGTGAAAAAAAATTTTGAAGCAAGGCCTCATCTGTCAAACATATAGGGAACTGAGTCAAATGTATAAAAATAACAGCCATTCCCCAATTGATAAATGATCAAATATATGAACAGTTTTCAGATGAAGTAATCAAAGCTATCAATAGCAATATGAAAATCAAATGTTCTAACTCATTATTGCTTGGAGAAATGCGAATTAAGACAATTCTGACACGCTTATCTCGTACCTATTAGACTGGCTAATAGGATAGAAAAGAAAAATGACAAATGTTGGAGGGGAGTTGGGGAAAATAAGACATTAATGCACTATTGGTGAAGTTGTAAACCGATTTAAGCATTCCTTAGAGCAGTTTGGAAGTATGTCCAAAGGGCTATAAAACCATGCATACCCTTTGATCTAGCAATAGTACTACTGTCCGAAAAGAGATAAAAAATAAGAAAACAAAAAGAACCTACATGTCAAAAATATTTATAGCAGCTCTTTCTGGTGGCAAAGAATTGGAAATTGAGGGGATGCCCATAAACTGGAACATATTGTGGTATATGATTGTGATGAATTTTTATTATAAGAAATGATGAGCAGGATGCTCTCAGAAAAACCTTGAAAGAGTTACAGGAGCTTATGCAAAGTGGAATGTACTGTGTACAAAGTAACAGTAATATTGTAAGATGATCAACTGTGAATGCCTTAGCTATTCTCAGCAATAAAAAAACCTAACACAACTCTGAAGGACTTATGATGAAAAATGATACCCATCCCCAGAGAAAGAACTGATGGTGTCTGGAAACAGATTGAAGCATAATTTTTTTTACTTTATTTTTCTTGAGGTTTTTTTGGGGGGGTGGTCTATGTTTTCTTTTATGACATGACTAATCTGGAAATATTTTGATACTAATACATGGATTGCATAACATATTACATTTATGTTGCATGTTATACATGCAATCTCTTTTGATACAACATACCTTGAGGTATGCAATCCATGTATTAATTAGTAGGCTGTATCAAATGAAATTGCATATGTAAAATTCAATATAAATATGACATGTTATTAAGGTATGCATCTTGTGCTACTTTTCTGTCCATGATGGGGCTTTACACTATATCATACGCATTTTTGTTTTCCTTTGTTACTTATGTTATAATCTTGAGATGACTGTCCACATGCAAGGGTTACATCTGTTATTCATAAAAATTTCCTCTGGTAAGTAGATTAAAACTATAATTTTGAACATTATTAGCATTCTGGGAAAAGTTTCCCATTGTTTGCATCTCTGATTGTGAACCTCACAGCAGATCACTACTGTGTGCCTGACTGCATTCTGTATTGTTGCCCTTCCCGTACAGCTTTGCATTCTTAGAGCTAACTATTCCAATGATGCTCTTTCTTGATCCTATAGGTGGCTGGATAGTTTTTTCCCCCAATGAATCCAGATGACTTCATTCTATAGAAAATTCCTGAAGACTGTGTATGATGCAGTTGGTAGAAGCTGAAATTCTAAAACAAATTGGGAATAGAAATTCAATAAATAACTCTCTTAAAGAAACAAAGATATGGATATTAGTCAGAAGAAACCTGGATTCAAATTCTGCTTCTTACTGCCTTAAAAACTTGGGCAAGTTTTCTTCTCTCAAAAAATTAAAGATCTCTATGGTCCTTTGCGTTACACAAATGTATGATTTGAGACACTTTGTTTTTTCTCTTGATGTATTAGAATCAACACTTCTGCTTATAAAGGGGCATTGTATTTCTGATGGAAACTTCCATAACTCATTTGCACATGTAATATCATAATATGGATGATCTCCTGCAGAGGTGTTTGAAAAATTATAATAATAGCTAGCAATTATATAACACTTAAGCTATAAGGTTTGCCAAGCACTTTAGACATACTATCTCATTTTTTCCTCTTAACAATCTTATCAGGTAGGTGTCAATATCACCCTCATTTTTAGAGTTAGAAAACTGAAAGAGAAGTTAAATTATTTGTCCAGGGTCAGGCAGCTAGGAAGTTTCTGAGGCAGGATATAAACTAAGATCTCCTTAATTCTACATCCAATGCTTTGAACCACCTAACTACCTCATGAACCAATTGTGTTATGGATTTTCCTACTCCCGAAGTGCTAAGAGAATTGCACAGTATTCTGTTCATGTAAACAGGGCACTTTTGTTCACTTATAAACTGATGTTTGAAAGTAGCATTGTCCTTATCACAATGTGGTAGTAAAGAAGTCCTTCCTCCCATAGAAAGGCCCGGGAATCAGCCACTGGGGCAAAAACCACATAGAAAATCTTGATTACCTTAAAACATCTGAAATGATGGTGGTATTGATTGGCTGGGCCAATTTTCCTGTCTGCCCTTTTCATGTTTTTCAGCTTTCTCTTAAATGATTTAATATTTATTGAGCACCAGCAAAGTGTCTGGCTGCTGCTGAATGGCTTTCACTGATAGTGGTTAACTAGAGACATTATCCTACCAGGCTGCAAAACTGTAGCCAAATTCTATTCCTCTGTCATTCCAGTGGACATTGCTCCCCTTTACCTTCAGGGAATGCAGGGTCTTGTTTGGAGGCTGTGCAAAGCCATGCACCATGTCTGGGCTCTCTCAGTTGGCTCACAAATTCTAAAACCCATTAGCAAAGGCTAGCCATTTATTAGGATTTATGACTCTCTTCTTCCCACTCTGAAAGAAATCTTCCTCAGACAGAATGAGTTATATTAAAAGAAAAGCAGGGTCACCAGAACAGTAAAATCCTAGAATGCAAACCTGCCTTTCATGTCAGTTATTTCCATCAGAATTTTCCTTGAGAACATCTACTTGGACACGATGGACTTCGGCACCCATTCTTTCATAAGGGAGCTTTGATTTAAGGAACAGATATGTTGAGCCATTACTGATGATTTATCAGGAAGGATGCTTTTGAATAAGGCATTAAGGAAAAGGGGAAATTATATATATATATATATATACATACATATATATGTTATATATTATACATACATATATACATACATATATATGTATGTGTATACATACATATGCATATATACACATACATACACACATATGTATATGTATATGTATGATGGATGGCTGTGGCTTTTCCTA
This sequence comes from Phalanger gymnotis, assembly GCA_028646595.1. Taxonomy (NCBI): domain Eukaryota; kingdom Metazoa; phylum Chordata; class Mammalia; order Diprotodontia; family Phalangeridae; genus Phalanger; species Phalanger gymnotis. Next base: position 60,433,613 of record CM053623.1, on the reverse strand, counting down.
TACTTTTCTCCTGGCCAGCCAAAATAAATATGTAGGCACATATTAGAAACATCCAAAGAAATTACATTGTAACCTTAACAAAGAAGGCACTAGAGTTTATGGGCAGAGGACCTGGAAGGGTACCTTGTAGAAAGTGCCTTTTGAGCTAAGTTTTGAGGAAGCCAAGAATCCTAAGAGGCAGAGGTGAGGAGGGAGATCATTCCAGATATGGGGGACAGCCAGGTATAAGGATATGGAGATGGATTGGGCATCACCATTGAATATAGTTATAACTTATTTGTACACCTGAGTATATAATTAATTCACGGAATTACGTAGGGCTAGTCATTTACTCTCAATTATCAAATAAATGAATTGTATATTTTTTGTGCAGTATTTGTTAAGCACTTACTTTGTATTCTATGGATACAAATAGAAACCAAAACAGCTGTGGTTTCCCAGGAGTTCACCTTATAATTAGAGGGAAGCATTTCATAGAGGAGGGTTCCACTTGAGGGATTAGATGGAAAGGGCTAGGGGTCTCATTTCCATCAATAAAACAATCTCTCTCTTTCTGACATTGAATAATTTGACCATCAGATTTTGATTCTCAGATATTTCTGGTCCTCTATAGCTATAACTACTGAGAATGTGGGTACTGAAGCACGTCTCCACCAGGGTTACTTTCCAGTACAATGGCTGCTCAGAACAGTCTGGAAGTAAGACTGGTGGTGTGGTGGCCCTGGAACTTTCCTATCCAGTGAAGAGAATATTATCTCTCCCTACCTATCCTGGATGGATGACATAAAGATAGAGTTCTACATTTTGTTTGGAGCTAACAATCAAAGTTTAAACCATATCTATTGTATGAAGACTCATATAGCAGATTCAAATTGTTTGAAGGACACATATGGAAATGAAACATATGGAAATCTGTGTGGTCAGGGAAAGAAGAGAAATGAGGTGTCACAATAGTAAAAGCCATATATGAAATATAATTTAATATGTTCCACAATTATTCAGAGGCTCATAATTCCCAGAGACTCTAGGGAAATAGCACTTAGCTTAATGTTTTTCAAACTGTTCCATGAAATCCTCACACCCTGGGCAGTATGCCATATGAAAGTTTCAAGGGAAAAAAAAGCCATCCAGAAGGAACTGCTGTTCCTTCCAACTAGACAGAAAGCCCCCGAGATCTAAGGTAGGATGGAGGAAAAAGGAAAAGTGATATACTAGCCTGAGCTTTTACTCAAGTCCTAAGTTTTTAGGGGTCAGAGTTCACAAGAGGAAAGCAGAAGACAGGACAAGGAACTGGACTCACCAATTCTGCCACCACTAACATATGAGTGTACTTATTCAACCCCCTATCACTCCCGCTCAAAATTCTCTCTCTGTCCCCCAAAATGTAAGAAGGAAGCTGTATTAAACAATGACATTACTATGTAACCTGATTTCCCTTTTACTTATTTTCTCTGTATATTCTAATTCTGACCTCAGCTACTTAATATATTCACCCAATAACCCATGACTGGCCTGTGGATTTTTATATGTATGGATTCCATGATTCCATAGGATGGGTGCTTTTTCTAAGGGATAAATGTTCTTTGTTCAAATTAGTTTGAGAAATACTGATCAATCATATATTGATAAAGCATTTTCAAAAACTTGGGGGAGATCATTCATTGTATCTACAAAGTATAGTTACGTAGTATTTATCTTCCATTTATGTATCAAAAGAGAATAAATAGAGTAAAACTACTTTATATATATGATTTTTCTATCTTAAAATTACTTTTCGTAACTGGCGTGAGCTCCCCACCAAATCCCTCCAAAAACCTATAAAAAAATGGCTCTGAACCAATTCTAGAGCTGCAGAACCCACAAAGTGGCAGAGGGAAGCAGGGCCCCACCCCAGGACAGCCTGGATGGTCTCTGGGTAAGGTCG
>CM053623.1:60395336-60431189 GCA_028646595.1 Phalanger gymnotis | reverse complement strand
TTAAATCTTCAGCAGGCTCTTCACTCCTGCTCTGATCAGCCATTTAATTCCTCCTACCAAGTGGTCCTGGGGCCAGAAGCAACTGCAGCTGTAGTTCTAAAGCTGCCCCACCTCCACTGCCCCAGGGGTGGTGGCCGAACCACAAACTTAGTCTCACAGCTTTTCCCACTAACCTTCTCTGATGTCTTTGCTCTTTGCGGGTTGAGAGGTGTGGTAGATGCCACAGCTCAGTATTTCAGGATGCCAGGGCACTCTCTGCTCGTCTCCTGGTCTGGTAGGTCCGCGTCTGGTCTGTTTGCGCCGTGGACGCTGGGCTCAGCTCCGCTCCCCTCAGCTGGGGGCTGGAAGCTCCGTGTGGGACAGACCTTACCCAGAGACCACCGAGGCTGTCCTGGGCTGGAGCCCTGTTTCCCTCTGCCACTTTGTGGGTTTTGCAGCTCTAGAATTGGTTCAGAGCCATTTTTTATAGGTTTTTGGAGGGATTTGGTGGGAAGCTCACGCCAGTCACTGCTTCCCAGCTGCCATCTTGGCTCTGCCCCCCCATAGGTTATTTTCAGTGGAGATTTATACATGAGAAGCAGCATAAAAGACCTCATTACACATGTTTGAGTAAGAAGGGAGGTGGGGTGATTATGTAGCAAGAATGAGGGATAATATGTGGTAAGCCTGAGTGTTACTATCTTCTCAAAAGTCTTAGACAATGTATACGTCAGTATGCCAAAGATCCATTTTTGATTTTAACACTGCTTTCTAGCCCATAATGCCAACTTGTCTATAGTTCCGTCTTTAACTTCATAACTAATTCTTAGAGAATTCTCTGACTCTCAGAGAGGGGCTTTAACTTTCTCATAGTCTCAGAGCTAGTAAATGTCAGAGGTAAGATTTGGACCCAGTCTTTCTGATTCCTAATTTATCAGTCTATTTTGCATGTCTTGTTGCCTCTTTTAGCTAAGACATGTGTCGCATGAGTGCTACTAATATAATAGATTTCATTTTTATAATGAGTTAATGTTTATACTATGCCATCTTTATAACACCCCTCCAAGGTAGGAAGAATAGGTTGTAAATGCTTTAGAAGTTTAGACAATAGGGGCAGCTAGGTGGCACAGTGAGTAGAGCACAGGACCTGGAGTCAGGAGGAACTGAGTTCAAATCTGGCGTCAGACACTTGACCCGCTTACTAGCTATGTGACCATGAGCAAGTCACTTAACCCTAATTGCCATGCCTTCTCCCCTGTTAAAAAAAAAAAGAAAAAAAGAGTAGAAGAATAGAGAAACTAAAAACTAAGCTAAGGTAATAATGTGCACAGTTTTACTTAGCAATTCTTTCCTTCCCCAAAAGGTTGACTATTTTTCCTAACACACTGTATGCTCAGTTGTGTATTGATTCTGAAGTGTTCAAACCAAATAGTTTTGTACGAAATGAAATGGCCACTTTAGAAAGTAGTGAGCTGTCTGTCACTGGGAGGTTTAAAGAAGGTGGAATTGTCTTTAGATGTATATTGAATTAGATGACCTCAAAGACAAATTCTAATATTCAGTGTAAATAATAAAAAAAAAATTTAAGGGAGCCATAATTTGAAATGTATAAAAGAATGTTTGTGTATATATAGAAATTAGGCTAAGTCAAAAAGAAAATTCAAAGAAAGTCTGAAAATGAACCCATTGCTTAACAGAATAAAGTTCATTTCCTTTCTTAGAACCATGGACTGAGCACTAAAAGAGATTTTAGAGGTCATCACTTCCAATTCCTTCTTTTGACAGATGAGGAAAAAGTCCCACTCAGGTTAAGTGACCTGTCCAAGATCAAACAGGTAGAGTGTTAGAAAAAGGACTTCTGAAGTTATGTGGCTCCAAAGCTAGTACTCTTTGCAGCGCACCACAATTTTCTTCCTACCTGACTGCTTATTTGCTGGCCTGACTTTATGCCCAAGTCACTGAACACTAGTGCCCAGAGATTAGCAGACTCCCCCTACCCCCAACCAGAGGCACTGGTTCTAGGTGTGGCCCCAAGTACATAATCTGGCAACTTCTGCAGGTACTTCCTTCTCAACAGCCACAACTACTGAACACCTGAAGGAAAGAAAATTTCTCCCAAGTTTTTGGCCCTGGAAAATGGTTCAACATCAGAAATGGACATGGCTTTGTCATTGGAAATAACATTAAAGGAATTACTTTTCCTTTTCATTTGCTAGCGAACCCTAAGAACTCCAGGGACTTTCCTCCTGTCCTGTCCTGAAACTCCCTATAGGTGTTATTTCCCCTCAGTAAGATGTGAGTTCTTTTAGAGTGACTCCTCTTGCTTTTAGTGTTTTATATGTAGCAAGCATAGTATTTTCATTCATTCCTTCCTTCCTCCTTTCCTTCCTCCCTTCTTTCCTCTCTTCCTTCCTCCCTCCTTCCCTCCCTTCCTCCCCCCTCTCTCCCTTCTTTCCTTCCTTCCTTCCTTCCTTCCTTCCTTCTTTCCTTCCTTCCTTCCTTCCTTCCTTCCTTCCTTCCTTCCTTCCTTCCTTCCTTCCTTCCTTCCTCCTTCCCTCACCTCCAGTCCCCTTCCCTTTCTTTTCCATTCCTTTATTTCTTTGACTCTTATTTCTTTCTTCTCTCTCTGCTTCTTGTTTGAATCCAGGTGCAAAAAAGTACAGCAATTAATATTAACCTGAATTTGATTATTTGCCTCTTCAGTCTTTCATTGGATTATGTTGACTTTGTAATTTGATTGCTACGCAGATGTGAGCCAAGCTGATTGCATTAAAATATGTGAAGGAAATGAGGAAATATTAGTAGGCAACATGCAAAAAGATGTTTGGTGTCCCACTGCTGAAAACTTCCTCTGGGAAATTGGAAGCGATTTTTAAAAGGTAGACACAGTGGAACGTGGTGGCCATTTTGAATTATTTTACTCTTGCACTTTTCACATGAGCTCAGTTTGTAGGGTACAACTTCATCCTAGGTTGCAGGTTTTCTCATTTTGAAAGTAATTCTTCAAAAGACTTCCCGTCATATTGCATAAAAATGTGCTGAAAGTCTCTTTTGCCACAGAAGATTTGACTATCAATAAATTCAGTTTAAGATATGTTTATCTTTAGCTCACATGTTTTATTTAATAGATGTTTGTTGTTTGATTGAGAGTGAACTCTCCTACACAGGAGCATATTTGAATATCAGTGATTATAACATATAGTTAAATTTATTTCACTTGCTTAGCTTACACGTCAACTAAGCACTTAGCTAAACATTAAGTAATTAGAACACAGAGGAAGTACATTGACATGTCCTATGAGGCTAACAAGGCCAGAATTATTTAATAGCAATGAATATTTATTGAATGACTATTATGTGCAAATCTGTGGAGGGATTCAAAGACATGTAGGTGCTAGTCTCTCTCACTCAAGGTTCTCTATAGCTGATGATGTCTTCCATAAAGCCCCCTAACTGTGATTCAAAATTACTAAAAATAATGATTTGGTCTACTTATCCACATGAGAAAAAAATGGATGAAAAATCGTTACTATAAAAATATTATATCAGACAATCTAAAGAACTTTCCCATGAATAAATTAATAATGATAATCACAATAATTTGTCAAATATTTAATGGATAGTGAATGGAAACTAAAATCAGACATTGAATCATAGGTGGGGAACGGTTCACAATGCTGTCTTAACAACCCTCAGCTTCTCCTTGAAACAGAATCCCATCTGATGGTCTTCTGATAGTGAATTTTATAGCTGTGAATCATGGAATAACCTAGTATCTAATGGTTAAAATTTGTGGGTTATTCAAAAGACACTCTCCTGCTTCTCCTCCTCTTCTCCCTCCTCCTCCCCCTCCCCCCTCTCTCTTCCTTCTCTTTACTCTCTCTCCCCATAATAACTGCTCTTTGATCTAGTAATCCAAGTAATTCCAAAGCTGTATGATGGTAGTATCAAAGGGTCCATATTTCTTCCTCTTGACCTCAGGGATATTATGAAATAATTGTCAAATGCCTTGCTGAAATAACATTGATGTGACAGATGATTCTTAGTCTGACCAAAAGAACCCCTAAGGAATTACATCCTTAGTCTACCTATGAAGATGACTACATGCACTCAATAAACATCTATTTAAGGGTTAAAAAAAGCCATTGAAAAACCTAAGGTAGGCATAAAGAACCATAGTACCAAAAAAAAAAAGATTTGCATGCCAGAAATATCATTAAACCTTATCAGAGATGCATCAGAAGAAGGGATTGGCTTGTGATATTCAAGTATAAGCTGCTTGACAGCAAGGGTTGTTTCATGTGCTTTTGTTTCTTCTCATTGTTTATTTGTTTGGAATTTGTATGCCAGTTCCGAGTTCTTATTAATGCTTGTTGGTTGATTGATGTAGTGACATTTAAACATAACATAGGGATTGCTTATGCGCTGAATTGGCATTCATGAAAAGAGATCAAGATTTAATGCCTCAGTATGTTGAGTATAGTCCTTTTGGAGTATTTAAAAGAGGACCTGAATAAAGTATACACTGGGTGAGCATTTGTAGACCAATCTGTATCATTAGAGAGGAGAGGTAATTTTTTTTTGTTTTTGGTTGTTTGTTTTGTGTTGTTGTTATTCTTGTTGTTATGGAGTATACAAGAAGTATGAGATAGTCGTGCTTGGATACGTGGCCCTAGATTTAATTCCTAAATAATCCTGCACCATCATTCTATAAACATCCATTGGTCACACGAAAGAAGAGAGGGCTGATTGCTTAGTTTAGATCCATTTCCATTTACTGCTAAAATAACTTACAATCCATAACTTCCTGAAAATGGGTGATCAGTATTATTCATGGACTGTTAGAGGCAAATAGAATGACTGCCTTTTATAACTGAATGGAAGTATTGGAACCGTACTTCATTTTCTGTAGCCTCAATGAAAATATCATTAAGTAACTATAGTAGCAGACAAATCAATAGAAACAAGATGCAACTATTCTATTTCTCATATAGTTTTACTTTGTCCCACTAAGTCTTTATATTTTTAAAGTTTTTTTTCTTTTCACATAATTTAGAGAATATGCATATTTAGTATGATGGCAACTACAGTATTAAAATAATTTAGAATTCCTAGAGATCAGTGTGGTAGATTGTGAATCTTGTAGCTTGTATGAGATTGCCTTGATTGATTTGCTTTGGGTTTCATCTAGCTTACGTATTGAATTCTCAAGGATATTTTGTGGTTTGTGGTTGTAGTAAAAGAATTTGTCTTTTGTAAGTTTGAAAATGACAGTGCACTTCTCATATTTAATTCTAATATGACCTGACCATGTCTTCCTAGGTCAATGGTAAGTATTAAATTCTTACAATCTATAGTGACATGTTGCACAAATCTAACTTTTCATTTCATAATCTGAATAAATTAATAAATCCAAGCTTCTTATGAAAAACTTTGATGTAATTGCTGGTGGCAATGACCTGATGCTGAATTACTGTCACAAACCTTTCTGTTTACATAAACAAAGCTGTAATATTTAGCCATTTGTTTGATTCATCTTTGTCAACATATTGTCAGATGAATTCACATGAAGGTAGCCAATGAATCTCCTTTTGATTTTACTCTTGGATTTTAGATATTTCAGAGCTTTATATGGAGATGAATCACTTCTTAAAGGGAAGATACATATCATAGTGGATAGAGGGCAGGACTTAGAGCCAGGTAGTCCTGAGTTTGAATCCTTCCTCAATCATTTTCTTGCCATGTGTCCCTGGGGAAGTCACTTACCTTTCATGGTCCTCAATTTCTTTGTCTTTAAAATAAGGTTACCTCACAGCATTTAATTCACAGGGTAGTTATAAAGATATGCAAAGTGATTTGAAACTTTAAAACATTATGTAACTGCTAGCTATTATTATTATTGTTGTTGTTGTTGATGATGATGATGATGATGATTACATTTGGAAAATCCAAGGGTATATATCTGTTGTCAGCATTTATAAATGATCTATAAAGTGAGATGTGTTTGTTTGAAAAGTATTACTGTATATTTCAACCTCGTAAATGTGTTCACTGAGACCTACCAGTCTTCTTCCACTTTTCAGATGAAGAACTTCTAATCTTTGTATAGTTGCTTTAGCATGCTCATCATGCTAAAGCTTCTGTGTTTCGTTGACATTTAAGAAGTTCTTGTTTGAGCACCTAGTTCTCTTATCCATTTTATTCCAAAAATATTCATTAAGACTGCCGTTTGTAGTGTTCATTATTCCAAATGTGTGTTCTTCCAATTCAGCTTTGACTTCAGGATGCCAATAAGTCTTTGATCATAAATAATTTGATGAGCTTGATTCTTAATGTGTTTTTGTTAGAACTCTTCCAAAATATATTATAATATACAGTTCCAAAAGAGTGTGTTAATACGGACGTTTTGTCAGTGTTAATAGCTCTAAATATATTAACTTCCTTTATTAGAGTATGATCTGGCTTGTTCGTAAGACATCAAAGTATTTGTAAATATCACCTTTATCCATTGATTCAAATTATCCTTTGGATATTTTAAAGGGCAATTTACAAACAGAAGTTAAATGACTACTTTTGGTGATGATATAGGTAGAAAGGAAGGAAGGAACGGAAGAGGAAACAAGCATTTACTAAGTGTCTACACACATACACACACACATATATATGTATACACATGTGTATGTATGTGTATACACACACATATATATATTATATATAATTTCTCTGTATTGAAACTTTATTTCCATCATTGACCTCCTTAAGTTGTATGCCTAGAAGCAGGATCTCTCAATCAAAGGACATTACCATTTTATTCATGTCCTTAACATAATTCCAAAATGCTATCAAGAACAACTGGACTTTCAATAGCTATAGCAACAATGCATTCGTGTTCTTCTCTTTCTGCAACACTTACAGTATTAACTATTTCTATCTTTTATCATCTTTGACACTTTGTTGACTATAAGTTGAAGCAGTTGTTTTGATTTTCATTTCTGCTATTACTGGTGAATTGGAACAATCTTCATTGTACTTTTTAACATTTTGTTATCAACTATTAGTCCATATTCTTAGAAAATTTATCCATCGTGGAAAGGTTTTCTCTCTCTTTTTAAATTTCTATGTATTTTGAATATCTGATCATTATCAGAAATATTTGATGCAAATTTTTTCTCCAACAGATAACTTCCTTATCCAATTTTGTTGATTTTGCCTATACAAAATGTCTTAATTTCACATTATGAATAATATCTATTTTATCTTTTGTGATTGTTTTTGATCATGCTTTGATTGGTTACAAATTTTCTAATTAACCACATCTGAAAAAGCTATCTGAACTGGTTACTTCTTTTTTATAGTGGGTTTTAAAATATTCATGTAACTTATGCATATTGACCTTGTTGTGGCATGTGGTACAAAATGTTGGGTTTTGCCTAATTGCCACCAGACTACTTATTTTTCCCAGCAGTTCTTGTTAGCTAATGAGTTCTTCTCCCCTATAATTTAGGTTTTCCTACTTGTCAAACATTGGGTGATTGAATTCACTAATTTCTGATTCATCCTTATCTGGTCTGTGCTACTGAACCAAAGTGGTTTTAACAAATGTGAGAAAAGCATGATGGGATATGGTATGAATGAGGCATCTGAAATCAGAGGCCCTGCGCACAATTATTAGCATTATTTTTAAATAGCTTCTTAGATATTAATTTCTTTTTAGTTTTCCAGTGTGCCTAGTTAATGTCAGTGCTGATGATTTCTTTTTAATGTGATCAGACCAGATAGGATGGCTTTAGAAGTCTTTTCTAGCTCAAAACATATGATCCTTAACCATTATTATCACCACCATGTCCCTCATGTAGCAACACTAACTTTATTTGGTGTTACTTAACCATATTTTGAAAATTATAGTATTATAGATTAACTTGGAGATCATTTAGTAATTTCTTCATTTAACATATGAGGAAACTGATACCAGGCGAGATGATTTTTCCAATGTTACATAGATGGTGAGTGTCAGAGCCTTGCTTTGAAGTCAGGTATATGATGGGAAAAAAAAATCAGCATTTTGATCCACTGTGCCTTTCCCTTACATACAGAACTTTCGCTTATAACAATTACTTTAAAAAAATAGTTAAGAAGACAGTTCAGTAAAACCAACCAATACTTAATCTGTATGCTACAGTAAATGCAATATTTTATACTATTCAAATGAAAAGAGGTTGATTTTTTCAGTCATAAGTTTGATTTATCATTATTGTTATCATCACTATCACTTTAATTTACATTTTTATAATTACTTTTATATATTTTAATAGTTCTATTTACTTGACTTGTCATTAGCTCTTGCCAGACTTCTTATGCTTTTTGGAAATTTTCATATCTGTGCTTTATTACAGTGTAGTAATATTCCATTGCATTCATGTATACCTGATTTTTTTCCATCTCTAATCACTAGACAGGGACTCTGCCCCCCCCCATTCTGTGTTTTCACAATAAGCACTGGTATGTATTTTTTAGTGCGTATGCAGAATGTTTCATTTTATCACTTACCTCCTTTCGATAGGTATATAAAGAGTAGGACCTCTTGTTCAAATTTTTTGAAAAGCACGTTTCAAATTTGCCTTCCAGAATGGTTGGAACAATTCACCATTCTGCCAATAGTGCATTAATGTGACTCTTTTTTCCCAATAGCTCTGACTGCTTCTACCTTTTGACATTTTTTTGTCAATTTGTTGAGTGTGAGGTGAAATTTCAGAGGTGTTATCGTTTGTATTCCTCTTACAATTGGTTATTTGGAACAAGAATCATAAGAGCTAAAGAGTGGAAGTAGATAGATTCAGTAAAGGATTGTATGGCTAGGAGTTGACAGTGAAAATATAGGGGGCATTCAAAAGGAGATAGAGGGACACTGTATACAAATCCATCTCCTTAAGATCATTCTCGTGTTGAGATTTGGGGTTTTCAAAATAGAATGCAGCAAATACATGAAACATTAAAACTTAAAATCATAAGAAAGCCCTAAACCATTCCACAAGATCATTACAATCAGATAAATGCATACAAACATTCTAATTGCTGGTGTGGGACCCTGGGGTGTCTAATAGTGTATTATACCATGGTGCTAAGATTTTAGTTACTTATGCAAAAAGAACATCTGCAATTGATAGAAATATTTATCAGTGTGTTCGCCAAAATGAAAAGGCATTCAAGCAAGTAATAACATTTAAAACAAATAGGGAAGCCCAAATGAAAATGAAACATCTGAATAATTACACACTATGTAGTCTAGAATAAATGATATCAAAATTCTACTTCTGTTTCAAATCAATAACATTGAAATGTGACAGAATCTGGATGATGATATATAACAAAAAAAATTAATCCTGCAAAATATCTTTGTAAAACATTTGCAGACATTGGAATCCTAGCAACTATTCTTTAATGAAGAGCAATTGAGTATTGGAAATGATTAGTTTCTTTTTATGGGCAACAAATCAAAGACAGTATAGAACAATTCCTCTCTTCAGTGTTTGATTTTTGAAAGGGTGGGAAAAAACTGCTTAGGACTCCTATTTAAGTTCCTCATTTTAGAAATACATTCTTTCAGAAATTTGAACAGTTTTATTCAGCTAGAGATGGTATCCAATACTATATACTTCCCATGTAAAACCTTTTTTGGATTGTTAATTTTAGTGCTCTCACTTCTCAAATTATGCATTTACACCTTTAGTTTCCACTCCTTTGCCACTATCGAAAGAACTATATTTTTTGTACTTGAGTCCTTTTTTACTTTCTTTTATATTTTTTTTCTGTGTTTCAATGTTCATTAGTCAACCAACCAACACACATTTATTAAGGATTTATCATGTTCTAGGCTCTATGCTACGTTCTGAGAATACAAAGTAAAATAGAAACCAACAGCTGGGTGGCACAGTGCAGCCTGTATCGCCAACACAATATTCACAGTGCCTATGGTTACTATGAATATGCTGGTGTAGTTCTGAAACACCAAATATACCAGACTCTCTATATGGAAGACAGAACCAAAACATTTATTGAAACACCAGAAAGCCCAAATCCATCCTAGCAATAAAGATGTTTATACACATTATCACTGCAGGGAGCACCAACATCTCAGAGCCTTCTCCCTGTTCAGGCCTTCCCACAAACAAAAACTCACAGCCTTGTGAAGCTTGCCTGCTTCCTCTCTTTCCCTCAGCTCTAACTGCTCTGACCAACTAACTCCCAGCTCTGCTCCACCCATTCAGCAAGCTCCTCCTACCACAGGCTTTATGCGACTTAGGCTTCCATATGACTTAAGCAGGTCACATGGGCCTATTAATGGATGGGAAGATCTTCAATTTTACATTACCATTACACAGACCTGGAATCAGGAAGAATAATCTTCCTGAGTTCAAATCCAGCCTCAGACACTTACTATCTGTGTGACCTTGGACAAATCACTTGACTGTTTGCCTCAGTTTCCTTATCTGTAAAGTGAAACATCCAACCACACCAGTATATTTGCCAAGAAAACCCCAAATGGGGTCATGGAGAGTTGGACACCACTGAAAAATGACTGGGAAAAAAAATAAAAACTGGTATTTGCTGTCAAGTATTGTACATTCTAATGAGGGAAACTACATATAAATAATAACGTAGAAACAACATATTTACAGACTGGATGAAGATAATCTAAATGCAAAGAACTAGAAAATAGGAGAAAGGTCAAGAAATCATAAAAAGACTCCAGAATAAGGTGGAATTTGAGCTGATTTGAGCTTGAAGGAAACTTGAGATACTAAAAGTGGGAGACTAGGGAGTATAGCATTCTAATTATGGAGGGCAAAGCCATAGAAATGGAGTATGATATTTGAGACTCTGCCTGTAGGACATCATGACTAGATTGTAGAATGTTTGGAGGGAAGTAATATGGGGGGGGGGGGAAGATTGGAACTCTAGGAAAGGTACAAGTTAGAAAGATCTTAAGTGACAAATAATAGACTTGATATTTGATCTTGGAGGTAATAGCAGGTTATGGGAATTCAGTGAGCAAGGGTAAATATGATGAGTCCTCTGCTTTAGATAAATCACCATGGCAGTGGGTCTGTAGATGGATTTGGGTGGACCCTTGAGGCCTCCTGGATGTTTGTTTGCTCCTGTTTCTTTCTGTGGGTGTCTTCTTTGACTTGGCCTTCCACCTATCCTGTTTTGTATGTTCCAGATTTCAGTAGTTTCTTTCAACTTGATGGAGTTTCTTATACCTGATTCTCATTGGTTTTCTTCATCACTGCTCCTTCTGGTACATTTCTAGACCTTTACTAGGATATTTGTAGAGGATCTGTCCTCTTTTACTTTCTAGTAAGGCTATGGTACTATTCTGAAAAAAAACATTATTTTTTTTAAATTTTAATTTTTTTTATAATTAAGATTTTTTTATTTTTAGTTTACAATGCTCAGTTCCACATAATTTTGAGTTGCAGATTTTCTTCCCCCCCCTCCCCAAGATGACATGGAATCCAATATATCTTCTACATATAACTTCTCATTGAACTTATTTACACCATAGTCAAGTTGTAAAGAAGAATTATGACCAATGGAATGAATCAGCAGAAAGAAGAAACAAAAACAAAGGGAGAGAAAAAGGAGAGCAAACAGTGTGCCTCAATCTGCATTCATACTTCATAGTTCTTTCTCTGTATGTATATAGCTCTCTCCATCATGAGTCCTTTAGAGCTGTCTTTGCACCTTGTATTGCTGAGAAGAGGGAAGTCTATCAGGGTTAGTCATCACAGAATCTATATGTATGTGGTTGTGTATAATGTTCTCCTGGTTCTGTTCCGCTCACTCAGCATTATATTGTGTAGGTTTTTCCATGTTATTATGAAGTCTGTATCTTTCCCATTTCTTATAGCACAATAGTATTCCATTACCTTCATATACCACAACTTGCTCAGCCATTCCCCAATTGATGGCCATCCCCTTGATTTCCAATACTTTGCTACTACTAAAAGAGCTCCTATAAATATTTTTGTACATATTTCCCACTTGTGTGATCTCTTTGGGATACAACATTGCTGGGTCAAAGGGTATGAACATTTTTATAGCTCTTTGGGCATAGTTGAAAATTGCTCTCCAGAATGGCTGCATCAGTTCACAACTCCACCAGCAATGTAACAGTGTTCCAATTTTTTCCACATCCTCTCCAGCATTTATGATTTACCTGTTTTGTCATTTTAGCCAAGCTGACAGGAGAGATGTGGTACCTAAAAGTTGTTTTGATTTGCATTTCTCTAATCAGTAGTGATTTCAAGTATTTTTTCATATGCCCATAGATATCTTTCATTTCTTCCTCTAAAAACTGTCTGTTCATATCCTTTGACCATTTCTCAATTAGGGAATGACTGGTATTCCTATAAATCTGGCTCAGTTCCCTGTATATTTCAGAGATGAGGCCTTTATCGGAGACACTAGTTGTAAAGATTTTCTTCCAATTTTCTGCTTCCCTCCTATTCTTGGTTGCATTGGCTTTGTTTATACAAAAACTTTTCAATTTACCATAATCAAAATTATCCATTTTGCATTTTGTAATGTTCTCTGTCTCTTGTTGCGTCATGAATTCTTTGCTTTTCCATAAATCTGATAGGTAAACTATTCCTTGCTTTCCCAAATTATTTATAGTATTAACCCTTATTCCTAAATCATGAAACCACTTTGACTTTATTTTGGTATATGGTGTAAGATATTGGTCTATGCCCAGTTTCTGCCCTACCATTTTCCAATTTTCCCAGCAGTTTTTGTGAAGTAGTGAATTCTTAGCCCAGAAGCTGGATTCTTCGGGTTTATCAAAGAGTAGATTGCTATAGTCATTGACTACTGCGTCTTGTGTACTTATCCTATTCCACTGATCCATCACTCTGTTTCTTAGCCAGTACCAGATAGTTTCGAGGACTGCTGCTTTATAGTACAGTTTAATATCTGGTATGGCTAGGCTACCTTCTGTAGCATTTCTTTTCATTAATACCCTAGATATTCTAGACCTCTTGTTCTTCCAGATGAATTTGGTTATTATTTTATCCAGCTCTATAAAATAATTTTTGGTCGTTCGATTGGTATGCCACTGAATAAATAAATTAATTTAGGTAAAATTGTCATTTTTATTATATTAGCTCAGCATAACCATGAGAAACTGATATTTTTCCATTTATTTAGATCTGACTTTATTTGCATGAAAAGTATTTTATAATTATGTTCATATAAGCCCTGTGTTTGTCTTGGCAGATAGACTCCGAAATATTTTATAGCATCTACAGTAACTTTAAATGGAATTTCTCTTTCTATCTCTTGCTGTTGGGCTTTGTTAGTAATGTATAGGAATGCTGAGGATTTATGTGGATTTATCATATATCTTGTAGCTTTGCTAAAGTTGTTTATTATTTCAAGTAGTTTTTAACTTGATTCTCTAAGTAAATCATCATATCATCTGCAAAAAATGATAATTTAGTTTCTTCTTTGCCTATTCTAATTCCTTGAATTTCTTTTTCTTCTCTTATTACTACTGCTAATGTTTCTAATACCAAATTGAATAGTAGGGGTGATAATGGACATCTTTGTTTCACCCCTGATCTTATTGGGAATGCATCTAGTTTATTCCCATTACAAATAATGCTTGTTGACGGTTTTAGGTAGATGATATTTATAATTTTAAGGAAGATTCCATTTATTCCTATGCTTCCTAGTGTTTTTAATAGGAATTGGTGTTTATTTTGTCAAAGGCTTTTTCTGCATCTATTGAATGATCACATGGTTTCTGCTAGTTTTGTTGTTGATATGATCAATTATGCTGATAGTTTTCCTAATATTGAACCAGCCTTACATTCCTGGAATAAATCCTACCTGGTCATAGTGTATTATTCTCATGATAAATTGCTGCAATCTTTTTGCTGATATTTTATTTAAAATTTTTACATCAATATTCATTAGGGAAATTAGTCTATAATTTTCTTTCTCTGTTTTGACTCTTCTTGGCTTGGGTATTAGTACCATATTTGCGTCATAAAAAGAATTTGATAGGAATCCATCACCTATTTTTAAAAACCTTCTTTTAATCAGTTCAGTTCACTAAGCATTTAAGTAACTAAAGTATGCAAGGCACTCTTTAAGGTGCTGAGACTGCAAAACATGAAATAATTCCTGCCATCAAAGGGGATGCTCTACTAGAAGGATATTATGATATAGATGGTTGATGAATTAATGAGTCTAAAGCTGGGCTTCTTAACTTTTTGATTGTCATTGTCAGTCTGGTGAAACCAATGGATCCCGCCATATCATTGTTAAACACCTAAAAAATAAGCAGGATTGTGAAGGAGATAAACTATAGTAAATTAAAGATTTTTTTGTCTTCTAAGTTCACAGATCTCCTAAAATTAGAGTCTACAGACTCTAGGTAAAGAACTCTTGATCTAAAGTGTGATCTCAAGTAATTTCAGGTTATGCAAATATTTGGAAGAGAAAGAAAAGGCCTACTTACTATTCAACACAGTAGTGTGTAGACAGTTGGAAGTACTTGGATTTTGGATATGTTCACACATGCATGCACTTACATGCACATATACGCATGCATATACAAATACACACATATACAGACACTCACACACATAATCTTTATAGAGGGAGATCCATGCAGTCTGGCCTTCGTCCTGCAGCTGTGTTTGCCAAACTTATAGCTGTGATGGCTGCTCCTCTTCCCAGAATGCCTGGTACTTTTGTTTAGTACAGCCACCCCAACATCACTGGATGTCGGTGTGCTCTGCCTGCCTCCCAACTGGCAACAGCTCTGCTATTTTGTTGAAGTTTGGCTCCAGTATATCCTTAAATGTGCTTTCTTTCCAGTGTTCCATGAGTAAGAAAATAGAGGAAAAGCAATGATAGAAAGAATCTGTGAGAAACTAAGAGGATTGATCACAGCACAAGGAGTAGCTCAGCCCAGAAGGGATGAGGAAACAGTGATTTTTAGATTTATGGGATATTCTGAAGATGAGCAACAATCTGTCCTTCTAGCCCAGATTCTATAGTCACTTTTGACCAGAGCAGAGAAAGCATTGTCTATATAGGGGGATATTAACATTTATCTTCATGGAAACATTCTACTACTAGTCTGACTTTTCAGAGAGTAAAAAGAAAAGCATCCCCTACTCAGGCCTAACTGATGCTAATGGCAAGTCCAGAACCCAGAAGAACTCCAGGAGTGATAAATTCCAATTAACCATTGAGTCAGATTTATAAAATCTCTCTAACTCTGGTTTTATCCTTACTGGGCCTCAGTTTTCCCATTTATAACATAAGGTAGTTGGATTAAATGGTATCTGATGTCTCTTATAATCCACAAATCTTTGAGTGTTTGATATATTTTTGGCATGAAAACTTCTTACTCCTCTTCCCTATTTCTCCACCTTCTCTTCCTGCATTACCTGTATACAATTCTTGTATTCTTAATCTAGTTACTGAAAATGGGGTGGGAATCAGCAGAACCTGCAGCATTGTGTGAAGGAATGAGTATAAGGTTTGGATTCAGAGGGCCTGAGCATCTGTTCACGCAGGGCATTGAAGCAGATGACCTCTAACAGTGCTCGTTAGACCTGTCTGTCTCTGATAACCATATGAGTTTCTGAAGAGGTTTTGAATCCCATCTCTGCTACATGTGTATCCCTTTGGAGAGGCCACTTTATTTCTCTGATCCTTAATTTTCTCATTCAAAAAAATGAAGTGGTTGGACAAAGTGGCCTCTAAGGTTTCTTCCAATTTTCAATCTATGATCATACCTAGTCATTAGTTCAGAGAATTGCAAATCAGTAAATACTAGTGCTCCTATGATTTACGCAAATGGTAAAAGTACTGAAGGGACTGCACAGGAGAGAAAACAAAATAATGAGATCCTAAGTAGGTAAGGAAGACTTAACTGAAGAAGGGTGGCTTGAGCTTTGCTTTCCAGATTGGAGGGGTTTTTTGGAGTTGATGGAAGAGAGGGGGACATTCCAATCAAGGGGAATAGCATGACTAAAGACAAAGACATGGCTTCTCCTGACAGACTCCAAGGTACCAAAATGGAACTTACTGGAACCCTTGAATATTGAACTTATGACCTGGCGCACCATTCCATTTAAATCCTATTGCCATTCGGTTGTTCTGAAACAGCATCATCTAATCGTAGGATGACTCTTTAGACACATATTCGTTCCCATGCCATAGCTCATCATTGCCACTCACTTTGAGGTAAGATTTTCTTTTTCAGAAGCAGAACTTGCTACAAGCCAAAGTTGGAATGTGCCAGGAGTTTGACAGAACATACAATAAGCCCCTATCTTCTCCTTCTGCACTTCGTTAGCAATACTTAAGAAGGTTTATGTTTCCTTCCTGGCCCTCCCTGCCTGTACATATAATTAACACCTTTGGCCAGTGCTTCCTGTTGGTCTCAACTGCATTTATTATTTAGAAGTCTACAAACATAAAAGGAAGTGTAGCCTAATAAAAATTATTTGAATAATTCTGTGTTTTATTTGAATAAAAATAGATTATTTTTCTTAAAGGGAAGCTATAGAGGTCAGTTCATTGAGATTGTGAATGATCGTTGCAATAGTATAATGAATCTTACTAAAATAGAATGCCTCCAATAATCTTAACTTTATATGCCTCTCTAGCCTGCTACTTTCCATACCATATCAGTAAATATCCCTGTAATTGACATTATTTTGGATGTGGATAATAGGACTCAAACACATGATATTATTGATATGGGGAGCTTCTGTTGGGAGAAAAAAGTATGCCCCATACTGATGCAGATCAGCAGCCATTCAGTACTTCATAGTCTTAATGAGTTGCCTGTACACCGTGGATTGAAGTGACTCTTCCAGGGGTAGACATCCACTATGTCTCAGAAGCAGGATTAGAATGCAGACCTTTTTTTACTTCAAGGCCAACTCTCTATCCACTATAAAGCGTTGCACCTTAAGTGACAATAATTCATCGTTTAATCACATGATGGGAATATCAACTTTAGTTGTAAAATTGTTACTGGTTTTATTACAGTGTCCCCAGGCCCAAGATCTTTAACTTTCATAGCTATTGAATGATATGCTAGTTCATGGATCTTTAACCTGGAGTCCAGATATACCTGCCCTCCCATGGATCTATGGATAAGTTTCAGTAGGTTTATTCATTTGAATGGAGGAAAAAGTTCATCTTTATTTTCACTAACTTCTAAATGAAATTTGGCATTTCTTTCTATTGTGATTAAACACTCACCCATATGCATGATATTATTCTTCAAAGGGGTTCATAGGTTTTACCAGACTACCAAAGAGTTATTGGCAAAAAAAGGTTAAGAACCCTCTGCTAGCCTTTCTAGCCTGTTGCCTTGTATTTCCTAAAGCTACATAATTCATGGGAGATTTAACCTATAAAGTAGAAAGGGCACTGTGTTAGAACATTCAAAGATCAAGTCCCCAATTCCCCTTCTTGTAGGTTCATGTCTTTACTTCAGTTCCACAATCACTTTTCTGCTTTATAGGTATAAGTTGTGCTTGTAAGTTATGAAAGGGGAAGATATAACAGATAACTTAATGAAAATCTACTTGGGTGGAGATATAAATATTACCTGATCAACTCAGACAATACCTATACCCCCACGGTCGGGCCAAAAGTGATTCAAGGAAAGTAGTCTCAGAAGCAATGTCTACACAAAACTTTTAGACCTTTTGTCTGAAGCTTACAGCTGAGACTCAAAGTTCATATCTGGTTTTGCAGTTTCAAGAATCAAGTCCCTCTTTCCTATGTTTCATTACGCTAGAGAAGCATAACTAGCAATTTCTGCAACTGGCGAAAATGGCCTAATGGTCTTTGCACCTGCAAAATTCCTGGGGAGCTACTACTTTGGGGAAGGAAGTATATACCATCTGGTATATTCTTTTCTGTTTCTATTCTCTCTCTCTTCCTATCTCCCCTACCCTCTCTTGCCTATCTCCCTCTGCTCTTTCTCATCTCTATACGTTTATATATACATATACGTACACATATATAACTGTTAAGTTTTTCTCCATTGACCTGTTATTTTGGCTTAATCCAAATGTCATATTTTAATTAATTAATTTTTATTGGATTGTTGCTAGATACAAGATGACTGATACTCCAATAATATAACTACAGAGGTCTACCTCTGATCCCTCATGATACTGTAGTGGTGCTCTTGGGTTTTGGAAGACTTTGCTAGCTAAGCATAAGCTCTGCCTGGCAATATTCAATTGTAAAGGATTCAAATATGGGTCTGGTCATGAACTGTGTACCTATAGACCAAAGATTACCTTAAATAGGTTCAGAGAGACTTCTCATCAGACTGACCACTGAGTAGAGATATTTTGAGCCATAACTCTGAAATGTTATCTTTTAAATCATGGACAGTTCCCATCTAGACCCATGGAAAAACACCTAATCTAAGAAAGAATTACTAAATCTTGAAATAGATTCACTTAATTTTTCCCACCCGATAAATGGGAATGATCTTTGAGTATCTCACAAGGTTGTGAAAGGGGGAAAAAAACCCAGTGTTTTATAAAGCATTAAAAGCCTTATAAGTGGGCACAATTGTTAATATTATTGATTTTATCACAATATAAGAAACATTCTTAATTGGCTTGGCAGAAACTTCTCTTCAAAACAAAAATAATGACAACAAAGAGGCAATGTGGAGATTAATTAGACTTTTCCAGGTTGCAGTAATGAATTGTGAAGGGCATTTACTTAACAAGACCCCTTTGAAGCTTTTGTACATGATTGCAGATGACACGTGTGACGTCCAACAGTCCTTTCTTTTGCATAATGGTCACAGATTATACTGGATACTGGGAACATGGAGGCAAAGTGACAGCTTCAGTCACTTAATGAGAAGTTTATTAAGAAACTAGGACTGATTATCAGCTGCAAATTAGCCATAATGTGAGTAATCAGCAGAGATGTCACATTGGTGGAAGAAAGATGATAAACAGCCGAATGCTCATCCTTGTGCTAATCAAACAGTACCTGCAGTTCATTACAGACTCTAATTTGCAAAACTCCCAGGATATAGGTTGCAGGAAGTAGATGTGTTTGGAAAATTCATACGTCTGTGTACTGGACACTTTCAAAGTCTGTTTCATAGAGCAATTAGAAAGCAGAGTTTACATATATGTAATATATGCATATATAGATACATATGTCCACACATATATTTATGTATGAATTTGTGTGTATTACATGTATATGTATATACATACATACATACATACATACATACATACATACATACATAAATATTGCATATATTGTCAACCTTGGCATTTTGGATGAAAATTTTTAAGCTGAACTATGCTCTGAGACTCAAAGATATGTTAATAAATGTGAGAAAATGATGTTCTATTTGAGATAGCTGCAAGCTGTGAGACACTTTTCATACTCAGTGCACACATCCAGGTTTTGGAAAGTAAATTACTCATAATGTGAATTCAGAATTCGAACTCAGGCATTCCTGGTTTGACTCTGGCTCTCCATCCACTACGTCATACTGCCTCCCAAATGCTCATTCAGATAACTGACAAAAATGTGGTCCAAATCAGGGATTAGGTGGTATACCAAAAGAGACTTCCTGCAAGTTTACATTGTTCTATTATTCATCCATCTTTGGATGCAGGGTTTTTTTTTTTCTTTTAATTATAACAACCTGAACATATTATTTCCTGGTCTGGGAGAAATTAGAACCAAATTTTACTGTGGCTAAGGCATTTCCTGGTTTACCAGTCTATTAACTATACTTAGAAAATTAATTAGGTAAGCTTGTCTTAACTTCCTTTTAGTCAATCTACCCTCACTTGGATAGATCACTTTCTTTTAAGAATAATTTCAAAACATCTGTTTATTTTTGAATTTTGCTTAAGATAAAGCTTGCTGGCATACAGTTCATAGAATCTACCCTTATACATGGTGTGCCAAAATTTTTACAAGAACTTAATATTTTAATATCTTAAAGCCACATTAAGAATTTTGAAACACTTTATAAATTGGGAAATTTGGCTATGTAGTGCTCTCTGACGTCTCAACTTTCCTCTATAAGTCTGTAAAGATTATTAGCAGTATATAGCTGAATATATCTATAAATCCTTTCCATATTCTATAATATTATTTGTCTAAGTCTGCAGGTAATAATATACTTAACGTGAATGAATGCCCTTGAGTGTGTTCTTCCTCCCCTGGCCTCCTATATGGTATTGCTGTAACCCTAGATTCTAGGTGATTGTGGTGATAGAATGAAATATTGAACAGTTCCTGTCTAGCTAGAAAGACTATGAATATTGGGGGACTGAATACTGTTCTAAATGTCAGCATTTCTTAGTGTGGTAGGAAATAGTAAGGAATGCCTATAGCACATTGAGTAAACCTGTGGGAAAGTTCTGGAGAAACAAGGACAAGGGTTATCCAAGAGAATTAGACACGCATGGATTATACTCTGTAGTTTTGAAAGAATAAAGAATACTTTTTAAAAATTAAAATATTCTGCATTTATCCAGTTAAATTAAAAAAAAACAGATACCCAACCATCACATTGCTTCCAAATAGAAATTTCCTTCCAAATAAATAGGATAGTAATAACACATGATAAATAACAACCAATTCTACATACAAATTAAGTATGTATCCATGATATAAAGCCAACGAGATCAATATCTACTGTGATCCTGTAAAAGAAAAAGTCATTTCTCCATTAAAAGGTGAGATTGGAATTCACAGACCGCTGAGATCAGAGGTCCATTTGAGTGTTGACTATCCCCATAATGCCCACACCAGCTAAATTTAGAAAAGTTCTTCACCAGGATACCTACAATGTGATGAATACAGAAATTCTTAAAGAGCCAATCAGGAGTTCAAAAAGTGATTGGAAGCTGTCTCTGGGGAGGAATAATGAAGTCACTGTTGCCTGAAGTTTGCCCCGTTCTACAGAAGGGATAACAATAATTGTTACAAAGTCAGGTGGGTTCTCCTCAGCCTCCTCATAGGCCTCCTTCCCCCTCTACAACAAACCTAAAATTTTGTCTTTACAACATCCTAGCAATGCTCTTGGTTTTGCCCAGTAAGGCTAAATGCTACAAGTCTTATACTGTCTCCATGCAAAACACCTTCATATTCATGAAGACAATTATCATTTTCCCCAAGTCTTCTTTTCTCTAACCTAAATGTAAGTAGTTGCTTTATATGCCTGTTCCTCATATGTCATGGACTTTTATATCAATTTTAGATAATTTTTTGCTAGGAATATAAGGTAGGCACACTACTTAACTTTATTTTTGTAAAGCTAGACATTTGCCTTTCTCCAACATTGTGATACTTCTTCTATTCTTGATCTTTCAAATATCTCTAACAGTGATTCAGTTATCACATATACGAGTTCTTTTAGTACCAGAGAATGTTGCTTATCTGGCTCTCTTAATGAATTAAATTTAATTCTTTCAGTTACCAAAATTTGACTTTCTTTCCCTTCTACCTCTCTCCATTGGAAACTGTAAAAGAAGGCCTTAATAACAAATATATGCAGTCAAGTAAAACAATTTTTCACACTGGCCATGCCCTCCCAAAAAAGAGATGTCTAAATATGCAAAGTGAATCTAATACCTCTCTCTCTCCAAAAGTGGATTGCTTTATTTTTTTTAAGATAAATCCCTAAAATTTCACTTTGCTCATACTCTGGTGGTTTTGTTTCTATGTTTTAATTAATTAAGGTATGATATTACTTTGATATCACAGTACCAAGAATGTAATCAAATGTAATTCATTGTGGATATCTGACAAAGGGAAAAAAAGGTTACTTTATAGCTGAGCAGAAATCATCAGCTTCCCTCACAGTCACAGTCAGCCTTGGAGTAAGGAGGATGAGTATAGAAGCCTTCCCTCTGATATATCATTTAACATTTCAGCATATACATATATATAATATATAAATGTATATATATGTTTATATGTATGTATAAATATACATGTATATAATATAAAATAATCAAGATATAAAATAACTACCTCCAACTTTAAATTGTTATGAATTATTGATATTCATTAGCGGAAGGAGTTTCCACACTGGGCTTGTACTACATGTAAAATATTAGTTCTGGGCCAAAAATCACATCAAACTATTTGGAGATCATAGACAGTAGTCATAAAATCCTGGTGATTTTTCTGTGAAGACAACTGAATATTTCTTCCTTAGACAAAATTTTCTACATGATTCTTTTGAGGCATCACCCACTATCGTTATTTCATAGTACAGTGCATCCATGCAATTGTTACATAATACGATGGATTTCTAGGAAAGGGGAACATGAGAAATTTATTTTTAAACCATTTGTGTTTTCTGATGACTTCAGTTATGTTTCTTTTCTTGTGTTACACCTTTGACATATTTTAAAATGCTAAATACAAAATAATTTAAGTGCTCAAGGGTATAAAATCCCAAGACAAATACTTTTTAAAAGGAAAGATATTGTAGAGTTTTCATCTAATATAAAGGAACCAAAAAAAAAACCATATACAATAGCCCTGAAGAATTACTCCAAATGTAGCTTCCTGAAAATTTTGCAATCTTCCTTAAATTACTTCTCGTGCAATGGGATCTGTTTCATAATATATACAAATTTATACAAGTATACATGCATATATGCATATTCATGGAGAGGTGTACATACTTGCATCTGCGTATCATATTTAAATGATTAAACTCAGCTATCATTGCCTTCATGTGTATCCTTAATAACAATTAGAAGAACAATAATCATAACTTAATCACTTTCTTTATCTGTCACAATAAGGGTATGTAACTAGATGGCCTAGGAGGTCTCTTCCACCTTTTAATCTTTGATCCGAGTCTTTTAAAGTTTACCAGGCATCATTATAATTACATACACACACATATATATATCATATATGTATATGTATCTGTAAATCTCCCTCTCCCTCTCTCTCCTTTTCCTTCTTCCTTTCTTGCTCTCTCCCTCCCTCTCCTATTTTATTGGAGCATAGCAACTACCCCGTATGGTAGTTTTAAAAAAAAAAAAAACTTTTACTTGTTTATTTAGACCTGTAATTTCATTGGTAGTTGCCACTTCCAGGAAGGAAACACTGAAAAGATACAGATCAACAACTCCTCTTGAAGGATTGTCCCAAAGATTTGAAGTCTTGAAGAGCTTCCTGAGAGAACTAAGATGTTCACTGACAACTTTAGAGTCACAGAGCAGGTATGTGAGAGGTGGGGATCTGAACTCATGTCTTTCTAAGTCGAGGACCAGTCTTCTTTCTACTGCCCTTCAGGTATTGTTACCCACTTTTTCCAGGTGAGGAAACTTGAACTCAGAGGATTGCAATGACATTTCTTGTGTCACAGGGCTAGTGCGTGCGAGAATCAGGATTTGAGCCTCATTCCTCTTGATTTCCAGTCTAATGTTGTCTCTGAAATGTCACACTGTGTTATTTTCAAGTGTCAAGTCTCTGTGTCTCTGTGTAAGTCTACAACATTAATCCACACCAGGAGGGATTCTTTAGAGCAGTCCATGACTCTCCTCATCCAACTTTCCATTTTTAATAGATATAATCATACTATACCCCTCATGAGATAAGTTCAACTACCTTGAAAATGTTGGAGAGAATGCTGATGACCTGGTACAATTTAATTACATGAGGAAAGCTCAAGGTTCAGAATTTCTCTGCCAGCTTTTCATACTCCATGAAGGCTACAATTTGTATGGGGTCATGCCAAGATCTTCACAGCTACTTTCTCCTCAGCCAACTTATGTTTGCCAAACTTAATTCTGCCAGATGTGCTAACCCCTGGAGTATCCTCCCCCACCACCTGCAGGTATCATAGTAGCAACTTTTAGTGGGGGGCAAAATAAATCAAATATGAAAAGCCTGAACCTGGAGAAAAACTCCTGCCAGGTTGAGACAGACATACAAAAATTCCAGTGGTGTTTCATAAGAAAAAGGATAGACAGATGGGTGGAATTCCAGGGATTTTGGCAATAAGCATTGAAGGGAGTTCTAGGAAGACAAACAGTTGGCATCAGGGTGTTCTCATGCGGGGTAGCGAGTGAACATGCTGGCAGGAAGGTAGAATACAAGTTACAGAAACTGATGTCAGGCCGTATAAGTGAAATTCAGGAACACCAGCAGATAGTCACCAGGACGATCTAGTTGCGTGTAGTAGGACCCTAATCTCCAAAGCTATGAGTTGTACCCAAACATGCAGTCTCTGGGAGGGACTCTGGGAGCCAGTCTCTCAGTCCCTGAGGTCCTGGGGCATGAAAACAGTACAGCATGCCATGAAAGAGTCTTGGGCGGAAGCAACACAGCAATAATTATGTTCAATGACTAAAACTGTCATATGGAGGTGGAGGTGATGAGATAGGGGTGATTACGATAGAAAATTCTAGAACCCAGTGCATGAAGCATCAGAAAGTTGACTTGAGACTGGGATACCTTTATTCAATATTCCCAATGTCAGTCAATAAACAATTATGTTGTCTTTACTGCATGCCATACATTGTACTAAGCATGATGGATAGATAGAAAAGCAAACACACACACACACACACACACACACACACACACACACACACACACACACACACACCCTCGTGACTGCCTAAAGCAGATTGATCAAAACTTGGCTAAGTAGTGTTCCTGGCCCTTCAGCAAAACAGACTCGGGATATTAACTTACTGTACATGACCTTCACCCAGTGGTTACATTTCTGTATCTTTGCTGCCAAAATAATTTTCAAGCAAATAAGCCTATATGGACTGAGGAGGGAGTCAGAATGAGAAGGGAGAGGAGAGATTTGTTACCCCACAGGTCAGAAGGAGGTGCACAACAATTTCACCATTACCTAAGTTGAAATGACATCGGTCCGCCTATTCTACTTTCTGAGGCAAGAGAAGAAACTACCTGAATATGTGGCACTTTGATTATACCCAAGACTTCCATTTCCTGGGCCAAGCAGCATCTGTCAACATCAATTAGCAATGCAAGGAGCTCCCACTGGGTACAAGCTCTACCTTTTAGCATTTCACTTATTACAATAATTAACTGGCTTCCTGTGCTGCCCATGCACACATTTCATTCCCTGGGAGATCAGACTATCTCTCAGAAACCTTCGAGCTTCTTGCTAGGATATCTAAGAGGCCTTTAGACATCTTGATAGAACACACTGCTTGAGTCCCTTTGAGTGGCTCCTCAGGACATTTTCACTGTTTGAATTCCTAAGCAGGAAGGGAAAGATCAAATGTACTGGGAGAAACCTAGTGGAACACATGGATGAAGCCCCTACCCTGAAGACTTTCTTCACCTACCCTGAAAGATGCAACTTTGCAGTAAGAGTTAAATAAGCAAGCAAGCTTTGGCTTTGATCCTTTGCCTATACTCAATCGAAGAGAAAAAGGCCAGAACTATAGCTTTCTGCTCTAAATGAATTGTTTCTCTCTTAAATTTGCTGAGCTGAGAATAGGGTGAAAGGCAGAAAAAGAAGTATAGACTGATTTTTGCTTATGAAATGATGGATATCAACAAAGAGCACATTGATGTCGTTTCTGTCATTGGCATCATTTTTATGATTCCTTATAGGTCCTTATTTAAAATCAAAAGAATAATGTATGTCTTTGAACTGCGTCTAAACTAAAATCTCCTTCAATCAATTCAGTTTAACTAACTTCAAAGTTTTCTGAGGGTTTTTGGAGTTGAATGGCATATCCTTCCCCAATAAGTTATTCATAGTCCTCAAGGAGGTAAAATAATGTGAAAATCTCCAACAAAGTACTGTGATCATCAGAAAAACACACATTTGGCTGTGGGCCCACAAAACAACCTAAGGCCCCAATTGTAAAATTATAAAATATTTACAGTACCCAGTTTTGCAATGATTTTATAATGTGGCAAGATTTTAATTGCAAGGTTTCCATTTTATTTTTAAAAGAAAATCCATTTCTTTGGGCAGTTTTTCTTAAGAGAGGAGTGTAAGGATATTTTTCACTCTTCAGACAAATCCGCTTAAACTCTTCTGCTTCAAATCTCTTTTTTATCTCCAGTTCACATAGGGGAAATGATAGTGATGTTTAGGCAAATTTTTTCTTTATTTTCTCAATTTAGAGAGTGCTCAGCCCAACTGATACATGGGTGTTTGTCTTTAAGAGTAATGTAGAAGGTAATATCAGTAGGTGGCATACCTTAACCAAAACTTTTCCTTTTTCTTACCAGCAAAGCTTAGACCAATAAGCCACTTTCTTCCCAAAGTCACAAATGGAGTTCAAAAAATGCGACTTTGGCATGAACTCTCAGGCCTGGGTCCATTCTATGGCTCTCTAGCAAACAGAGGAGCGAAAGGTAAAGTGGGGAGAATGTCAAGTCTCTCAAAGATATAACCACAGAACTTATGCACACATAGGCCTTTAATAAATCCATGCTTCAAATGACCAGTTAGGTTGGATTTGCCTAAATCAACTTAACCTCTTTCAGTCTTAGTTTCCTCATCTGTAAAAATGGGAATAATAACAGTACCCTTGTCATGGTGAGGATCAAATGAGATAAAACATAAAAATGTGTTGCAAAACTTCAAATTATATATACATATATGTATATAAAGACCTTATCATCATCATCATCATCAGTCTTCTGTAAAGAAACGAAAGCTCTGAGATTTATTTAGCATCATCCCTTGTGTGAGAGGTGGTAAAATGGTGGCAGGATCATTATTTTTGGAAATCACAGGATCACACATCTAGAGGTAGAAGGGAAATCAGAGGCATCTAGTCCAAGTACCTCAGAAATGGGTATCAAATCCACAGAACATTGTTCTCCAGACTGAACTACTACCATACCTTCACAGGACTGAAGTAGTAGAGACTCTCATATAGAGAAACCTCATAGAAACTTCTTCATCATGGACACTTACTCTACCTCTGGATTACTTTCACCACTGGAACTTTCCTCCACCACTTTCAGCGTTGCCCTCTGATTGGCTGGTTCCATCCAGAATCTCAGATTTAAGGACGGGATTTTGACCATTCATATTTTCATTCCTCTCCAGGCTATATTGCTTATTCTTTCCATAAGACTTTCTCTACCATTCCTCCTCGAAAGATGTATTCACCACAATGGCCACCCCCTTTCAGGCCCCCTTTATATGTTGTCTTCCCTTATCTAATCTTAGCACTTTAGAAACAGTGACTGTCTTTGTTTCTAATTGTATTTGTATTCTCATTGCTTACT
The DNA here is from genome assembly GCA_028646595.1 of Phalanger gymnotis. Taxonomy (NCBI): domain Eukaryota; kingdom Metazoa; phylum Chordata; class Mammalia; order Diprotodontia; family Phalangeridae; genus Phalanger; species Phalanger gymnotis. The sequence goes on along the minus strand of CM053623.1, from coordinate 60,403,889 downwards.
ATGATGTCATAGTAAGTACCTAATGAATTCTCATTGATTGACTGATAAATGAAAAACATCTAAGTCAATATGTTGCCCAGGAATCATTTCAGGAATTTAGGAAAAGTTTCCCTTATGTTGTCATAGAACGCTGGGGTTGGAATGGGAGGGGCTGTAAAATACATGTACATTCACGAGAGCTGGTGCTGACCTATGGATTCTATACTTTATATTTGGTGGCCTGAGAACACCAGAACCATAGAATTTTAGAGTTCAGAAGAATATGTCAAAGTGTTCACATTCAACTACTTCCTGAAACATGAAGTTTTCATTTGGAGACTCAAAGATGAGGAGATTTGAACTGTGTATATCCATTTCAGAAGACTGAGGACTTCAGATGTCCTCCAGGATGGAGAAATGGAGAGTCATTCAAATCAAAATGCAGCAAATATTTTAAAATGCTTACTGAGAGCAAACTAAGCACAATGCCTAGGATGAATTGTACACTAAAAAAATGTTGTTAGTTATGTTAGTCACTGAAGAAGATACAAAGAAAAATGAGGAAGCAAAGGGACGTTTTGGTGCACTGGAAAGAATTCTGGAGTCAGAGGATCTGGGTTCAAATTGCAGTCTGCTGTTTACTACCTACCTAGGCAAGTTGGTCAAAATCCCTGAGCCTCAGTTTTAACGTCTATGTAAGAAGGATAATTAGACTAGATGGCCTGTCAGGTCCCTTTAAGCTACCAATCGTGATCCTCTGACATGAAATGTTTATGCTGAAGTAAAGAAGATTGGTGAATGAGGGACAGGATAATGAAATACATTCTTTTGGGCCCTAGTGGAATAATAGGGGAAAGTTACAAAGAGACTGGTTTAGGTTTGACGTTGGTTAAAACTTCGTAAAATGATCTGCCTCAAGTGGTGGAGGGTTCACCCTCTTTGGAGGTCTGCAATGTGAGGCTGGATGACCATTGAACTGATTGGGTTGGATTAAATGGCCACTGAGGTTCCTTCCATCTTTCAAAATCTGAGATTCTTTGATTCCTATAGGACAATAGGAGAAGTTATAAGTGAATTTTCTTTGTGTTTCAAGAGGCTTTTGAAATAGAAAAACCTCAGTATAAACAGGCTGTTTCTGTAACTCTTAAAGCTACTTCATGCTTTGTTGAAGGCACTATGTATTTTACTCTTTTAAAGATTTATATAGGCTACTTTCCACTACTTGGTTGTTCCTATAATCCAATCCAGTATCCCAAAGAAAATAATGGATGTGGTCCTATTTGGTAATCATAGCAGGCTTCAAAAGGGTTAATAAGCAAATTAATTTATCATTTTTAAGCACAAGAAGTAATTAAACTCTGGAAGAAATCTGAATCATAATTGAAAGTGAGTAATGAGCAAGCAGGATGTGAAGGAAAAATGAGGTTGGTAATTAAGACAGGAAGTTCAGTTTAACAAGAGGGAATAATATCCCGGATTTGTCACTTATAGCACGGTGATATCCTGCAGATATAAAGTGGGAAAGCTCAGATGAAGCATCACAACCAAACTGTGACTGAGATTGGGTTAGTTTCCAGCCCTAACAATTCAGTGGTCAAGGGAGAAGATTCTAACAATCCAATTTCCCTTTGACATCAAATCATCCACATATATCCAATGGAAATAATTTAAAAAGCTTATGGGGGAACTGGCAGCAATCAGAACTAACGTAATATCAAGCTACAAATTGAGATTTTCCCTCCCCCCTCTTTCTTCAAAAAGTTTCTGAACTACTGATGCTGGGCACTTATCAGTTCATATCCAATTTTTAAAATATAAAGCTGGAGAATGAGGCCTCAGGTAGGGTTACCAATGAGTAGGAAAAAAAAAAGTCATCAAATTGTCTGAGACCATGAGTCACCCTATCTCCAATTCAACAATAATGTTTGAGTATTTACTATGCACCAACACCAACAATTTGAGGGTTAGACTTGGCCTTTCCCCTTGAGCTTGGAATCTTATGAAAGATAAAGCATACGTAAACATGAAACAAGAAACAATATATTGGGGCAGCTTGGTGGCTCAGTGAGTAGAGCACCTGTTCTGGAGTCAGGAGGACCTGAGTTCACATCTGGTCTCAGACACTTGACACATTTACTAGCTGTGTGACTTTGGGCAAGTTACCTAATCCCAATTGCCCTGCCTTCCCCCACCCTCAAAAAAAACAAAATAAAATAAATAATAAAGAAACAAAATATCAAAATGAATGACATGGGTAATACATTCCATTGCATGGCATATCCCGGAGGGTACTTGGGAAGGCTTCATGAGGTGGAACATGCTGCAAGTTTTAAATGATGGGAAGGATTTGGTCAGACTGAGAGGATAAGGGAGGGTGTTTAAAGTCAGCAAAGTGAAGTGAACAAAGACAGAGACTGGGACGAGTATAGTGTGCTAAGGAAGTAGTGAAGAAATTAGCTTACCAGAGCATGTATTTATTGGTGGGGAGAAGTGAATGAGAGGAGACAATAATTGGTAACCTTGGTGGGTTGTGAAAAAGTTGGGAATCTGGAGTTGCTCTAATGGGAATACTGATTTATATTGAATCTACCATTATTTTGCATTTTTTAAAAGTTGGAGCACATGCATAAAAATTATTTCATGTATTCCTTAATACTTCATTAGATACTCTGTCCCCAGATGCTGATCTGTGCATTCTCTTTCTCTCCACATATATAGGCATATATGTGTATACATATATGTATGTATATATATACTCATAAAGACACTCATAAACATACATGTACATGCATGTGTGTACATGTGCATCTGGAGGCAGAGGTATCTAAAATGTGATTTCATCAATGTGGAGAACCTCTGGGAAGTTAACGCCATCTATCAGGGCAAATCAACATTTAACAATCTTAGTGAGCTATTTTTGGCAATGACAAGTCAGGTAACTTTCCCAGGGTCATGTATCCAACATTGTTCAAATCAAGAAATGTTTATATGTCATCAGCTATGTGCCAGGTACTGTGTGTCAAAAATGGAAGTCTAATCACCCAGACCATCTTGGCCCTTAGAGCAGCCCTCTTATCGAAAATGTCTGTGATACCTCCCATTATTAATGATTTAGTTGATATTGCAATCTCATTCTTCTCATCTTTGTTAATGGAATTCTGCGATAAATATTCTTAGGATAGTCACCAGACTGCTGTTATTCCTTTATCTTCTCTGTACCATGGGAAATTGAACAAATGTATAAAATAACTAGTGCAGCTGGTTGGTGCAGTGGAGAGAATGCCAGGCCTGAAATCAGGAAGACCTGAGCTCAAATCCAGCCTCAAACACTTACTAGCTATGACCCTGTGCAAGTCACGTGACCCTGTTTGCCTCAGTTCTCTCATCTGTAAAATGAGCTGGAGAAGGAAATGGCAAATCACTCCAGTATCTTTGTCAGGAAAATCCCAGATGGAGTCAAAGAGTATCAGACATGATTGAAATGGCTGAAAAGCAACACAAAAAATAAAATAACTGCTTTTTGCACTTGAATGGGGTATTAACATAAAAACTTATCCTTTGTAGTATCATTGAAAGTGTCCTTGGTATAATTCCAATAGTGCATAGGACAAAGGGAATGATCTGTTTCATCTTGTTGTTATTATTTTCATCATCTTTATGAAATTATATTATTATTATTATTATTATTATTATTACTATTATTATTAGAATCAGCTAGGTGGTACAATAGGTAGAGCTCCAGGCTTGGTCTCAGGAAGACCTGAGTTCAAACATACTGGATGTGCAACCCTGGGCAATTCACTGAACCACTGCTTGCCTCAGTTTTCTCATTTGTAAAACCAGGATAAGAGTAGCACCTACTGCTGAGAGTTCTTTTGAGCATCAAATGATAATAATAATGGTAAAGTGCTTAACACAGTTCCTGGCATAGAATAAGAACTATATAAATGTTGTTGCTGTTATTTGTTTCTGCTACTAATCCAATTATCAAAACCAACTATAGTTTATATAGCATTTTCAAGTTTTCGAAGTGTTTCATACAGGTGCTCCATAGATGAAAAAAATCTGGCTAAAATAGCCTTATTATCCATCTAAGACCTCATCTTTTGCCCTGCTTCTTCTCAGTCTCTTTTGCTGCAACTTCGTCCATGTCATGCCCACTAACCATAGGTGTCCCACAGGGGTTTGTCTTGAATCATCTTCTTTTCTCCCTCTATGCTCCTTTACTTGTTCATCTCATCTCTGCCATAGATTTAATTATAATTTCCATGCTATTGATTCTCAGATTTCCCCATTCTGCCCAAAGCTCTCTGCTAACTGCCAGTCTTCCTTCTCCAACTGTCTTTCAGACATCTCAAACTGTCCAGTAGAAATCTAACACACATTCAAAACTGGACTCATTCTTTCTCCCTAAACCCTCACCCCTTCCAGACATCTTTATCACCACCGAAGGTACCACGATCCTTCCATTCTCCCAAGCTCACCACACAGATGTCCTCATCCCCTCACTTTCTTTCACTCTGTTGTCCATAGGGACCCAGTGGAGAGAATTCATTCTCCAGTTGTCTCTACTGGTAACCTCCCAGAATCAGTTCAGGGAATAACCCTGCTTATCTTTTACCTGCTTACACAGGCTCATTTTGGTTCACGTATCTTATGTAGATTTTGGCTGCCTTGTGCAAGTCATCAAGTGGTTCTGTTTATTTTAATTGTTGATTTATGCCCACTTATTTTCCTGTACTATATGGATAAGTAATAATTGCCTTGCCAAATAAAAAGCTTAGGCTATAGATTTGCCCCCAAATGTCTGAACTGTAGGTAACCTCCTCTCACTTTTTCTAAAATTTACTTTGACTACATAAAACAATATTTAAGCTATTCATCATGATCAACTCTCCTAGAATCCTTTGCTTTATGATGCCAAAACTCATCAAGGCTACAGAAATTTGAAAATGATCTTTCTTTATTTTATGATAGGAGGTTATTCTAACTTCTTACGGGTCCTAGATTTACAGACTTTTGAAACTGAAGGGTCTTAAACATTATCTAGTCCAATTCCTCTATTTAAAAGCAGAAGAAACTATTGCTCAGAAAAGTGATGCATTCAAGGCAATATGGAAAAGTATAGATAGAACAGTGGCTAAAACCTAGTTCTCTTGAATTTTGCTTGAATAGCATCAATAAGACAGTCCCAGAAAAATAAAGAAAGGGATGGGAGGGAAGGAGTGAAGAGAGAAAAAAAAAGGAAGGAAAACGAATGTAATCCATTTCATAGCATTAGATTTATGACACCTTTAGTGGAAGGCAGGGGGTGAGGGAGGGTCACCAGTTACCAGGTATTGGAAATATATGTTGATTCCTCAAGGAAACACTAATTTTAATGCCCTTAAAAATGAAAACTAAACATAAGGCATGTAGTACTTACACAATATTAGTGGGAGAGTAGAAATTTCAGGGACTACATGTTGGGAAATTTAACCAACAATAAATAATAGAACACAGCAGCTCCCCAAAGACTGAGAAATATTGGCCTAGAGAAAGTGAAAGAAACCAGCAATTATTGCCTCTTGATCTCAAAGTACTGGCAATGGAGTTACTAAATGGACATTTACGTTGAATATATGTAATAAAGAAATTAAATATGTTTCTGTCACATTGTGAGCTCAGCAAAAAAAAAAAGTCAGACATATAAAAAAGAAATTGCATACAGCCCAACATTATCAAAAGAGAAAGAAAATCCTTAACTTTATCCCTACTAAAATATTTGGTATCCTGTTTTCTGGCACTCTATTTATACATTGCTCTATAAATTACATTGTGCTATGCCCACTATTTTGAACTTAAGCTGGATTTGGCAGGATTTTTTTGCAATAATACAATGGGAATATTTGACTTTGGGTTTGCTCCCCATCCTGTTAAACTAAAGCAAAAGCCCTGGTACTTAGCTCTGGAGATCCTCTCATTTGTTCTTTAAAATGGGGTGCACTCTGCTAAAAAAAAAAGCTCCTGTTAATTCTAGCATATTTCTTTAAGTTGAACAGCCTTAGATGGAGAGAGATGGAACAATTACATAAGTAAAAAATACTACTAAAAATAATATTTATATGGAATTTTAAGGTTTGCAAATTGTATCACATACATTTGTTCACTTGACCCTCACAATAACCCTGCAAACTGAGTACTACAGCAGGATAGACCCAAATATCCATTCAGATAAATGTAATTAAAGCCTACAGAGACATAGAAATGAATACAAAAATATATCTTTTCAATCTGGGACCTAAATTCAGATATTTGTCCATTATGATGACTTCAGGCTCGAAAGGAGCTTTGCCAAATTCTTTGAATAGTCTAAACATTCATGATTTTATTGATTCATTAAATTACATGGCATTCAGCACCCTTAACCTCAGCCACCGTACATTGACAGAGGAAATAGTCTTTCAAAAAACAACTGATATATTGTAATTCCAAAGCAGTCATGAATGAAAGTGAATCTTAGATTTGAAAATTAGGTTGCGATTGGGGTAATACTGCCATGTTGGCAGTATAGTTTAGTTGGAAAAATGTGTTAGGGGTCAGGAGATCTTAGGTAGATGGAGCAGTACCACTGAGTTGTATGACCTAGAAGATATCATCTCTTTCCTCTGGCCCTCGGTTTCCACATATGTAAAAGGAAATGACAGAGAGATCTATAAGATTCATTTTGGTTAGCCCTACTGTTTTATAACTATGATTCTATAACTCCCTTTCATAAAATTAGCAATGTTATAAATATATCAATAACGTGGTATATAGTGAGTCCTCTCATAAAACAGAATCTGAATCCATGCTCTGACTGAAGGAAACAATGGATTTTTTTTTTTGGAGGGGAAGAGGCTATGCTTGTACTATGCAGGCTGTAGCCCATTTTAAGCAGGAATGGAATTGAGCACAGGTCCAGATATGACCTATCTACAAAATGCTGCTTTAGCTAACTTTGGAGAGGCTCATCACCAAGCTAGTCAGATGATCATTATCAGTGTTCTTGGCAAGGTTTGGGTTGGTTGCCCTCATAGGGTTTTAGTCAACAAAGTCCTTAGTAGTTTGATTTTTCTCCATATTACAAAACGAGGAAGTCGTACAGAGACAGGACTGGAAGGGAAAATTGTCTCATCCTCTCCCCACACACACATTAAGGTAGAGTTATAATCATTTATCAGAAAGAAAGGAGATGGTGGCACGTCCCCAGTCATGGAGTAACAGTGCCGCTTCAAGCTCAGGTGAAAGTGAAAGGGGCCAAATGGTAGTGTATAAGATAAAGGCATTTGCTCAGGTGGCTGGAGCACTGAGGGAAAAAAATTACACCAAGAAACTGGCAGTCCTCATCCTGATCCTTACTTCAGCAGAACTTAGCTGGCACCAATTTTAAGTGTGCCATTTTATTACATAAAAGACTCCACCTAGCTGATACCATCTTATTTCTCATAGACACCTCTGGTTGACTCTGTCATTTGTCCTTCTGTGTATCTCCTCCCCCTCTTTTTCTTCATGGCATTAGGTAGGCTACAGGATAGCTCTGGAAGTCACATAGGGATGAGTGTCCTTTCCTACGGCAGTGCTGGATTCACAACCCATTTTCAGAGAGTTGTGTTTCTTTAACTATTAGAATAATTATAAGCCATCTATATATTTCATAACTATAGGTCACAGGGTACAATAACTGTGAACTTTTTTTAGTCATATCATCAGACTATGATCCTAACATAGCAACTCATAGAACTACTGACTAATGATTTTTTTGATCAGGGCAACTCTTTAAAACCTTTTGATTACATTGTTGAGCATCACCCAGAGCGTCAACATCCGTATGTTCTCTTTGTAAATGAAGAAACTGAGGCCCAGACAAGTGCTGTGATTTGTCCAATGTCACTCAGGCCACAAGTTAAAAAAGGATTAGAGATGAACCTAGGGAAGTTGTATTCTATCTTAGTGGATAAATGATGAAATGTCAGAACTTTGAAGTATTAAAGCATAACATTACTATTTACTTAAAAGATAAACAAATTCCCGGCTGAATTGGAAGATCTTCATGGGCAAGTGCTGTTCACTTGTCTTTGTATCCCTAGACTTCAGCACACAATGCTGGCACACAGTAGGTACCCAAGACACTGAACCCTAGAGGACTTGAGAACATTGGACTCTGCAGTATCTGATCTAAAAAAAATGGCATTGGGAGGGGGGCGGAGCCAAGATGGCAGCTGGGAAACAGTGACTGGCGTGAGCTCCCCACCAAGTCCTTCCAAAAACCTATAAAAAAATGGCTCTGAACCAATTCTAGAGCTGCAGAACCGACAAAGTGGCAGAGGGAAGCAGGGCTCCAGCCCAGGACAGCCTGGATGGTCTCTGGGTAAGGTCTGTCCCACACGGAGCTCCCAGCCCCCAGCTGAGGGGAGCGGAGCTGAGCCCAGCACGCATGGCGCGAACAGACCAGACGCGGACCTACCAGACCAGGAGACAAGCGGAGAGTGCCCTAGCATCCTGAATTAATGAGCTATGGTATCCACCAGACCTCGCAACCCACAAAGAGCAAAG
>CM053623.1:60348038-60394836 GCA_028646595.1 Phalanger gymnotis | reverse complement strand
GCCCTACAAGAAAGGAAGGGAAAGGGGATGGGAGGGGAATGGGGTGACGGAGGGGAGGGTAGACTGGGGAACAGAGCAACTAGAGTGTACGCCATCTTGGAGTTGGGGGGGAGGAAATGGGGAGAAAATTTGTAATTCAAAAGCCTGTGAAAATCAATGCTGAAAACCAAACATATTAAAAATAAACTTAAAAAAAAAAGAAAAAAAAGGAGGAAGAGAAATTGGAACTCCAAAAAAAATTCAAAGAATGTTTAAAATTGTACTTGGAAAAACCAAATTTTTAAAAATAATAAAATGTGAGGAAAAAGTATATGAAAAGACTTATATTCTAATACACCATATTTTCTCAAGTAGGAATATCTGTTGCTTTGTCTCTAAATATTTATATCCTTAATATCTGAAGAGCCAAACAAAATGTGAAATATTCCCAGATTTTGTTTTTCTCCACCATTGCCCTTCACATAAATTTATGTATTTGTATAAGTTTTAAATTTTTTGTCCTTTTGAGAAATTTTATCTTGACACATCAAGCATTTCCTCATAACAACCTCCCACATCTCATTTCATAAAAAAAAAGACACAAAACAAAACTGCCTAATAAGTGTGCTTATCATTGACAATACACCCTAATTCCCATTTATTTTTTTTTATTTTACCATTTCTCAACCAAAATGGGAGGATGTGTGCTTTAACTTATAATTTGGAGTCAATACTATCTAACATACTTGGTTTCATTTTGTTTCTCTTTATTAATAAATCAACAAACATGTGATATTTTCTTCTTGGAGTTGGAGACACAAAGACAAAAATAAAGTCTTTGTCCTCATGGAATGTACTTTATATCAAGTAGATATCACATACACACATGTGTATCTATCTATCTATATCCATATTTTAAATTCAAGATAAACATTTTAAAGAGAAGGTGGGAGAGATCTCCAAATGATTCATACAGAAGCTTTCATTTGAACTGAGCTCAAAAAAAAAAAACCTTAAGGATTTTAGGAGGTGGAAATGAAGAGGAAATTTTCTCCATGCATAAGAGGAAACCAGAGCAAAGATGGGAGATGGGCTTCTGTAAGGAACAGCAGAAAAGTCAATTTGGCTAGATGTTTGAGTGACTTTAAGGGGAAAAATTTATTTGTGGAAAGACAGGTTGGAGTCAGGTTGTGAAGAGCTGCAAAAACTAAACTGAGGAGTGTATTTCACTTAACAGGTAATAGGGAAACACTAAAGTTTATTAAGGAAGTACTATGATTAGGTCTGTGCTTTAGGGATGTCACTTTGGAAGCTATGAGCAAAATACATTGAAGTAGACTGAAATTTGGTTGAAGAGACCAATTAAGATGCCATAACTATAATCCAATCAAAAAGTGATAAAGAGGAAGAGCCAAGACGGCAGCTGGAAAGCAGGGACTTGCTTAAACTCCCAGCCTCACACCCCAGGTCCCTCCAAACACTTATAAAAATGGCTCTGAACAAACTATAGAGCTGCAGAATCCACAAAATAGCAAAGGGTAGCAGGGCTCCAGCCCAGGACAGCCTGTGTGGTCATTGGGAAGGGTCTATCGCACAGAGCTGGGAGTGAAGCAGAGTAGAGCGCAGCCTGGGCTGCACCAGGACCAACCACACCAGGAGCTGGGTGGGACAGGTGTAGCACCCTGAATCAGTGAGCTGTGGCAGTTACCAGACTATTCAACCCACAAACACCAAAGACAACAGAGAAGGTTAACGGGAAAAACTCCTGAGACAGACTGAAAAGACTTCCTGGTTGGCCACGGTCCCAGGGGCAGCAGAGGTGGTGCAGCTCTGAGGCTGCTTGCAGAGCTACAGCTACAGTTGCCTCTGGCCCCAGGCCCACCTGGTGGTAGGAATTAAGTGGTGGATCTGATCAGGAGTGCAAAACCTGCTTTGCCCAGCCTTAATCTGGGCCTCAATACTGGTTGGTGGTTCTTGAGGAAGGAGAGCTGGTGTGGCAGAGCTAGCTGTGGAGAAATAGCTCTGAAAATAGCAGTGCAGCCCCTCAACCTTGGGACAAAGTACTCTCTACTATACAAGCAGTCATACACCGACAAAAAATTCAGGGTCAAGTACTTGGCTGGGAATATGAACAGGCCGCAAAAATGGTCTCAGATTCAGACTCAGTCTTTGGAATCTTTTTTTTTTGGTGACAAAGAACAGCAAAACATACAGCCAGAAGAAGACAACAAAGTCAAAGAGCCTACATCAAAAGCCTCCAAGAAAAATATGAATTGGTCTCAGGCCATGGAAGAGCTCGAAAAGGATTTGGAAAAGCAAGTAAGAGAAGTAGAGGAAAAACTGGGAAGAGAAATGAGAGTGATGCGAGAAAACCATGAAAAACAGGTCAATCACTTGCTAAAGGAGATCCAAAAACATACTGAAGAAAACAACACCTTAAAAAATAGGCTAACTCAAAAGGCAAAAGAGCTTCAAAAAGCTAATGAGGAGAAGAATGCCTTGAAAGGCAGAATTAGCCAAATGGAAAAGGAGGTCCAAAAGACCACTGAAGAAAATACTACCTTAAAAATTAGATTGGAGCAAGTAGAAGCTAAGGACTTGATGAGAAATCAAGATATTATAAAACAGAACCAAAGGAATGAAAAAGTAGAAGACAATGTGAAATATCTCATTGGAAAAACCACTGACCTGGAAAATAGATCCAGGAGAGAGAATTTAAAAATTACCGGACTACCTGAAAGGCATGATCAAAAAAAGAGCTTAGATATCATATTCCAAGAAATTATCAAGGTGGATTGCCCTGATATTCTAGAGCCAGAGGGTAAAATAGAAATTGAAAGAATCCACAAATTGCCTCCTCAAAAAGATCCCCAAAAGAAAACTCCTAGGAATATTGTCACCAAATTCCAGAGCTCCCAGATCAAGGATAAAATACTGCAAGTGGCTAGAAAGAAACAATTTGAGTATTGCGGAAACACAATTCGGATAACATAAGATGTAGCAGTCAAACACAAGAACCAAGGGAAGCATGAAAACATAAACAAGAAAGAGTAATCATAAGGGACTTACTAAAGTTGAACTGTTTTGTTTATATTCCTACATGGAAATATGATGTGTGTAATTCATGAGACCTCAGTATTAGGGGAGCTGAAGGGAATATATATATATATATATATGGCACAGCATGAGTTGAATATGAAGGGATAATATCTAAAAAAATCAAATTAAGGGATGAGAGAGAAATTTATTGAGAGAGGGAGAAAGGGAGAGATAGAATGGGGTAAATTATCTCACATAAAAGTGGCAAGAAAAAGCAGTTCATTGGAAGGGAAGGGGGGCAGGTGAGGGGGAATAAGTGAATCTTGCTCTCATTGGATTTGACTTGAGGAGGGAATAACATACACACTCAATTGGGTATCTTACCCCACAGGAAAGAAGGAGGAAGAGGATAAAGAAGGGGGATGATAGATGGGAGGGCAGATAGGGGGAGGAGGTAATCAAAAGCAAGCATCCCTTGAAAAGGGATAGGGTCAGGAAGAAAATTAGTCTTTCACAACATGAGTATTGTGGAAGGGTTTTACATAATAATACATGCGTGGCCTATGTTGAATTGCTTGCCTTCTTAGGGAGGGTGGGTGAAGAGGGAAGAGGGGAGAGAATTTAGAGCTCAAAGTTTTAAACGCAGATGTTCAAAAAGATAAAGGTGTTTTTGCATGCAACTGGGAACTAAGATATACAGGCAATGGGGCATAGAAATCTATTTTGCCCTACAAGAAAGTAAGGGAAAAGGTCGGGAGGAGTGGGGTGACAGAAGGGAGGGCTGACTAGAGAATAGGGCAATCAGAATATATGCCATCTTGGAGTGGGGAGGAGGGTAGAAATGGAGAGAAAATTTGTAATTCAAAGTCTTGTGGAAATCAATGCTTAAAACTTAAAATATTAAATAAAAATGTAGGTAGTGTAAAAAAAAGGTTATTGTTAACATAAAAAAGTGATTAAGAGCTATACTACTACTGCAACTATATGAACAGAGATAAGGAAACATGTGAAAAATGCCATGGGATTAGCAGGCAAGACCATTTTTTATTCTGGGCATATTGTGTCAAGATGCCAATGTGTCATTCACATCTAGCAGCAATCTGATCATATATAGGTCTGAAGATCAGGAGTTTAGGGGGAGACAGATTGGCTTGGAATTCATATGTGACAAAATCATCATGTGAATTTATGGAAAGTGATGAGATTACAAAGGATTCTAAAGAGAAGCAGTCCCAGGACAGAACTTTGAGGGATACCCACGCTAAAGTTGTGCCTGTCTAACAAATGAGGCTAAGAAGATGTGGTCAAAGAAAAAAGTAGTACAGTAGTGAAAAAAAAATTGAGAGTGGACAATATTCAGGATGATTGGATAGCATATAGCACCATCCATAAAAAGATATATTCATATAAATAATATGAATAATATAAATAAAATGGACAAACTCAAGAAGGAAAGAAATGTGAACAATATTTGGAAGAGAATCAATGTGGGTAGAAACATAAGTAATACTTATGTGAGAATATACTATAAATCTCCTAGACTGAAGGAATAATTTATTAGATGAAGAGTTAGGGAAACAAATCACAAAAAATGACTAGAGAAGAAGATACCGTGTTAAAGGTGGACTTGAGTACCCAAACATCTATTTTTTTCTTCACTGTCCAGAACAGATGATGTGTTAACATGTGTTTTGATTTGACCTAATGATCATTTAATTCTTCAAAAGTTGTTTGAATCAGTGGGAGAGGGATGTTATTCTAAACCTTATTTTGACTAACCAGGAGGAATTTCTCATTGAATAAAATTATAAACTTGGGGTTCAATAACAACTTTTTTCAGTCCTCAGATCAGCTATGCAAGCCTTACTGAGTTTGAGCATTCCCTGGGAATGAAGACATGCAATCACTCATGGTTAGTCATATGATCAATTTATCGAAAGCATTAAAATTGTTTATTTTTAATCCAGGTCTGTGATTGCCCTAGGTCTATGGAAACTACCTCTAACCAGAAACATCTTCAATTTAGAGTCTTAAAGAGTTGCTTCAAGCACTAAAAAGCTAGGTGACTTGTCCAGATTTAGCTATAGCATATACATTTAAGAGGCAGCACTTGAAATCTTGCTTCTTCGGTAGACTTCAAAAATGGCTATATATCCACTAATCAGAGTAATTCACTCATGGAGGTTAATGATGTGGACAGGGTGGTGGAAGTCAACATTTGTAAGAACGTGTTAGATGTCAGGCAATTTGTTAAATATTGGGAGGGGGGAGGAAATACAAATGTAAAAGTGAGACCAAATACAAAAGTGAGGCCCCTCCTTCCCTCTCCTCCAACTGGTGAGCCTCTCTGCTATGCTTTATTTTGAAAAAAAGCCCAAACCACAAATGCTCACTTCTTCACTCCCCTCCCTTCACTGCCCCTGACTCTCTAGACTGCTCCACCAGGCCTTTACATGAGTTCATTCTCTTCCTCTGTCACCTACCCCAATTTTCAGCTCCTTTTTAGGTATTAAATTCTCCAATTAGAATGTAAGATGCTTGAGGGCAGGGAATGTCTTTATTTTTGTTTGTATTTGTATTCCTAATGGTCAGTATGGTTCCTGGCATGTAGTAAACACTTAATGAATGCATGTTTACTTGACTTGACCATCCTTGCATTCAAGGAGCTTCCATTCTAACACAGAAGAGAAACCACATAGGGGAATGAAGCCAGGGAAGGAAGTTCTAGTCTGTAAAGACACATGGATGGTGAGTGCAGGCCTTTTCCAAAAGCGAGAGTAGCAATAATTTGATTACTATACCAGAAGAAAAGATAGAAAATAAGGTATAATAGGAGATATAGTTAACTATATAGATACATATAACATGTTAATGAACTATTTTAAAGATATAGAAAGAAAAATTTATCGCTGTTGATATTCCAATGCTATTGACAACTTTCTAAGATTATAAGTTTCAGAGAAAGTTTCACTCTGAATTTATAGAAGGCCCTTCCTCCGCCAAAAGATCTCTCAATCAATGATTTGACAGATTCAATCCCAATCCTAGTCTCAATCCAGAAAATGATATATAGAGAGATAGAAATACAGATATGTAGAGACAGAGATAGAGCAAGTTTAAGAGACAGGTCATAAGTATAAATAATGTACTAGATCCAAAGAGACATTAGATTGTTTTGGGGAAATTGAATAATGCTTTCAATAATTATAAGTAGTTTTCACAGACACGCACACACACCATTTTAACACCATTTTTTTTCAGTGACTGTAGTTAAATAAGAGTGAAAGGAAAGCAAAAGGAAATAGAAACAAATGGAAAGGAAGGAGGGAAGGAAGGAAGGAAGGAAGGAAGGAAGGAAAGAAAGAAGGAAAGAAGGAAGGAAGGAAGGAAGGAAGGAAGGAAGGAAGGAAGGAAGGAAGGAAGGAAGGAAGGAAGGAAGGAAGGAAGGAAGGAAGCAGGGAGGAAGGAAAGAAGGAAGGAGGGAGGGAAGGAAGGAAGGAGGGAGGGAAGGAAAGAAGGAAGGAAGGAAGGAAATTAAATTTCCCTGCTGTCTTTCAAATTCCTACAGCTATATTTTCAAATTTTTCATTGCCCAGAATGACCATCACTCCTTCTATCATAGGTGTGTACATAAAATAAGTTGAGGTTTGTTCACAACGTTTATTTTACAAAATATACAAATAAAACTATATAAGACTAGAGATAATCAGAAAATTTTTTTTAGTTTCTTTTGGTGAGTGGAGGTTAGAGTGGGGTAGATGATGTTAACAAAAGCAAACATTGCTAGTTTATGTAGACAAAAGAGACTGGCTCATGGCACTGGAATGAATGTTATATACTATAAACTTAAAATCATTACGTATCCATCTCAGTTTAGAAATTGGAAGCAGCAAGGGTCAAGGCCATTCTAGGTTCACAACGGGGAAAATCTCTATTATGAGAAGAAATGAGGGCTATTGGGTCTTAGAATGGGCTTCTTAAAATGCAATGGCATCACCTTCCTTGGAGGTGTTTAAGAGAAAAACAGGATAGATCTTAATTCTTTGATATGTGACTTAGTTAAATGAGGCAACTGAAGCCTGCACTAGTAAGCATCCTAGCATATCCAGGATGTCCTGTTAGCACTGGTTCTTTGATCTGCTTTTCTAGGAAAGACTGCTCAAAAAGGTGTTAATGCTCCTACTTTTAATTACATTCACTAGTTCAAGGGAAGGGTCAGCATCCTGAATGTCAGAGAAAATACAAGCAGAGAAATTAGACCAACAGACAGGGTTCTGATTGCCTGAATCAAAGTGATATTTCTCTACACTTTACATACACCACTGGATAGAGAGAATCTTTACATCTGAACAGTGGGGGAGGGGAGGGGTCTGAGGGTCTGAACATACAGCTACTCAATCTCAACCAGATAATTACAAGATCCTCCTCATAAGCGAACCCCCAAGGCAAAATACCAACTCAGCGTATATATGCAATTCTCAGAGTCAAAAGGCATCACAAACCTTGTGACTCACTGCCTAATTAGCTTAGTACCAACAGATATGAAGCCTTCCTACAAGCAAGCCTCCTCCAAGCAAGCTTCTCTTAATGCTTCATATGAGGCCTATTAATGGGCAGAGAAGATCTTCATATTCCACTAATATTACAAAGCCCCACAAAAATAGGAAAAACATGATGATCACTGGAGATCTCTTTCTACCTTCTAATTTTCTTCTCTGGTACATACTTGTCTATTGGTAAATTTGGATTTCTGTTTCTAAGATGATGCTGACAAAACACAAAATAGACAATAGTTATTTACTCATACAGGTCAATGTTAACAGCCCAATCCGATGGTTCAAGACAAGCATAGGATTGATTTAAAAGGAGACAAGTGGGAGACAATTTTCACTTGATTGCCTTGCAACAATAATTACCTTTTACAGTCTTGGGTCATTTTTAGACTTTATATACACTAAGAGATTTAGTTCCTCCTCAATGAAACCCTAAATACCACTTTGTACCTTTGTCAGGAAATACAAAAATTCCATTTGTGTTAAAATATTATATTTCTGCATAGACAGGTCAGGGTGTCTGGATCAAATGTAAATGCATGTATACATGTAGTCTTCAGTTTAAATTATTACAAAATCATTATATAGAGGATCTGGATTCAAATCCCTGCTGTGTTGTCTACTAGTTACGTAACCTTGAACAAATGACTTCCCCTTTTGGACCTCAGTTTCTTCAACTGTAAAATGAGATAGTTGAATACTCTCTAAGGTACCCACACTATTCTGATTCCTATGATTCTTAATGACCATCAATCCTATGGCATTAATTTCAAAGGTGGGAATAGAGGCGGAATCTGTCTTTCAAACAAAATCCTTAAATATGTAAATATATCTTAAAAGATTGTCTTGACATGACTGTGCATTATAGAAAAATAAGAAAATTTAAAAGAAACTGTAAATATTTATTAAATACCTCTTCTGTGCCAGCCACTGGAGACACAAAGGGAGGCCCTGCTCTAAAATCTCAGTTGCCCTTAAATGAAACCAAGCATTGATCTTGGTTTTGCGATGCTTAGATCTACCAACAGGATCAAACAATGAAATTCTCTAGAGATTAAAGCTGAGAAGAACTTTAAAAAGCAGAATGTAATTGTCTAATACTAACCACAGCATTAGATGTAATTTAGTAGAAAAAAACCCCAAATGTCATAGGCTTTAGAGCTAGAAGGAGATCATAGTTCACTTTCTTAGTTTGCAGCTGTGGAATCACTTGCGAAATGTCACATGAGTATAAAGCACAACTTGGGGTTTATATATCATTAGCATAAAACTCTGATGTAGAGGATGCAGATTCAAAATATGAACTAGCAAGAACTTGGAGAAGAGAGACCTTCTGGTTTAGTACTTCAGTAAAGGACTGACATAGT
The DNA here is from genome assembly GCA_028646595.1 of Phalanger gymnotis. Lineage (NCBI taxonomy): Eukaryota > Metazoa > Chordata > Mammalia > Diprotodontia > Phalangeridae > Phalanger > Phalanger gymnotis. The sequence continues at coordinate 60,385,898 of CM053623.1, read as the reverse complement.
TCCAGATCCTCTTTGGGGAGAAATCCAGAAAGAAAGAGAATAGACTTTGGAAGATAGACATGAGAAAAAAAATATCAACATCCCTTCACCCAACTTGTTCCTGATTTCCAACTTGCCTCACTAAAGACATTTTTTTGGGAAATTTCCCTTATATGAAATCAAGAAATCTTCAGTTGAATTAAGATATCTTACTCCTGGGAATCTACGATAGAGTGCTAAGGCTGGGGTGAGGAACACTCATCTTCATGAGTTCAAATTTAGCCTCAGACTCTCGATAGCTGTGCCACCCTGGGCAAGTCACTTAACCTTATTTGCCTCAATTTCCTCATATGTAAAATGAGTTGGAGAGGGAAACGGCAAACCGTTCTAGCATCTTTGTTAAGAAAACCCCAAATGAGGTCACAGAGTCAGACACAACTGAAACGACTGAACCATATCTCATTCCTAGTGGGAGAGATCATTCACTCTGTTTATTATCTAGTGTATTCTAATCTGTATAACATTTCTGATTTCTGTTTATTTTTAGATAAATAATATTGTTCACTATACACTATTTTTGGTGATGTTTTGTGTAACTAGTATTTGGTGGGAAGTAACCAAAGTTTCATCTATTCTTTAAGAGATTGTGACCAAGGATACTGACTCATCATGAAAAGCATTTCCCCTGGGTGAACAATATCTAGGGTGGCAGATAGGTATAATTCTAGTCTAGTATCCTTCAAGAAAAACCACGTTGCCAACCTAGTGGCCCCAATCTCCTTTTCCCCTCCAAGGAGAGATCAAAGTCTCACTTGGAGAGGGGAGGAAGATTCCAGAGACAGCTATACATGCTTCTGTAGAAACTTCATTTAGACAAACCTATGTGGAAATTTATGTGATCTACATCATGAACACACACCCTATATAAGAAATAGGGTTGAGGTTTTAAATCGGGTCCCTTGATTCTAAATTCAGTGTTTGTTTCATTCTACATTCTACTGCCTATGGTTACTCAGCATAAATTATGTCTTTGATAGGATGTGGGAAGAAAAGGTGTTGTTATAACCATTTTACCTTCTAGTTAGGTACCTCCTAAATAATGTACAAGTTCCTCTAGTCCACTAATTTTTCAAATGATTACAACCCAAGGCTTCTAACGTTTTGAAGGTTTTATAAACTCGCTTCTATTGAATTGCATTGGATACACAATGGTTAATAAACAGAAAACTAATTTAAAATATCTATGACCCACATGATCTCATAAACCTAAAATTACAAGCCCTCCAAAATATGCAAAAATTCTAATACAGCACTCTTTTGCTGCCCCTCATTACATCAAACTCATACATTCTATCTGGGCCATGCAAATCCTCATTCAAAGTGGTCTACCATTTTCTAGGCTTGAGAAACCAACTTACTGATTTGGAGCATATCTCTCATTTACATCCTAATGTTCCAATATGCTAGATAAGAAATACTGAGTTTAACAATGCAGCTATTCTTCCTACATATGAGAATTTACACAAGCAAACATATTGGGTGTTTGGGCAAGGTTCACAATAAAGATTATGAAATAAGTGTCAGGTTATGGGTCATTTCTTTTATCCTAGCAACACAGTTTCACCTGTTTCTGTCTAGCTCTGAACATTTCCATTTTCTGTTTTTAAAAAATCTGGCTAATTAGAGGATTTTGCTTCCTTGTGACACCGGACTCTCATGCAGAGTTTGTAATTACAATGACTGTAGTGTTCTATTAATTGCAGATTCTTGCTTCTTAGATTTTCGGGGTTAATTGGTAATATCTGCATACAACATTTTTCCTGAAGATGTTTTACATTATAGTAATTAGCTCTATTTCTACAGTAGAGGGCTTGAACCATTTATCTGGGCATTACCCAAACCTGTTTGTGAAGAGAACCTCCTTATTTGGCTCTTTAAATTGTCTTCATAGGGAGAGGGAAAGGAGGAGAGGCACTTGTCATGTCACCAAAAACATTTTTAAAAATTCTCATCTCCTATCAAAACTATTGTTCAGATTGGAACTTTCATCTTACTTTTCCATTTGTAATGCTTATGGAGTTAGAAAGTCTCATTGGAGACTAACTCAGAACCTGAATTATCCTACATCAATATACTATTCTCCTTTTGAACACAAACAGCAAAACTCTGAGTGCATGTAAATTGAGCTTGTGTCACCAAAATGACACCTGTCTCCTTTTTGTAAATTTATTTCATCTCCTTAGTTATTAGTGTTTCTCTTTTCTGTCCTTCTCTCTCCAGTATGTGCTTTATACATTTTGGGGGGTACCCTTCTAAGATTTCTTCAATGTGGAGTATTGGTGACTCTAAAATATAGTCCTAGATAAAAAACTCTAAATACATGTTTGTTTAATTGAATCCTGACCTGTTCTTGGAACTGATAGATCTCAATACTCCATGAATCAAGCAAACTCAACTGAATTTTCTTTCACAGAAAATGATTTCTCCCATATGATTTTCCCTACTAATATGTTTCTCTCTCAGTTACTCTAAGTTTCAAAATTTGAAGTCATCCTCCTCCCTTGTCACTCTGAATAATATTAGTGATAAAGTTCCATTCATTCTTTATGACTGTCCCAGTCATCCTTTGGGCCTTTTCCTAATCTAGAACCAGGATTAGCTTAGTGGTCAGACCTGAAACCTTTTTATGTTTTTTTTTTTCTCCCTGGGCCAAAAAAAGTTCTCTCTGTGCTCTTTTTTTTTTTACTACTTAGCTGCTACCCAACCTTTAAAGACAAAATCAAATACCACTTCAACACTAAGCCTTACATAAACCTGTCAGGATTGACCCTCCTTGGATTTTGTCTCATTTCTCCCTAATGAAAAGCAATTATATGCACTTGGAGTAATTCTTATGGTTCAAGATGTTATGTGTTTTTTTTTCTAATATATTCATTCTCATTCTCATTCTCTCTCTCTCTCTCTCTCTCTCTCTCTCTCTCTCTCTCTCTCTCTCTCTCTCTCTTCCTCTCTCCCTCTTCCTCTCCCTCCCCTCTCCCTCCCTCCCAATAAACTATAACCTACTTGTGAACCATATCTTACCTAACTCTCTTTCTAAAACAGTGATATGCACATAGTAGGTAAGAGATTAGTCTTAGTTGCAATTGCTTGTTTCCCAGCCCCTAGTCTACTCCCTCTCCATCTTATCCATCCTGGTAAGATTTCCTAAAATTCTCTTTTCAATTTTCTGCCTCTTGCTTAAAAAAACTACCCAGTTCCTATCTGATCACCAGGAATTTAATGGTGTCCACACTAATTGATTGATTATATTGCAACCTCATATTTTACAAGAACTCTTTCCTTTAACCAAATTGATGGACTCTTTGTATCCTGAATACACTAAAGAGTATTTCCAACTCTGAACTTCTGTTTAGGCTAGTGTTCAACCTGAATCAAGCTCACTTACTCCTCTCCACCTCTATTTTTAGAATTCTAATCCTCCTTTAAAAAACTAGTTGGAATTCCACCCTGTGAAGCCTTCTCCAAGTACTCCTCCTCTGAACTAATATAACACTTAACTTTTTACATTATTCATTAGGCATAGACTGTTACTTAGGAGGAAAAGGAGGAAGAACATAATGAATTGCTGAGACTGTATGGCACAATGGAAAGATGACTGGCTATGGAGTCCATGGACTTGGAGGCAAATACTGCCTGTGGTGCCAACAACTTGTATAATCTTGGGCAAGTCCCTTAGCCTCCCTAGACATTAGTTTCAATATCTATAACATGACTATCTATAATGTGGTTGGACTAGGTAACTTCTGAAATTTCTTCTAGCTCTAGATACATTATTTTAGGATCTTATTTGCTTTTGTTATTGTTGTTCAGTCATTTCATTCTTCGTGACCCCATCTGGGGTTTTCTTTAAAAATGTGCCAGAGTGGTTGGCCATTTCCTTCTCTAGCTCATTTTACAGATGAGGAAACTGAGCAAACAGGGTTAAGTGTCTTGCCCAGGGTCACATAGCTAGTTTCTGAGGCTAGATTTAAACTTGAATCTTCCTAAACTCAGGTCCAGTGCTCCATCCACTGTTCCATCTACCTGCCCTGGCAGTTATTTCTCCCTACATAGGTTGACTTTGAGGGCAAGAATCATATCTAATTCAGCACAAAGTTCTTGTGAGTTGGGGATAATGCTGAGAGGAGATGTGGTATAGCTGAATTAGTTGGACACCTGGAAATGAACTCAGTTCTCTACACTTGCTAGTTGTGTGAATATAGCCAAGGAACAGAAAGATGAAATAACTTGCTTGTAGTAACTGGCAGATCTAAAATTTGGACCCAGTTCAGTGGGGTTGGAGGGGACATGCTTTGGTCCTCCCAGTCTAGTCATGCTCATATAGACACAGCAATAAATAAATAAAAGATATCTTCCCAGAGACAATAAACAGAGAGGCCAAAGGTGAATGAAAAGGGCATTCATGTAAACTTGAGAAGTTAACTTTCTTCATAATTGTTACAATTTTCATTAGCTGTGGAGAAATACACATCCACTATTATTAACAAATACTTCTCCCTCTGCTTTCAAGGTTGTGTTTAAATATTCCATTTCATAAGCCCTAAAATTAAAATGATGTTACATATTTAATATTTTATGAGGCCAAATTCTCCATAGAGGCATATTAAATGTATCTAAAGATACCATATTCTTTTGTAAAAAAAAAATATTTTGCTAACCCTTTGTAATGACTAGAAGAAGAATATGCTGATTTTGGCTATCATTTACAAGCCAATGACTTGCTAATGCCGTTGGCAAACACCTTTATGACACAGCCCTACAAATGTTGTGCCTCAATCTGACCTACTACCATGGCCCTGCTGGTTATATCTCCTGCTCCAGTTTTCCATAAGCCACTTTAATATTTCCAGCTTTTACTTACCTCAGCAAAATGCTTTCCTGGATTATCTGTGTGTACCTCTTTATTTACCTACTCATACAATTATGATAATGTTTCTAGCCTGATAAAACTGCTTATCTGAACCAGTAAGGGAAATTGAGGAGGGAAATTGCTAAGTAGCTTCCTCTCATTCTTCATGTATGAGAAAACACTGAAAATGAATGTGACAGAACAGGATTTGAAGGTACTCTTAGAGGTGGGAGGAGAAATATTGTTAAATAAAATGAATCATAACTGAAGGACTACGGGAAAGCTGACTCTTCTAATAATGCTCTGACTGAAAACAGATACTGGAGAAAGAAAATGGGTTTTTTTATTCTACAGACACATTTAAAATTCTTTTTATAAATGTCGTCAAGCTGGCAAATGGAGGGAGTAGCTGAAAACAGATTATCTTGGTTTTTGACAGCAAAATACATAAAGTTAGTTAATCATTTCCCTCAAATAAGGTTGTGTGGGTATGGGGTGGGGAGGTGCCTTAATTCAGCATCTGCTATCTCTTCAGTTTTTCAGTTTCTGCTTGCTCCTAAGGGAGTTTTAACCTCCTAAAAATCTGACCCTGCAATTAAGGTATGGTTCCACCAGATGGTGACAGGGTGCCATGAATACATCACCAATTCCTAAGCCAATAACCCTATGTCTGAATTTTTCTATCAGCCGTCTATTCCCTCTTATTCCTCAAGCATTCTCTGCCACACATTTTTTCTTGTCATTACTATGGCTTCCTCTGATTAGCAATGGGTTGGGACAGCAGGAGAGAAACACAGTTATGCTGTCCTGCAACTTTTTAAAAAAAAATAATCTTTATGTTTGGGGTGAGAGAGAAGGGCATCTTTCTGTCTCAGGATGGATGGAGGAGGTATTTAAGCAGGTCACATGCTGTGTTCAGGGCTATTAAATAATTACCAGATAAACTTATTTGATGAAGATGAGAATGAAGATGATAAGGATAAGGATATAGTATAGGGAAGAGTAAAATGAATGGCCATTCAGTCAAGGTTCCAGGTAGTCTGCAACAGCTTGGTTGTGGTGATACAGCTTCCTTTCTATTCCCCTCTGTTGACTGTATATAAAAAACTCTGGCTGAGGACTCTGGTGAAGGTAGTATGAGAGTACACACATGTATACACACACACACACACACACACACACACACACACACCAGGAGTTGATATAGCATCCACTGTCAGGTCATGGAAGACTTAGAGTCAAATACTATCTCAGTCACTTATTAGCTGTGTGACCCTGGGCAAGTGACTCACTGTCTCTGCCTCAGTCTCTTCAAATGTAAAGTGGGGATAATAATTTCACCTAACTCACAAGGTTGCTATGAGAATCAAATGAGTTGATATTTGTAAAGCTCTTAGCATAGTGTCTCACATATAGTAAGCATTATATAAATGATTATTCCCCTACATCAAAGAGCAGGTATGACTCATGATATGTCCTATAAATAGCCTTAGAACCACATAGCTGATCATCAACTCAACAAACTGTTATTAAGCATCTATTGAGATTCAAGCATTTTTCTAAGGAGCTACAGATATGAAGGGAAAAAAAAGTAGTACTTGTCCTTAAGGAGCTGACATTTTAGGGGAAAGTAGAAAGAAGCATAACATATATGAAGATAATATATATAAAGTAATAATCATGTTATGCTTCAAGATTTGCAAAGAACATTACAAATATCTCATTTGATCTTCAAAATAACACTGGGAGGTTGGTGCTATTGTTACTTCATTTGTAACTGAGGTTAAGTGATTTGCCTAGGATCACAAAGCTTATATAGAAGTATATGAGGCAAGATTTGAACTCAAGTAGATGAGTCTTCCTGACCCCAGGCCCAGCACTCTATCCATTATGCCACTTAGCTAGCTCTGAGATAAAAATAGAAGTCTAACAAGGAAATCGAAGCACTGAAAACAACATTGCAATTCTCAGCCCTATTCCTACATATAGGACCTAAAATATATCTCAAAATGAGAGTGAGGCATCATGGGGAAAGGAATTGACTGTTGGGTTTATAGTCAAAAAACTTGCCACTGAAATTCCATCTCTGAAAATTCCTAACATTGGTAATACCGGAAAGTTGCAACTTCTCTGTAGTTTCCTTAGCTACATGAATATGATAATAACCATAATGCCTTCCTCATAGGAGTATATTGATTATCAAATGAGATATACATAAAGTACTTTGCTTTTTACAAAAAAGAAAACTTCAATTGAGTTTAACAATACAGCCTATTAGTGACAGAATTGAAACTAGAATCCAAGTGACAATAAATTCACAGAATTTTAGTCCTGGAAGGGAAAACAGAGGTAATCTCACCCAAGTCAGTATCATTAAGAAATTCTTTCTACATTCCCAAGTAATCATTCAGTCTTCTCTGGAAGAAAACTTGTGATCAAGAAGCTATTATTTCCCAAAGCAACCTATTCACTTTGTGGGTTTGTCTTTTTTTTTTAGCTTTGAAAAGTAATTTTGGCTAAGATAGCAGATTGGTGGCAGCCACTCAACTGAATTATCCCAACATTTCCTTTGAAAAAGCATTAAAATTTAAACTTCCCTTCCAAAAAACTTTGAAAAATCAGGTCAATTTTTGCAGCGGAAATACAAACAAAAGGTCCAGATGAGACATTTTTCTGGCCTAAGAAGACTTAAGAGGTCTTCAGGAGAAGTCTATGAAAGGCAGAAACCTGTCTGTAGCCCAGACAAGCTACTGCAATAACAGGAGCTTCAGGAGCAGATTCTGGAGCTCTCAGCCCAGAGATATCAAGGAGGTCACAAAACTGGTCAGAAAGAGATTACAGAGAACCTTCTGGTGGTACTGGGTATAGCTGGCACTAATTGGCAACTCTGTTGTCCACAAGCAGGTCTGGGACATAGTTTCAGGATGGAGAGGAGTACTAACGTTCAGTTACAAGGGAGCAGAGGCTCTGACCACAGTTTCCAAGCAAATAGAAATGCTAGTGCTTATGGCTGTAGGGGCCCAGAGGCCCTCCTGGGTAAAGACTAGAGCTCAAACAAGGGGAGCAAGTGACCTGACAGGATCATACAACCTTGGAAGAACCAAAAACTTGCAGACCCCCAGAACTAGCTCTTAAAATAGCAGCACAAAAAGCCTGAAATTTGGGACAGTCAGGTCCTCCCCACCCCTAGATGAGATGAACCAAGTCCAATTTTAACATAAATTTTAAAGTCAAGAAATAGGATGGAAAAATTAGCAAACAACAAAAGAAGACATTGACCATAAAAAGCCTCTAAGGTGGCAGGGAAGATGAAGAAATAAACTCAGAAGACAATGATCCGAAAATAGCTACAAAAAAAACCTCAAGGAAAAATGCTAAGTGGACCCAAACCCAATGAGACTTCTTAAAAGAGTTGAAGAGATAAGAGTAAGAGAAGAAAAACTGGAATGAAATGAGAGTAATCCAAAAAAAAAAAACCATGAAAAGAGAATAAATAGCTTGGTAAAAGACGCACAAAAATACTAGGGGAAAAACACCTTGAATGGTCTTAAGGAGGCACAAAAAATTCACCTAAGAAAACAATTCCTTAAAAATTAGGATTGGGCAAGTGAAAGCTAATTACTTCAAGAGACATCAAGAAGCAATAAAATCAAAAGAATGAAAAAATAGAAGAAAATATGAACTATCTCATCAGAACAACTGACTGAAAAATAGATCAAAGAGATATAATTTAAGAATTATTAGACTACCTTAAGACAATGATTGAAGAAAGGGCCTATACATCTTGTTTCAAGAAATTATCAAGGAAAACTGCCCTGATATTTTAGATCCATAGAGTGAAGTAGAAATTGAAAAAATCTACTCATCACCTCCTGAAAGAGATACTACAATGAAAACTTCCAGGAATATTATGGACAAATTCCAGAGCTTCCAGGTCAGAGAGCAAATATTATAATCAGCCAGAACGAAATAATTCAAATATCGCAAAACCGTAGTCAAGATTACACAAAATTTAGCTGCTTCCACATGAAAGCAGTAGAGTACTTGGAATATGATAGTCTGGGAAACAATAGAGCTAGGATTACAACCAAGAATAACCTACCCAGCAAAAGAATGTGGAATCATCCAGATAGTAGTGAAATTGTGGACTTTCAAGCATTCCTGAAGAAAAGACCAGAGCCAAAAAGAAAATTTGACATTCAAATACAAGGTTCGAGAGGAACATAACAAGTAAACATGAAAAAACAATCACGAGGGACTCAAACTTAAACTTTGAGTTATATTCCTACATGGAAGATGACAGTTATAACTTCTATGAATTTTATGATTATCAGGGCAGTTAAAAGGGGTTTACATAGACAGAGGACATGGGAGTAAGTCAGTTATATTGAAATGCTCTCCGAAAATAAATGAAGGAGTGAGAAAAAGGAATTCACTGGAAGAAAGAGGAAGGGAGAGGTACAATGGCATAAGGAAGATCTTTTACAATGGAGGGGACAATAAGAGTGCGGTGAGCAATGATTAAACCTCGCTCTCATTAGAACTGGTTCAAGAAAGGAAATACACACATGCTCCACTGTATAGAGAAACATAATACAGAATAATAAAGAAAATTCCAATCAAGAACTAGGAGGGGAATGGGGGATAACAGAAGTAGGGTGGGGGAATGATAAAAAGGAGGGTGGTTTAAAGGAGGAAGTGGTTACAAGCAAAACAGACTTTTGAGGAGGGATGGAATAAACAGAAAAAGACAGAGGAAGAAACAGAAGAAAATGGGATAAACAGAAATACACAGTAATCATAACTGTCAATGTGAATGGGACAAGCTTAGTAGTAGAATGGATTAGAAATAAGAATCCAACAATATATTGTTTAAAAGGGACACATTTGAAACAGAAAGACACACAGAGTTAAAATAAAGGGCTGGAGAAGAATCTAATATGCTTCAGCTGAAGTAAAAAAAAAGTCAGTTATAATAATTATAACCTTAGACAAAGCAAAGATAGATCTAATTAAAAGAGATAATCAGAGAAAGTGCTATAGGCTAAACAGTATCATAGACAATAAAATAATATAAAAGATTTTATGGAAATTTTCTCTGATAAAGGACTTATTTTTCAAATAAAAACCTGAGTATATTACTGAGTCAAATTTATTAAAATAAAGGCCATTTCACAATTGATAAATGGTCTAATTATATAAAGAGGCAGTTTTCAGAAGAAATCAAATTTATTTAGCCATATGAAAAAATTCTGTATATCACTACTGGTTACAGAAATGCAAATTAAAACAACTCTGAGGTACTTCCTCATACTCTCAGAAATGTCAAATGCTAGATGGAATGAGAGAAAAATAGGTACATTAATGAAATGCTGCTGGAGTAGTGCACTGGTCCAACCATTCTGGAGAACAATTTGGAACTATGCCCAAAGGGCTATAAAACTGCACTTACCCTTTGACCAGCAATATCACAACTAGGTCTATATCCCAAAAAGATCAAAGAAAAAGGGAAAGGTCATAGATGTACAAAAATATTTGTAGCACTTCTTTTAGTGTTGGCAAAGAGTTGGAAATCAAGGGCTGCTCATCAATTAGCAAATGGCTAAATAAATAGTGGCGTATTACTGTAATGGAGTATTATTGTGCTGTGGGAAATAAGGGAGTTTCAGAAAAAACATGACAAGACCTGTATGAACTGATGCAAAACGAAGTGAGAACAACCAGGAGATCATTGTGCACAGTAACAGCAACATTGTAACGATATTCAACTGAAAGACTTGCTACTCTGATCAAAACAATGATCAGAGACAATTTTAAAGCACTCATGATGAAAAATTGTTATCCAAGTAGAGAGCAAACTGTTGAACTCTGATTGCAAACTGAATTATAATTTTCCTATTTTTCTTGCTTTTTAAAAAAATGTTGGCTAATATGGAAATATGTTTTGCCTGACTTTATATGTATAACTGATACCATATTATTACTTCTCAGGGAGTGGGGAAGGAGGTAGAAGGGAGATAATTGGAAAATCAAAATTTAAAAACAATATTAAAAATAAATACCTTTAGTAAAAAATCATTTAGCAGAGTCTGGCATATAGTAAGTACCTAATTAATGCTTGTTTCCTTGCTTCTTCTCTTTAAAAAAATAACTAACAACTCTAAGTTGGCTTGGAAACATTAGATAGATCCTTCTTTATCAATAAGGCCCCTTTTAAGGGGTTCTGTGAAAGCATCCCTCTCCTCTAGCCATGGCCAAATTTGGAGGTGATGTCAGTAAGCTCGAAGTTAATCTTCTCCAGGGCATAATGTTTAGTCTGTACCAGCATATACTTTCATAGAGTGAGGATAAGCTTCTTAGTCCCAGTGATATAGCTTTTGATCATGATAAATTCATTGGTCACTCCATCATAGTGGACAAAGCCTCCCAAAGGGTTTATGCTCTTGACAGACAGGTTGTAATCAGTGGATGCACTGTTTTTCATCAGTGGATGGGCATGGGTGGGGACATCTTTGGGGAAGCTTTTCACCCATCCCCACTGTCTGACACTTCACTTTTGAGGCAGGAAGCCCAGAGACCTATGTCTGGAACAGAGAACTGCCAGTGGGACGTGCTGCTCCTGTGACTGCAGCTACTACCAAGGCCTGCTGGGATATTACAATATTACAATAATTAAGTGATGTGTCCAGGGTCACACAGCTGGTAAGGGTCAGAGGCCAAATTTGAGCTCTAACCTCTCTATCTCCAGGCTGGGCACTCTATCTATTGTAACACCTAGTTGCCCAAATAAATACATAAAAGATATATTCAGAACAGATGGAAGATAGCCTTAGAAGGGAAAGCTCTAGTGTATACCCATTTATGTAAGTGCATTATTGAGAGTTTGTCTCACTGTTTTGCAAAGGCAGATATAAATAGATATGGATTAACCACTTTAGGGATCATCTCTATCTCTCTTCCCATTCATTGATGTGAATAATCAGGAGTTTAATTTGTTAAAGTTCTTTCTCCATGTCAGTGGCAGAAAAAGCTTGGTGTTCCTTGTATTTCTCCCACTACACCATGTTTGCCGTCCAAACTAAATTAAAATCCTCTGAAGCAAGGAACTTCCTAATCGCTACATAGCATTTCCTGTGCATTAGTGAGGGAGCCTATGCCTTCACAAAAGAGGAAAGTTACAGGTAATGACTATCAAAACTAGCAATCATTCTGCTTTGTTTCATAACGTTTAAAAAAGTGATGGCATTTTGAATCACTTGGCCATGGGGCCAAATATGTTCAGATTTGGCCTCTAAATGTCATTCAGAGCATTTTCAAGGAAAACTGAAATCAAGATTATTCAATTATAAGGACTTGTTCCATTCATTGCTTTCCCCCAAACTCCAACCATTTTATTTTTAGATGAGTAATTGCATCCTTTGTACTCAGAACAAATTAATAACCACTTGCATATAACAATTCCAATTTCACCATTGGAAAGGCTCATGTACCCAGTCAGAATAAAATAACATGGTTACAATTAGTTAAAATTTAACTGGCCTTATGAAAAAAAAAATCAGCATTCCAAGGGCAGCTGTTGTTCGATGAGGACATTTGGGTTACTAGAGAAATATTAAATTAGATGAGCTTGCAGAACCCATAAACATGTTATTTCAATGCACTACAAGAAAGATAATAGAAGTCATAACAAATAGACTTTGGAATCACATTTTAATTAGTCATACAAACTGTTTTACACAGAAATGCTGACAGCACCAGCTACGGTAAAATGACGTTACTTAAAGGTGTAGATATGAGACCATCTGGCCATATAAATGTACCATTTAATAAGCATTTTTATTCAAAATAATGATTTCCTTAAATCATTCTAACTGGAAAAATATTGAATTAGGAATATGCCCTATTTGACTTTATTATTATTTGACTTTATCTCTGAGTACCATAAGAAAATTCTTTTCCCCCCGCCGATGAATCTATCAACAATTTCATGAACTGCACACATATAAACACTCATATATTTGATTCACTATTCCAATGTGCCAAGGGAAGGAAACCAGAACACTGTAGAGATGGTAACAGGAAGCTAATACCGTCTATATAGATTGGGTTCAGTCTTAGCTATGTATACATGCTGACATGAGCGGGTGTTCTCCTCAAACTCTCGTCATGGATTTTTGTTGTTTTCATTTGCCTCTTTAGGAAGGTGAGCCCAAAGAACACAAATGTCAAAAAAAAATTCCATTGGCATCTTCATGGGTTTCCTTTGGGTCCTCCATTGAAGGATTTCCTCTGGGTCCTCCATTTCTAGGTTAGTATACATAGGAGGATGAGGTCTATTGGCCTACTTGGAAATATATTCAGATTTTCCTCATACAGTTTTGAAGTCACTACAGCTTGTTCCATTCCTCTGTATTTGCAAGTGGAGATTCACAAAGCAAAAATGTGAACTAATTTCCAATAATAATTTAGTCTTACATGAACTTCTCTCCCAACCAATTTTCTTATATCTAGGAAATTTATTTTGGGCAGTCAGGTGGTGCAGTGGATAGAGCTCTGGGCCTGGAGTCAGGAAGACTGACTGGACTCAGAAAGAAATCTGATCGCAGGCACTTAGCAGCTGTGTGACACAGGGCAATTCACTTAACCCTGTTCACCTCAGTTTCCTTATCTGTAAAATGAACCAGAGAAGGAAATGGCAAACCACTCCAGTATCTTTGCCAAGAAAACCCCAAATGGGGTCATAAAGTCAGATAGGACTGGAAAAAGCAAACAATCGAACAAGGAGACATAGTTTAATCTCAGAACACCTTTTACACCTATCCATTAATCAAACATCCAATATTTAAGTTGCTAAAATAATTATTGTTAAAAATAATAATAGCTATCATTTCTACAGCATTTATTATGTGTCAGGCACTTTGCTAAAGGCTTCACAAACAATATCCCTATGAAATAGGGGCCCTTACTATTCTTATTTTACAGATGAGGAAACTGAGGCAAAGAGAGGTTGAGTAACCTGCCTAGTATCACACAGTCTAGGATATGCCTAAGGTATGATTTGAACTCAGATCTTTCTGCCTCAGGGCTTGGCACCCTGTATGCTGCATCATCTTGCCTATTCTAGGCAACATAGTCTGCTAGAGGCTAGGATTATAAGCACAAATAATGGAACAATTCTACTTTTAATGAGCTTATGTCTTAATAAAGGAGACTACAAGTACATGTTTTAAAAACAGAGGTTCACATGACTACTATCTAGTTTAGGCCCTCATCACCACTTATTTGGACTATTGTAACAGTCTCAGTTTATCTCTTTCTACATCTTCCCCCTGCCCCATCCATCCTCCACACAGATGACAGTCATGTTCCAAAAGTGTACAAATGAGTTCCATCATGTCACTCCTTTACTCACCAAGCTGAAGTGGTGACCTATTACTCCTGGAGAAGAAATGCAAATGTATTTGTTTTGCTTTTAAAGCTCTTCATAATTTGTCCCCAAGCCATTTTTTTAGATTTATTTCACATTATTCTTTCCCATGCATCTAATATTCCAGCCAACCTGACCTAATTACTATTCTCCATATAAAATACCATATCTTTTTCCTCCATGAATTTATGCAAGCTTCTCCCTCTCACCTGGAATGTTCTCCCTTTCCTTCCTTAAGTCCCTTGAAATTCCTAGATACTTTCAAAATTTAGCTTAAAAACCACTTACTACACCAGCCTCTTCCTGATTCTGCCCTCCTACAACTATTACTGTTCTTCCTCTCTTAAGCAAATTGGTTTGCATTTACTCTATGTATATTGTGTTTATTTTTCAACATAATAGTTGTCTACCACCACCACCATGCCAGTAGAATGTAATCCTCTAAGGGCAAAGACTGATTTTTGCCTTTGCCTCCCCAATACCTAGTACGGTATCTGGCATGCTGTGGTCACCTAAATGGTTTGGGGAAGTTAATTACTAAAAATTGCTTGGAAAAAAATTCTGATTAAGGTCTACATTGATCTTGAGAAGACAGATTCACTTCTTTTCCTTTCTTCTCTGCAGTTAGAATGATCAAACCATTGTGCTTCCCTGAAGTCTGGAATCTTGTGAGTTAGTGAAGGAATACTGTAATATTTTGTGGTCAAACCTTTAGCTATTCACATTGCTGGGAAGGCTAATTCTAACATACTTCCTGCCCATGATACTCTATCCCCATGTGTTGGCCTCAATGAATTTCCAGTGGTGCTATTCCCCCTAAAAAGTAAATTTTGATCCCAATCTTCTGCATTGTCTTTCTCTCATATAGGCTTTATAGACCTGAGTAAGGCCAAGCCACCAGAGAAGAAACTGGGAGAGGAAGAAAATTGAGAAGAAACAAAAAAGCAGTGAATGGGAGGGATGACTGTAGGGGGTGACTGAAGATGAGCTTTAAGGGCACTCTGGAGTCTAATATCAAGCAAAACTGCACAACAGCAGGATGCTGGAGAACCACAAAGGCTATCAGACCAATTTACATTTCAACAGCTAGATACAGGGCAGTGCACTGTAAGAAATGATTAGAATAAGATGCAGAATTGCAAATACTTCCTGATTTTGCAAAAGTCCCTTCTACGCTATGCATTTGTCAATTGTTACAGTTTTGTCTTTGACAACAAGCAACAATGCACGTATACTTTTAACTCCTTCAGTCTGACATTTATGTTAACCATTACTGTGCAGGAATGTACATCTGACTTCATAAATTCTGCATTATCTATGCATGTTAACTTACATCCAGATCAGACTTGAAAGAGAACACAAGAAAACGACAACAACTAGACAGAGAGACTGGAGAACAAGTTTTTTTTTTCTTATTTTTTCTTTAATTTAACCTTTCACCTCTTCGCATTAGAGAAATCCAAAGACAGAGTCTGGAGCATTCAAATGAGTCCTATAATAATGATTTCTTGTAGTAGATTTCTGATCTCATCAATGTGGGCTCTCTCTTTAATGGTGCAGATATCAGCCCATTCACATTGCCTTAGACTATGGGATTTTTGTCCACGTCCTCCCTGAAATGCTCCACAGGCACTCCACCCAACACATTCAAAGACTTTCTCTAGGTCTGTTCATGTCAGAGTGTCGAACCTGTCCATCAGTTATCATTTGCTCTAAATTAAAGGTGTCAAACACATGACCAGTAGGCTGCAAGCTGCCCACACTTAAATGGCACAAACTAGATTAAGATGTGGTCACTATCTTTTTAATATATTTATGTATTAAAAAAGGACATATGTTAACATGTGTGGTTTTTTATGTGATTGTGTGGCCCACATTTATGTATTATGTATTAATTTTATTATTATGATATCATGTATAATTTAGTATATTATGTATAATTTAGACCCCTGTTTCTATTTGAGATTGACAACTAAGCAAAATATATGACCTATTTATGTCTAGTCACATTTATTTGATAAGAAATTCTTAGGTGGCAATATCATACTCTCAAATTAACCTTACTCTAAGTCTTTCTAGTACCCTTTGGGTAAGCTGCAATTTTAATTCCTTAAGGACTAAAATGATTTGCAGCTTCATTGGAAGAACAGTATGTTATGGGATGGGGGTTGAGTGGGCCTTTGCTTCAGGGAGAAATCTGGCAAATTAAAAACTTTTCCTCTTCTTCCTAATCATTTCCAACGCCATATAAATTTCTATCTGTATAATCCATTCAAAATGCATACATAGACGGACCAGCTCTATGTGTTATCTATCCAAATGCATATCATAGTGTGGACAATGTGCATTTTTTTGTCCACTTGATTTTTCCTGTGTACATGTATTGTATGTATTGATGAAGCAGGAGGATGAAGCAGTTCTACCCTCCTTGTCTGAGTTAGGATTAGTTTACATTTTTTACTTCCCTACATTCCTTATGCAGATTATGTAGGTGTGCTAGTGAGGATACTTGACTGGGGTGTGACCCCTCAGACTTGAACTGGTTGGCCGGGCCTAGCCTTTCTAGTCTAGCACCACAATGGCCATTGTCTTAGTAAGCCAGCTTTCCCACAGGTATTGATTATCTCCCAATAACTTCTGTGGGAGCAAAATAAGATACCGTAATATGCCTTCTTACAACAAAAGTCTGAATAAATTTTGAGCCTACATCACTTATCATGGTCCAAATCTCTCCTGCAGATTGTTCATACTGGGAAAATATAATTAAGATCATTCTAGCGTTGTTCACAATAATTATTCTATGATAATGTCTACAACTTCAACATAAGCTTGTGCTAAACCAAGTCAGACTTTTAGATATGTAAAGATAAACTCAGAATGGATTACATAACGATGATTGATGCCTTTATGAATCTGTTAACCTGAGCCAGCCTTTTTCATTATTTCCATATTATTTCTTTGCAGAATACCTGGGTTCAACTACTTAGGACCTTAAGAAAGTAATCCAACCTCTCAGGTTTAGTTGTCTAATCTAACATATATACATATGTAAGCATTTATATTATTTAGAAGGCTACCACAAGATCAAAGGAGATAACATATAGGAAGGTGGTTTATAAATGTAAAAGCACCATGAAAATGTGCAGGAAAAGTAGTAGTACTTAATCAGAAAATAAATTACATCATTTCGGTATTTTCTGATTTCCTACTTGAAACAGGCAATATCCTTGATATTTCTGAGAAATATTAGGTTTGCAAAAGAAAGAGGTTTGAAAAACTGTGTAAGGACACTGGCTGGATAGGTTCCATTTGAATCACATATTTCAAGTTTTCCACTTGAATCAATTGTGTAAACAGTCACCACATAATTATTTTTCAGATATATTCCTGGTTCTCACTCATATGTAAAAAAGAAGACTGAGAGCTAAGGATTTGATTGATGATGCATAGTTCTCCAGTTCTAGGACTCCAATGTGAATAAATCCACAAGGACCACCAACAAAGGGAAGGGTCATTCAAGTCTTTAATTTCAAAATGGAATTGAGAGATATAATCCATTTTGGTGCACTGGAATGAATTCCCCAAGTAACAGGAGCCAAGAGTTTAAAGCAACTTCAGAAGTCATCTAGTCAAGTGCTGCTTGAAGATTTCCAGTTAGGGGACACCTACCATCTTACAAGTCTACCCATGTCATGTTTCTCCTTTTCTTTCTTATTATGAAAGCAGCCATCATGGAAAAATGGAAAGAATAACAGAAAAGTAGTATATTTCAGACTGTGAATCTATAATTACATGCAGATTGTTACTTTTAAAAAAAGATAAAATTTAACATGGTGGTACCAGTACTTTCCTGCTTGTCTGAGTCACCTTCTGATATTGCTTCTACTTTCTTCTAGATATTTAAAAATATATTTCATAGGCATTCTTTTCTTTATTTTCTTTTTTTTGTATTTATCATTATCCTCACCTCACCTCCCCACCAAATAAAAACCTTCTCTTATAAGAAATAAAGCAGACAACACAAATATCTTTCAGCCAAAATATGGAAAGAAGCTATTTGTCATCATCCTTTTGGAGCTACGATTGGATATTTCATTGGCGGAAACTTTTAAGACTTCGATTATTCCATTTTTTAACTTCCCTAATTGTTTGGAGTTTTTCCTAATAATTTGCCATCCTAGAATAACCAGCAAAATTGTCCTTTAGTGACTAAATATCCTTGAGCAGTATCCAAAATAGCCTTAAAAGTTAATCGATAGAGATATACATTTAAGCTCTACAAAAAAGAGAATATTTAAATGCTGCCCATATGAAACACACTCACCTATTTCAATTTAAAAGTGTCTTAAGCTTAGGAAGCAGCTGGACTGAGATTGGAAGGTAACCTCAGGAGATGCTTCTTCCCAAGAAATATTCCTTTCTCTTTGTTCCCTATTGTCTGACTCATAAGAGGAAGTGCTTTGTGATGGTTCTGGAGGAGTTAGAGGAAGAGGGGTATAGATGGGTGTGAAAAAGTAGCCAGATTGCTTACATATCTTACATATTACTTGCTTATGGGATCTACCTAGGGGCACCAAGTACAGCAGCTGAAGAGGGGAGTGTGAATTTTGGGAGTAACCTAAGAGAGCCAGGGCTATAGGGCCTGAGCCCTTGTGGCCAAGGAAGGCTGTTGCAGAAGTGACCCCAGGTAAAGGTGAGACCTAGTGTTTGAAGTCCTGAGAGGCAGAACTTCCTTTACCTTTCAAAACATAATGCTATATGCTAGGGGATAGGCATGGTGACCTGGCTTTTTGTCCTCTCACCCTTATCTCCATATACACGGTATATTCAGTGCAAAAGAAAAACAAAAGCTGGGACATCTGCTTGTCTCAAGTATAATTTACGCTGGGGTTCTGGGAAACAGGTTCAAAGACTGTTTCTGACACTCTGAACACAAATCTGTGGGTGTTGCAAAGGGAGAGATTTTTTTAATTTGGTTAGAGTCATAGTTTCTGAAGCTTTTAGATGACAGAATGCTTTCTTGGGTTCTGTGTCTCAACACGTGAAGAGAGACAAGGATCATGTTCAGTACATGTTTCAGAGGTTCATTCAGCAGGTTAGTTGAAGACGAGTGCATGTTTTCAACAAAAAACAAATGAGAGAAAGGAAAGGAGAAGAAAGGAAAATAAGGGGAAATGTGCTAAGTTGGACTATTTGGGGAATTATCTAACAGGGGAAGTAAGGACAAGGAAATACAGAGACTGAGAGACCTCAAGGCTTGCTATGGACCCTTTACACCAGTATGGTTTTTATGACAAATTCAGAGGAATAAGGCCTAGATGATTATGTTCCATTGGGTTGGGAATGAAAATAAATCAAGTTAGAAAACCAAATTTTGTCTAGTAAAGCTTTTCTGAATTATAGGTAGCCAAACTCACTTCTGGATCTGTGTTTACCTTTTAATGCTTACTTCATATGTGACCTTGGAACAAATCACTTACCCTGCCCAGGCCTTAGTTTATTCATTTATAAATTAAAGGAATTGAACTAGATGGCCACTGAGGTCACAATAGAATATCCTGTAATGGAATAGAGGAAAAGGAGGGAGTGCCACCATCTGGTAATAAAACAGACCAGAAGCGTACTCAATGAATAAATCCTCATCATCACCAAAGCAAATCCAGTAGATCGGTCCATTCCACTCCAGAATTTTATAGCATATAATATGGTGGTCTCTTGTCTTTTCCAATGCTCCCATGATGTAACTAGGCAAATATATTACAGTGAGGCTTGCAGACAATATGGGATATAAAAACCCCTACTCTTTTTCTGGGTTTGGCTCAATCCTCCATTCAATGTGCTTTTCCATTGTCAAGTCTAAATAGTACTAAAAAAAGTCACCATAAAGTTATATTCAAACTTTCTGAGGGTCCTAGAGGCAATATGCTGAAGTAAAATAAGCTTCCCCTCTTCCCCTTCTCACCTCTCTAACCCTTGAGGCCCTAATCCGTATTTTCTATAAACCAGTCACTCACAAAAGTGATACTTTTGGACCTTAATAATAATGCAAATGAAAGTCATTCCCTAATAGCAAATGGTCAAAAGATATGAACAGTTTTCCAAAGAACTGCAGGACAATAATCACATGAAAGAATGTTCTAAGTAACTAATGCAAACAGACATTTTAGTTGTTTTATCTGTGTAGTTTTAAGTTCTTTTCCAATATAGTTGTACTAATTCTTAGCTCTGCCGATAGTGTACCAGTCTATCTATTTTCCCACAACTCTCCCAAACTTGGCTGTTGCCATCTGGTTTTAGGAAATGCAAATCAAAACAATGCAGAGGTTTCACTTTAACTCCTGGAAATTGGCAGATGACAAAATATGACAACAGTCAAATTGGAAGGGTTGTGGCAAGACACACGTGTGCACTGTTGTTGGCAATGGTAATTGGTACAGCTGTTGAGGGTGAGACGAGGTTGAGGAACTCCAAAACTGGAGTTCCTGGAGAGGATCGTTGAGTGGGGGTACTCCTCAAGGAACAGAGTACTGGAACGAGTCAGGGTGGTCTGGAACGAATTCCTGATCTCAAGCATTCTTTAAGTCAAGGTGGCAAAGATTTACTATACTTTTCAGAGGGCAAGAGTTCTTAGGGAACCTGCAACCTTACAGGGGTACAGGTAAAGTTTATATAGGATATTCTATGGTAAAACGTGTGCGAAATATGCTAATTAGGTGTTTCAGGGTGGGATTAAGGAGTGGTTATGGAGTGGTCAGTTCTTAAAGGAACATGCCCTTTTTGTATCTATTGCACAGGTATCTTACCCAGAGTTCAAATAGGAAATAGCCCAAGGGGGGGGGCACATGGATGTTAGGGCTGATTGGGAAATACGCAGGCTACTTCTATCAATGTCTTGTTAGACAAGGTATATGTAAGGGAATATACATATGTCTATGTCTAGCATGGATATGATAGGTCAGTGAGTAGTAAATATCTCTATGAGCCAGGACACAGCCAGTTGTTCAGCATGTACACAGTTGGTTTGGACTAATAAATTCTATAGGCACAGCTGGTCGCTGTATCAGGAAGAGATATAAATGTTTTGCTAGGGCATGCTGTCCTATTTTGCTAGAGATAAAATGCCGGGGACAGTGTTTTGAGGCTAGGGAGAGATGTGATTTTGGAACTGGGGTCCAAGCACAGGCACCCAGGCACTGCATCACAGCCATTCTGGAAAACAATTTGGAACTTACAAATAAAGTAACTAAATGTCCATATTCTTTGATCCAAAGTGTTCAATACTGAGCTTACTACATATGTGACATGACAAATCACAACTCCTGGGGCTTTATTTATTAATAATAATAATTTAATAATAACTTGCTTAATAAATGAATTTATTTAGTCTATTAATTTATAAAATGAAGGATGTGAACTAGATGGCATCTGAGGACTATCAATGAAGGCCATTAACAGGAAGAAATCCCATAGACAGTGAAATATATGTAATAGCACTTATTGGGATAGCAAAAAAATGGAAACAAATTAAATGTTCACCACCTAAGGAATGCCTAACAACATATAGTATATAATAAAATATTGCTATGTTATAAAAATAATTAATGTGATGAATATGGAGAAACATGGAAATATCTACATCAACTGAAGAACTAAGGAAACAGAGCCAAGAAAACAGTGTATACTGTTATTTTGTTGTCCAGTTGTTTTTGTCCAATTCTTCATGACCTCGTTTGGCGTTTTCTTGGCAAAGATACTGGAGTGGTTTGCCATGTCCTTCTCCAGCTCATTTTACAGATAAAGACAGTGAGGCAAAGAGGGCTAAGTGACTTGCCCAAGGTCACACAGCTACTAAATATCAGAGGCCAGATTTGAACTAAGGAAGATTTGAACTCAGTCACTTTCTAACTCGAGGCTCAGTGCTCAATCCACTATGCCACCTAGTTGGCCTCTATACAATGATTACAACAATATAAATGGAAAGATCAACCATACTTACCACCAAAAAAAAAATCAAAAGTGAATGTGGCAAAATTATAAGGAAAAGACACAGGGTATAGAGAAAAGATACTAGAAGACACTCTCAACTACACCTTTGCAAAGATAGGAGATACATAAGTTTTGCTCATTGCACATATTTTCAGATGTTTTGTTTCCATTTTATTGATCAGTTATGTTGAGCTTTTCCTTTTTTCTTTCTTTTTTTGTCTTTAAAAACACTATTTTTTATATGGGAGAGAGAAGAATGATAGAAAGTATGATGATGTAACAAACAGAAGATATCAATGAAAGCATAAAAATGATGTAAAACAATATTAAAGAGGCTAATACGTTAAACCAAGTAAGCAAAGAAAAAATATCAAAATGTACATGTAACTCTGAATCACATTTTTCTGTCCCTTTGTGACTGTTTGACTCCTTCAAGGCTACCTTTTAAAATCTTATTGTGTATTGATAATCATTTAATATTGGTTGAACCTCAATAAGCACCAGAGTCTGGACTAATCAACTAGAAGTAGAGCCTCAACTTAATAGATATCCTTTCACCTCTTCCTACGTCAGTAAGGTCAGATGGGGCTGACTTAAGAGCACTTTTTCCTCTGTTTATAGCCATTAAGGATGAGACCCTCAACCAGAGACACTATCTTGAATAATGGGATTTTTTTTCTTATCTTTATATTTTATGGACATATGTTATTGCATGTTAATGGTAAATAAAATAGATTTTCTGGGTGGTAATTTCAATTGACACTTTGTTGACTCTCTTATCTTATTGTATTTACAACCTATTCAATTAAGAAAATTCCTTTTCTCATGTTGTGGTTAAACACATATGGAGATTATCAGTTTGAGTGACACAGCCACCCCGAATTGGGATGGTTCTAAAATGTATTTAAGCCTTCTCATTCCTTCTGTCAGGCACTCAGATTTTATCTGGCTCCATACATGTCTATATTCTGCTAGCCTTAAGGGAA
The DNA here is from genome assembly GCA_028646595.1 of Phalanger gymnotis. Lineage (NCBI taxonomy): Eukaryota > Metazoa > Chordata > Mammalia > Diprotodontia > Phalangeridae > Phalanger > Phalanger gymnotis. The sequence continues at coordinate 60,362,611 of CM053623.1, read as the reverse complement.
TAAATAACATAATTATATGTCACCTAGTCTGTTTGCCTCTTTTAACCAAACTTTCAAGTTGATAACATCTATATAATTAAGTTAGTAGGTAAGTAAAGGGATGTATTGCATATTTTGCCCTAGTTCTTCATGGTTATAATAATGGATCCTTAGCAGCACTGAGGAGAGGGGCAGTATTCATGTTTTTATACCAGCAAGCAACAGTGCCAAAGCATCCACAAGGACTGCATGTTTCTCGGAGGAAAAAGTGTAAGGTTTATAGCAAAGGATCAGTTTTTCTTCATCCAATCCTCATTTGCTTCCAGAAAGAAAGAGGAAATGCAAGATGTCAAGGTCTTTCAGTCTTCTAGCCTGGTTGACAACTCATTAAGATTTCATGAAAAATCAGAACTTGGTATTTTTTGCTCTGGGTATGTGATGTTTGGTTAAAGATAGGCTATTTCTTTCCCATTGAATTCATATATGCTACTCAGAAACCCAATTGGCTTCTGAGAATATCCATTAAGAACCCCAGATATTACATAAGTCATTTTCCAGACAGTGTAGCCTCACTACCATTCTATACCAGGGATCTATTTTAATCAACTTTCTTTCTTAGAATAAGCACATCTGACAAGATGTGTCAATACAACGGGTAGCTGGTGACCAGTTAATGTCCAGCAAATGAGTAATTTGAATGAAGAATGATCTTTGTGTATCCTGAATATTTGACCCCTAACAGATCCTCAGGAAAGATTCCACAGCATGAGAAAAAAGTTTCAGTTAACAGATATGGTTCACAGAAAGTGAAAGGAAAGGCTAAAACTGGAAACTATAAAGTTAATAAAAATCAGTGACGCGCCACAACAAATAGCCTTCAAACCTTTAAGTTACCATGAACTAGTTTTAGCTGACGCTAATAAACACTGTTGAAATGTGAAGTCCCAAATCTAGCCAAGAGTTCTATTGCACATACTCTTTCAATGTAAGGATTAACCTAAAGCTAACTGAACATTTATGCTGATAAAAGTGCACCCACTGGGAGATCTTTGCTAGCCCCAGATCTTGCCGGGAGAAAAGACTCACAGTCAAAACGTGGGCCCAACACTGAACTTGGCAGTAAGGAAAAAATGAAAGCAGTAAAAAGTCCATATCATCATTACTCTAAGAGGCTACTTGCAAAGACTTATTTATGCCCACAAAATAACTAAAGATAAGTAAGAGTAAGCATATAAAATGATGGATTATTTGCTATGAGATTATAACTACACGTAGAATAGAAAGATCTGTATAGCTTTCATGGGAATGTTGGAATTTAAAGGGATACATAAAGGATGGGCTAGATTAGCAGACTGGGAAAGAGAGAGCAATTCTAGAAATTCTAATTCCTGTTTCAATTCTAACAACAGCTTTTTCCTCCAGAACTCCAGGTATCTGCACATAATCCAATCTAATCTGAAGAATATGCCTTTGGGCTCATTCTCCTAGGCCTCTTCAACAGAGAATAATCAAGTCACATAAAGGGATTCATTCTTATTATTGAATTCTCAGTACATACAGCATGTAATTATAGAATGCTAGAATTGGAATGGATCTTAGAGATATTCTGGTCTAGTCCCTTCCGCCGATGCATTTATCTTAGATTCTAAATTCCAAGAAGCTAGGGACCATGTCTAGATGATAATGAACTTTGTGAGGATCACGCTATATTGTGTTATTTAGAGTCAGGCAGAGCTGTACCACCTACGGGCTTATAGTACTTTGTCCCAAGGTGATGACATATGGGAAAAAAGTGTTTCCTCCCTGTGGGTAATCCCTAAGGCTCCCTTCATGGTGTTCATTCCGCTCATGCTGCTGCAGCACGCAATCAACCACAGGGGGCCACTCTCAGGATCACACATCATGCCCCTTCCCAGGGCCGTTCTTTCCCCACTATACCTTTGGTGGCAAGGGCCAAGCTTTCTAGGGGACAGACTGCTCCTACTCCCAGCAAAACGGCACCTTATCATTTGTGAGACCTTGTCCTTCTACCCTATCAGCCTGCTCTTTCTCAGTGTTACGGACACCTCCTACCTTGCCCTTCTCATGCCTGTTTTGCTCCAGGTAAAATAATAGTTATATCTCTGCAAGACTTTTTGGTCATAATAACATAGCACTTTTTTTTTAGCTTAGGCTCAGCATTAATACTATCATTGTGGGAATGGGGTGGGGGGAGCCAAAGAAATAATGTAGCTTCCAAAGAGTCAGACTGACAAATTAACACCTTATACTGTTAGAATTATGTAGATCTTAATTACAAATATTTTCAATTGGCTGTGCAAAAGCAGAAATTGTCAATATAGTGATTTTTTATTCTTTTATTTTTCCCCCCTAGAAAGTACTTTTGCGGCAAAGATTTGTTAGCTTAAAATATCCCTAGATTCATTTTCACAGTTCTTATAAAGCTCATCATACAATTTCTGGCCCAGCAAGGAGAGACTTGGTAGATAAGTATAGAAAATGATTTTGGAACTAAGTCAGCATTTTTATGGAATTTGATTTTAAAATGCTAGTATTTTTCCTCCCCTAAATCCATAAAAGCCATCAGGGCATTTTTTTTTTCCTTTTCACTTTCCTTAACCTTCTTGATGACAGAAAGAGCTATTTATAATATTTAAAGTAATTTTGTAATGCTCTATGAAAAATATAGATAGACATTTTTATTTCTGAGTCTTCGCTTCATAAGCTTTTGGACCCAAAATATAGTCTTAGCAATATGAAAAGAAATACATTAACTTAGGAGGCAAAATGAGTTTCAACTCCCAGCTAAATTAGCATAGAGTTAGCATGTTATTGGTTAAATATGTCTGCTGTCCCTTTATAGAAAAGCAATGTGTTACTTTAGGGGGTCCATACAAGACACAGAGACTCTAGTCTTTATTGTGATCATAGCTAAGTAATAATTATTTAATAATAATTTAACAATAATAAAAATATTTATATGCATTTACCGTAGCACAGTCCTTGGGAGAATTTGTAGCTTCCCTTGGCTGCAGCGTAATCCCCTTAATGATTGTTTGGCAATCCTATTTCAAGGCACGTGGAAGGAAGAGCACTGCTCTACACTTCAGAAATATTCCATTGACTACTTCATGCCCCCTTCTTTTTGTAGCTTTTTGATTGTCTGATGAGGCAGAAATAGATGTGCAGACGACAGGTCCGTGATCAGCTTTCCCACCACCTCAAGTGAGTATGAAGGACTGAGATAAGTTTCCGGATATGTACAGAAAGGTAGCACCAGTGGCATCTTCTCCCTATCAAGGCTAATATGAAGCCAAGAGCTCAGAGCTTTGCTGTTGTTCCTATCTATGGTTGGTCTATTATTTCTTACCTTTGATAAAGGGATACTGGAAATGGAACAGACTATGCTTTGATCTCATGGATATAAAAAGGTCAGAGGATCATGAAGTGTCCTGGAAGTGAAGTCCATTCCAGGGTTAGCTGATAGCCAAGCCAGATGGATGAATTGGGGAATCAAACATATTTTACAGAGATGGAGCAACTCAGCTAGCTGCTATGTCACATTTAGATATGAAATGGTAGAGGAATGGTTTATAGCAACCATTTTTAAGTGTGAGCCTGCTATTCTCAGGAACCAAGGTGACAGAGGGGCCAGTGTACCTACAGTTCAATATATGTGTTTGTCTTTGCATGCACATATTGTGATTCTTATTTTATCATTTCAGTAAACATCCATTTGTAAAACCTAATTACTATTAATTAAATCCTAGTGGAAATTAGTGAGTCAATAAATGATATAGAGGAGACACTAAATATAACTGGTGATTGACAGTAGGGAGAAAACACTGCTTAAACCAAAAGCAATAGAAAGAAATCTTAAGTCCTAGAGGTTACCCCTAGAACCTCAGGAGAGATATAGCTAGACTTACTCTAGGACTCTGCACCACCAATGCAAGTGGGAATTGGAATAAGGTTCCAAGAATCTATGGTGCTACACTTAATTGTGAATATGATATATCCCCTCTCCTAAAGGAGAACAAATGTAAGCTCCTTGAGGGTAGGGGCAGTTTTCCTTTTGCATTTATATCCTCAGTGCCTAACACAGCAACATTGTATGCATAGCATGGCATATGAGTTGCTTAATAAATGTTTGATGTTAGATGATCCCACATCTCATGCTCCAGTCTAGAATTTATCTTAACTTTGTTTTTTCATTCATCTACTACTCTGTCCCTCCATTAAAACAAAGCTGGAAAGCATGCTGAAATTCCATTGCAATAGAGGTGAGCTAAAGATAAAGCTTTGAACCTAGAATCAGCAAGATTTAAGTTCAAATTTGACATCAGACATTTACAAGTTTTGTGCCCCTGGGTATGTCACTTAAATTCTCATTGACTTAGTTTCATCCACTATAAAGTAGAGATAATAACAGCACCTTCCTTGAAAGATTGTTGGGAGGCTAAAATGAGTTAATATTGGCAAAGCACTCAGTATGGTACCTGGCACATAGTAAACACAACGGTTTCTCCTATCCCTCTTTTCCTTGCCTTCTAATAAATCCTTCAATCAAATATAAGTTTAACACAGAACAAAATTTGCTCTCTTATCTGAATTATTTTAATGGTCTCCCACCCAATTGGTCTTTATTTCAAGTCTCCCACCTCTCCAATTCATTTTTCACACAGACACTAAAGTAATATCTTTAATGATCAGATATGACCATGCTGCTCCATACTCAGAAACATTTAATGACTTTTTATTGCCTATAGCATAAAATATCAACTCCTCAGTTGAGAATTTGGAGCATTCTCTGCTCTGGTTCCATTCTACCTTTTTAGTATTTTTCCCTGACATGAATTGTATGTTCTAGTGAAAATGGCCTAATAGCTGGTTTCCAGATTAAAACAACCTACCTTTCACCTCTGGCCATTCCGTATGACTGGAATATTGCCTGTCCTCATCTTTGTCTCCTAAAGTCCTTATCCTACTTTGAGGATCAATTCAAGAACAACTTTCCCATGGATTACAGTACAGTACAGCAATAAAGTCACAGAGCAAGGAGGCAGTGTGCTGTGTGTGAGAAACAAATAGAAGACCCGTTAGCTCCATCAGGGAGTATAAGAAGATAAATGAAGTACGATGATGATGGAAAGAAAGGTGAGCATCACATTATGAAGAGCTAGAAAAGATGAGCAGAGAAGTGTATTTTTAATGCTAGAGCCATTAAAATTGATTGTATAAAGGATTGACATTGCCAGATTTGTCCTTAAGAAAATCTCTTTAGAAACTTTTTGGAACATGGACTGGGATCTGCAGAGAACTGAGGCAGAGAGCCATTACAAGCCATTACGGTCCTGTAGACAGGAGAGGGTAAGGGACTGAACTAAGATTTTAGAGAAGTTTTAATAGAGAGGTGGGAGGAAGCCTAATTTCCAAGGATTGAGGAGAGATTAAATGGTTAGAGAGTGGGGGAAAATGTTAGGCATTGACAACTTTTCAAGAAATTAACAGGTTTTGTAGTTAAGACAATGTTAGTTAGACAGAGGGTGTCACAGAAGATGAAAAAGAATTAAGATGGAGAAAACTATGTTTGTAGGTAGATAGAAAGGAATGAGAGATGAGAAAGAGTTTAAAGATGAATAAGGAATGATGCTTGGAGAATTTCCCTGGAGGAAGGTGGAAATGAGATCAAGAATCTGCATAGAAGGATTAGCCTTAGGGAACACTGCTTTTGTAAAAAGAAGTTGTTTTTTTTTATTTTTTTATATCCACAATTTCCTCTTGTATCCTTCCCCTTCCCAAAGAGCCATCCCATATAGTTATGATTTTCAAAGACAAAAATAAGAAAAAAAGTAAAAATCATGATAATTGTTCAATACATTAAAAAATCTGAAGATACACGTAAAATACAATACTTGAGGACTTCCTGCTTCCTTAAATATCTAGAGTGTGAATGTCTTCTCATATCTCTTTCTCCAAGCCATATATGTTCTTTATAACTTTGAAACTTTGATTTGAATTTTTGAGTGGTTTTTCTTTCTTTACGCTGTTGTAGTCATTGTAGATATTGTTTTCTTGCCTTTGCTTACCTAATTCAGTACCAGTTCATTTAGATTTTCCCATGCTTCTCTGTATTCATCATACACATTATTTCTTATAACACAGTAGTATTCTAGTCCCTTGAGAATAGAAAAAAATTCCTTCTGTGAATGAAGAGAGGATTGAGGAATGGATAAGGAACTTTATGTACATTCATGAAGTTCTAGCTATAGGCAATTCACTGTAGTCAATAATGGTGGCGAGGAAGGCTTTAGATATGATGCCTGAGCTAATAATGGAACTTATATGAACAGTATATCATTGCATTTAAGCAAGGGTCACCATAAGCCAGAAAACTTTAACCTAAAAGGGTGAACATCTAACATGGACTTTTGAACACCATATCAGTTTAGTGGAAAAGTCTTAGGAAGAAAGTAAACAGTTTCCAAACTATTAAAAATGATTGATTGAATGATTAAATAATTTAAAAATCTGCTTTTTTGACCTATTCCTCAAGCCAAACCTGCCATTCCCCTCTCTCAATGCCCTCTTCTCTACTTTTCCACCAATAAGGTATTCCTTACGCATAATGAAAAGGAAGACGATTTGGGAGATGATTGCTCCATTTTCTAAGACTCTTCTAATAAGAACAAAGATCTTGTGATCTAGAAGCAGAAAGCTTTTTCTGTCTACATTGCTGAAACCTATTTTTGGGGGGTTGGAAAAGGCAGAGATATATTTGTTTCCTAACAGTAATATGTAAGAATTGCTACCCGGGGCAATCCTCAAGAACAAATATGCATTTTTGGATAATAATAAAATTGAAAATACAAACAAGCCCTAAAGCTATTCCAGCTGATAAAACAGCCAGCATTTTCATTAGAAGCAGTGAATACTCTGCACGACACAATGAATAAAGAACAAGGCTATGTTTTGGTGGACTTATAACTTTGGGGATTTTGCAATCTATGCCTTATCTTCTGTCTAAGTTGGAATGCCTGGATAATAACTTAGCCCAAGACACCAGGAAAAGGATGGTGCCTTCACATAAATCATACACCACTGAGCACACTGCTCACTAAACAAATACCAATCAAAACAGTAACACTAGCCTAATGGTAGTGAAATGCCAGACAAAATGTAGACTCAGCAAAATGTTTACCAATGACACTAACCAGGAAGGTTCATTAAGACCCAGTTTTCAAGGACATCTTTCTTTTGTGCATTCATAGGCAAAGATGAAGTTTGTTTTTGATAGATGAGGAATAGCTTTTTTTGTTAAGGGTTGTTTACTTACTTGGGGAAGAAATTAGAAAGTTGGAGTACTTCTTTTACTACAGCATGCTTGTGACCAATTACTTCATTGATTATAGCATAAACTATCACTAGGGATTATTATTGTTTAAAAGATGAGCTTTCATACAAATAAAGAGCATAGTTTTATTTAAAATACACACATATCAAAATTTCCTAAATGAAATCCAGCTGAATCCTCTTTCTATTTTATCCTGGACTCAACCTGGAGTAAAACTTAAGCACGTGTCCAAGATGGATGCACTGAAGGACAAACTCAGTAAGCTGCCAATCCATTTGCATGTCATAATCTGGACAATATATATTCATCAGCAACTTGGATTTTTAATATTATACAGAGGTTTGGGGTTTTTTTGTGGAGTGGTCATAGTTCATACTGAAAAAGCACTGTGGTTTTCTGAGCATGATTAAATTGCTGCAATATTAGCTGAAAACAGGTGATACTATATCATTCTGGGTCAGGACATGTCAATCAATTGCCTCATAGTAATGCTCACCATCCCTATAATGCCTCAGCCTAAAACTTCTCTCCTTGACCACCGTTCCCCCAATGTGTTGCCTTCTCTTATTTGAATGTAAGTTCCTTGAGGTCAGGGATCTTCTTTCTTTTGTATTTGTATATTCCTTATACTCAGCATAATGAATATAGCAAGCTAATACTTAATAAATGATTTTCATTCATTCATATAGCACTACATGTATACATATGTATGTGTGTGCATGTGCATATATGTATATATGGGTGTGTATATACCTATACACACTCATATTATACATGGGCATTAATGTAGAGAATTTACATACCCAGATGAAACACATACAAATGAGATTATGTGCAATCTCATTAGAATTTTATAGCAACCCTATAATATAGGTGCCATTATGATCTCCATTTTCAGATGAGGAAATAAAGGCATGGAGAGCTTAAATGATTTAACCACGGTTTTACAAATAACCTTTGAAATTTGAATTGAGCCTGTCTTCCTGATTCTAACATACTATCCCTTGCAGTATATACTGCTTTTCAGTCATGACTTATGTTCAAAAACTGACATCATCAAAAATATATGCTTAGAAACAGAGTTGAGATGATCATGTATCAAAAACAAGATGCTACAGAATGTCATCCTTAGTACTATGCTGATACGTACTAAGTGTAAAAAGAATGAATGAAATATCTCCAGTGAATTGGTTGGCTACAGAATAGATGACTTGGGAAATGATAAGATTAATAATGACATAAGAAAAGATGTCTTAGATGGGTACCAGTAGGAAATATATCTATAAAATCATCAAAGGAACTATTGAGTATAGGATAATGTTAATGAGATCATAACCAAGAATTTAATGACTTCAAGGCTAATTATAACCATCCTGATACATGATCAGACATTATATCTTTGCCAGCCTCCAGAATAGTACCTCTTTCCATATCAATAAATGAGGCCATTTCCCTAGAGCACCCCATAAACCCACAGAAAGAAATAGAGAAAGAGCTAAACGATCTTCAGCTAATAGTTGTACCATCAGAAGAAACAAAGAAATGAGGTTTTACCCATGGAACATTCTGCACTGACTCACACAAATAGCAAAGACAAAGAAGTTTCCTAGAAGAGTGGTGGAAGAAGTACATGGGTTAGGTACTTCTTTTCTGGAAAGAGGTCCCTACATCTTTTTTAACTTCTGTACCAAGGAAATAGAAGGAAGGTGCCAGGTTATATTAACAGCTCTGAACTCCAGTTGTGCTTGTCTTGTATAAACAACTAACTCCAGGTATAAATTAATAGGATGATTAAGAAGATAAAATAACAGGATGAATAAGAATTATTGTAGCTGCTATGCCCCTTCTGTCCCATCTTCTTTTCTTATGAGTATTACTGAATATTTGCACATCTTTTCTGGTTCAGTATCTTGCCACCACATCATTGGTGGGTCTTGTGTGGGTGGCCAAAACAAAAATAAAATGCCAATGCGTTTGCAATGTTCTGCAATTACATATATTTTCCTAAATAACTACATAATATGTCTCCTCACCAAGTACCATATAAGCATGATTGACAGAGGAGCAGGCAAATGCAACTGAGCTTGGCTTATTGATTTATCCTCCAGATCCTCGTGTGATACTGGTCACCAGGTCATTAAGTGAAATACATAGAGGGAATAAGCAAGGGTAGTGTAATACAATCCATCCTTATATTGGAAAACTCAATATACATGCCTCTGAGAGGTATTAGCATTAGGATTTGTCTTGGAGGAAGTGGAATAAATAGAACTGAGTACTTTGCATCAGATGACCGAGGTTCTATCTGGGAAATACAATTTACTGTATGTGTGGTACATTGGACAGCTCTTGTCATCTAACAGTTTCCTAATCTAATAAGAATACTGAATTAGGTTTTCTTAAAGATTCCTACTGCCTCTAAATTTAACACAAGTTGCACTTTATTAATTCTTATTGTTAGAGCAAAGATTGAAATAAAATATCAATAAAATTATAGTAAGGATATTATTGACAACTACAAGGAAAGTGAAGAAATTGGAAAACACAAAGTCGAAAGTTAACTAACGAAGGGAAGAAAGGGTGGGAGGGAATAAACATTTGTATAGTTTCTACTACATGCCAGGTATCATACTAAATGTTTTACTAATAATATCTCATTTGATCTTCACATGAACCCTCCAAGGTAAGTGCTGTTACTATCCCCGTTTTATAGTTGGGATACTGAGACAAACAGCAATTGAGTGACTTGTCTATGGTCACAAGCTAGTAAGTGCCTGAGGTCACATTTGAATTCAGATATTCCTGATTTCTGTCATTAACCACTGAATCACCTAGTTGCTTCTAATCAAAACAGAAGGCATAAATTACCACGTCAAGTAAAAAGTTGCATCTACTGAACATGTTCTATGTCAACATTTATATATTGGCACTTGCTACAATGGAATTCTCTCTTGTCTGGTACAAAAGTGGTCATTTTCCCATTATTATTATTACTTTAGGACCCATTTCCCATTATTACATAGGATCAAGACCTATTTAAACTATTAAGGCATGTTAAAGCTTTATACTGAATCAAAGACACAGCTAATACAATTAGCTTTTATTACTTCATTTATTCAGTCATTAGATGGCAACTATGTGAAGTGCAGTATGCTAGTCAGTGAAGAGGAATTTTCATTTTTTTTTTTAAATGGAAAAAAGTATCTGTGTTGCCTGGATAGCAGAATACAGAGAAGTGAAAGTTAAACAAATGAGGATCTCCAATGCCTGAGGCATGTTGTGTGTGTGTGTGTTTTCCCTCGTTCAGATCAGTTAACTTCCATGTTTCACACTGAGTTTGTGGTAGGTTAAGGGGCTTTTCAGAGCTGTCACCTTGGGATATAGACCAGCGGGTAATTTACTTAGCTGTTGTAATTTGTCTTGTAACTGATGTTTGCCTGTCTTATAGATGAGTCATGGTCCTGAATTCTGCATTCCTACAAAATTATTTGTAAACTTAATTCCAGGCACTACAGAGAAACCTAAAAGGCATAAGGAATGCACCTCAATATCAAGGAATATATAATTTATTTTGAAAAGATAAAGAGAAACACATGAGAGGTTAAATAACAATACAGATGCTTAATAATGGAATAAAATACAAATTTCATAAAACTGTACCTTGCTATCAGAAATCAAGTGAAAAAAAACAAAGCGCAAGAAGTTCAGAGGCCACTGAACTCCCTATGGACCAGATCGATAGGGAACTTTAAATACCTTTTTAGGTGACAAGTCTAACTAAATATCTTTGGAATTGGAAGAAAATATTTTAAGGGACATAAACATTATATAGAATGAAGAAAAAAGGATTCATTAGTGGTGGATAGCTCTCTTGAGTGCCCACCTCTTTTATTCTAGTGAGTGTCTGTAATGTTAATGCAATGGGAAGCTCCTTCCCATCCATTAGTAGGTCTATGTGACCTGTTTGAGTCACATGGAAGCCTGAGTCACATGAGCCTCTGGTGGGAGGAGCTTACTGGATGGGTAGAACAGGAAGGGGTAGAGCAGGAAGTTGGAGTGTGTTGGAGCTTGGAGAGAGAGAGAGAGGCAGCAGAAAGAGCAAAGCAGCCAGTGTAAGACAGGGAGTGATTTTGCTTAAGAGAGTTTGTGGGGAAGTTTGATAGAGGGAAGACTTGGGGATGGTGGTGCCCCCTTCATTGATAATGTTTATAGATTTCTTTGTTGCTATGAGGTATTTGGCTTTCTGGTGTTTGAATAAATGTTTTGGTTTCATTTTCAATGAAGAGAGTCTGTTATATATTGAGATTTAAACCTGGAAATTTGCCTGCATATTCATAGCAGCAGCTGTGGGTATTGCATTGCTGATATGGCATCTTTCAATTTATGATAAGTAGAGAATCATCCATTTGCTTCCAGAAAAATGGTTAGAGTAGTTTTAGACATATTTCAGACTGGATAAAAAGCCATTAAAAACCAAGTCTCTGCATCCATAGTGAAGAAAACAAAATTATGAGAACATTCTATAAAGTAGAATAGTTCAATTTAACCAGAAAATAGAGATGACTTTTGGATGTTCTTGGCACACTTGCTCTAAGAAATATGAATTTAAGCTTTGCAGAATTTTTTTTCCAAAATCCCACCATTATAAGGTAATAGGTAGCCTTTGCCCATTTCTATAGACAGAAATTTCATAACCTACAAATCAACTATGAAACCTGTCTAAAAATAATAAGGCAAAGTAAAGAATTAAGGGACTATATATTGCCCATCCCTCATAAATGGATTTCCCAAATGACCTCAGTGAACACATCCTTCAGTTCGATAAGCATTTATAGAGTACCTATTCTGTAAGAGTAACTGGAAACTCAACATAGTCCATGCTCTTAAATAGATTATATCCCACTGCTTTGTCAAAACAGGTCTGTTCCTATTAAAAAGAAAGAAAGATTGAAAAGCTATGAGTGGGGAGAGCAAGGAAGGATTGTATTCCTGTCTATGTGTGCCAAAAGTAATTTGTAATGATACTACATAAATAAATTCACAGATGGAAATTTTTATAGACAAAAATGAAATAATTGCAAAATTGACTTGGAACAAAATTTATATAATAACAAAGGGTTATAGTGGGTGGAGCCAGGAAAGTAGATTAAAGGCTGGGACTTTCCTGAACTCTTACAAACTCCCTCCAAAGAAAATTAAAATAACACCTCAAAAAATTCTGAAGCAGCAGAACAAGAAAGGGACAGAGTGAAACAATTTTCTAGCACAAAACTACTTAGATGGTCTGCAAGAAAGATCTGTATCTCTGGGGTGAGAATGGAGCACATTCCATCACAGGCTATGCTAGCACAAGTCATACCAGTTCAGATCATACCAGCTCAAGCTTTGGGTCAAGTGGATCTGCAGCAATGGCTTCCAGAGCTTCTTACAAATCATAGACTGTGAGGTGGTCAGACAACTGGTCAAAAGGAGATTAAAGGCAGCACATTGCTAGCACTAGAAGCAGAACTCTATTGCATTACCCATACATAGTTCCAGGTCACAACACCACAGTACCAGGGTGAGGAGGACCACTAGCAGGAGCAGGGACTGTGGACACAGCTTTAGGGAGGAAAAGAGTGCTTGTAATCACTTATAGACAAAAGTATACATCAGGAGAGAAGTGGGCACAAGTATTTTTAGACCATAACACCGTGAGAGAACTGAAAACACACAGACATCCAGAACTAGCTCAGAAAATAGCAGCAGGAAAAACCTGAAACTTGGGACAGAGCACCCTCACTCATTCCCAACTGGGGAGCAGAGCCCAACTTTAACATAAAGTAAAAAGTCAAGAAATGGGCTGGGAAAATAAGCAAACAACAACAACAACAAAGGATCTGACCATAGAAAGTTACTGTGGTAACAGGGAAGGTCAAAACACAAGCTCAGAAGAAAACAACAAAGTCAAAAATGCTATATTCAAAGCCTCAAAGAAAAATGTGAATTGGTTTCTGGTCCAGAAGAATGCTAGAAGAGCTTAAAAAGGCTTTTAACAATCAAATAAGAAATGTAGAGGAAAAATTGAGAAAAGAAATGAGAGTGATACAAGAAAATCATGAAAAAAGAGTAAACAGCTTGGCAAAGGAGGCACAAATATATTAAAGAAAATAACAACTTAAAAAAAAAAAGACTAGACCAAATGGAAAAAAGAAGTACAAAAATTCACTGAAGAAAAGAACTCCTCAAGAAGTAGTGCTGGCAAAAGGTAAAAAGAGGTACAAAAGGCCACTGAGGAAAATAATTCCTTAAAAATTAGAACTAGGCAAGGAAAAGCTAATGACTCCATGAAACATCAAGAAACAAAGTCAAAAGAATGGGGAAAAAGAAGAAAATGGGAGATATCTCATTGGAAAAAACAAATGATCTAGAAAATAGATGAAGGAAAGATAACTTAAAATTATTGGACAACCTGAAAGCCATGACCAAAAAAAGAAGTTAGAATCATATTTCAAGAAATTATTAAAAAAAACTTTCTTGTTGTCTTATAGTCAGAGGGCAAAATAGAAATTGAAAGAATTCACCAAATACCTCCTGAAAGTGTATTTTATTAAATAATAACAATGGATTACAATAAAAAGTAAGCAAAAAGGAATTTAACATAACTAGCCCTCAAATGATAGTGTAGATCAATACTCATTAAAGCTATTTAATATTAGTCAAAATAGTAGACTATTTTAGCCAATCTAATCAAAGATCAAAAACATTTGAAAACAGTAAACTAATTTTGGACAAATCCAGGAACAAAAATTACTGGTGGAAGAACTTATCACAGGAAGTTCTGGGAAAATAGATAAGTAGTCTAGCAGAAATTATATATAGACTTGTATTTTATACCGTATACTCCAGTGAATAAGCTATCTTAATCAAAAGGTCACATCATAAGAAAAAATGTAGCCCCTGCTGGTTTTAGATCTCTATACATGTATGGATGGAAAGGTAAAGTTTTCACAAGGGGGAAGAACTACTAACCATACAAGAAATAAAATGAACAAAATAGGAACAACAGTTTTGATAGAAAATATACAAAAGCTTTTGCTTATTGAAAATCAATGTAGGCAGGCGGAGCCAAGATGGCGACTGGAAAGCAGTAACTGGCGTGAGCTCCCCACCAAGTCCCTCCAAAAACCTATGAAAAAATGGCTCTGAACCAATTCTAGAACTACAGAATCCACAAAGGGGCAGAGGGAAGCAGGACTCC
>CM053623.1:60287127-60347538 GCA_028646595.1 Phalanger gymnotis | reverse complement strand
AAACTTTGAGTTCCAAATTCTCTCCCCTCTTCCCATCCCACCCACCTTCCCTAAGAAGTCAAGCAATTCAACATGGGCCACATGCCTATCATTACGTATAACCCTTCCACAATACTCATGTTGTGAAAGACTTACTATATTTTGCTTCTTCCTAACCTGTCCCCCTTTATTGAATTTTGTCCCTTGACCCTGTCCCTTTTCGAAAGTGTTTGTTTTTGATTACCTCCACCCCCATCTGCCCTCCCTTCTATCATCCCCCCCTTTTTTATCTTCTTCCTCTTTCTTTCCTGTGGGGTAAGACACCCAATTGAGTATGTATGGTATTCCCTCCTCAGGTCAAATCTGATGAGAGCAAGATTCACTCATTCACCCTCACCTGCCTTCTCTTCTCTTCCCACAGAACTGCTTTTTCTTGCCACTTTTATGCAAGATAATTTACCCTATTCTAGCTCTCCCTCTCTCAATAAATTTCTCTCTCATCCCTTAATTTGATTTTATTTCACATATTTTATTTACATAGCCCTAGGAGTGGTATTGCTGGGTCAAAGGGTATGCACATTGTTATAGCCCTTTGGGCATAGTTCCAAATTGCTCTCCAAAATGGCTGGATCTGTTCACAATTCCACCGACAATGTAACAGTGTTCCAATTTTCCCACATCCTCTGCAGCATTTATCATTTTCTTGTTTTGTCACATTAGCCAATCTGACAGGAGAGATGTAGTACCTAAGAGCTGTTTTGCTTTGCATTTCTCTAATCACTAGTGATTTAGAGCATTTTTTCTTATGCCTATAGATATCTTTAATTTCTTCCTCTGAAAACTGCCTGTTCATATCCTTTGACTTTTTCTCAATTGGGGAATGGCTTTTATTCCTATAAATGTGGCTCAGTTCCCTGTATATTTTATAGATGAGGCCTTTATCAGAGACATTGGTTGTAAAGATTTTCTCCCAGTTTTCTGCTACCGTCCCAATCTTCGTTGCATTGGCTTTGTTTATACAAAAAACTTTTCAGTTTAAATAATCAAAATTATCCATTTTGCATTTTGTAATACTCTCTATTTCTTGTTGGGTCATGAATTCTTCCCTTTCCTGTAGATCTGATAGGTAAACTATTCCATGCTCTCCCAAGCTGCTTATAGTATCAGCCTTTATTCCTAAATCATGAACCCATTTTGACTTTATTTTGCTATGCAGTATAAGATATTGGTCCATGCCCAGTTTCTGCCATACCATTTTCCAATTTTCCCAGTAGTTTTTGTGGAACAGTGAATTCTTAGCCCAGAAGCTGGATCACATATATCATTTTTAACATAATTAGTTTCCTCCATAAGATTCCTTGAAGTATGAATTATAATCATAGTACATTAGAATTTGAAAAGAATGTAGAAATAATTTGGTTTAACTTTATTCTACAGCTGGATAAGTTGAGATTTAAGGATGCTGAATGGGTTTGCCCTAAATTATATGGGTAGTTAGTGGCAAAGCCAGAACAAGGAACACGATTCTAGGCCCTTTATTTTTTCTGCTGCAAAACATTGTTTTGTTTTCTAATCATTTCATTTAGTTCTCACCAAGGTGCTATTGGGAATGTTAATAGTCATTTCACTGTCCAACTTCTAATCTTTAATGCTCAGAATCTTCAGAGCCAGCTAATCTTAATGCCCTTCCTTTTCTGTCTGCTACTTATCCAAATAAAGCAGGTGTGAACGATTATTTGTTTATGATCTTGTGAGCAGTGGGGATATGATCCTTAGCTTTGTCAAGCATCCCTATCACATATGCAAAAATTTGGGTTACAGTGGAAATCAAACAAAATTAATTTCTATTTTTTTAAAAAACTGTGTGTTAAGGGAATAATCCTAAGTGATCTTATATTAAACATAATTAATCTGATAGAAGTATGCACAGATATTAGAAGAGAAATTATTTTAAGGGATATTTAACAGCTGCAAAGTACTTTCAAAAAACCCATTCCTCTGGATTTCTAAGATTGATTGTCTAAATGTAAATAAATCCAGATTTCAAAAAGCTAGGCAGCTAGGTGAACGGTATAGAGCCCTGGTTTAGAGTCAGGAGGACCTGAGTTTAAATCCATACTCAAACCTTACTAGATGTTTGATCCTGGGCAAGTCACTTAAACTCTGTTTGCCTCAGTTTCCTCATCTGCAATATGGGAATAATGACAGCACCAAAGTCCTAGCATTATTGTGTGCATCAAATAAGATAATTGGAAAAAACTCTAGCACATAGCAAGCTCTATGTAATTTTTTTAAAAGCTTAAGTAAAAGCTTTTGTTGTCATTCAATCATTTCAGTTATGCCCAACTCTTCATGACCCCATTTGGAATTTTCTTTGCAAAGATATTGGGGTGGTTTGCCATTTCCTTCTCCAGCTCATTTTATAAATGAGGAAACTGAGGCAAATGGGGTAAAATGACTTGTTCAAGGTCACACAGCTAGTAAGCGTCTGAGGCTAGACTGGAACTCAAAAAGATTATTCTTTTCCTGATTCCAGGCTAGGCCCCCTATCCACTGCGCCATGTAGCTGCCCATTGAAGTCATTACAAAACTCAGAAGAACATGTTCTTTGCCTACTTTTGCACTTTACTTCTACATTAAATGATTAAAACTAATTTTCCAATTATATTTCATTTTCCTGAATGAGAATTTTCTTATTCAAGCAAGAAGGAACTCTTTTTTTCTCTCTCCACTCTGTTTTCAAGCCCTTTTGAACTTCCTGTTTCCTTCCCTGTAAGTTGGAACAATGTTTCATCTATATAGGTCAAGTTTGCCAATATACTGCA
Source organism: Phalanger gymnotis (assembly GCA_028646595.1). Taxonomy (NCBI): domain Eukaryota; kingdom Metazoa; phylum Chordata; class Mammalia; order Diprotodontia; family Phalangeridae; genus Phalanger; species Phalanger gymnotis. Next base: position 60,344,734 of record CM053623.1, on the reverse strand, counting down.
ATACCCATTGCTGTTCAGTCTTGTTATGAGAAACTTGAGCTTCTGAAACATTATATAATCAATTCCATTAATTCCTAGGCTCTCCTTTCCTCCAACTGCAAAAATTACCAGAGTCGCCCATATGTTCATTTTATTTATTACTTGTTCAGTTACAAAGGCTAAAATCGACACTTGGTTTTCTTTTTCTTTTCTTTTAGCTTCCTCATCCCACCCCACCCAGCACCATCCCATAAATATGCGCTACACACAACTCATCAGACTTTGCAAGCATGACAGGAGCTGCTAGCACCAAAACCTGAAATTGACTATAAGGCATAAACAAAGCCATACCAAATGAGCAAACCTTTGAAGACAGTTTATCAGCCTGGTATTGCCAGAGCCAAAGCAAAATCCATGGGCAACTCATAATATGCATATCAACAGCAGCCCTAATTACAATATTTACCTGTTTTTTGAGATAGTGAGAATGCCAGTGCATGATATAAATACAAAACCAATTATATTCAAATTCCATCAGTAGGTTCCCTTAGAGATATAGGCATCATATTTCTACTTCAACCCCATTCTATATGTATATATGTATGAAAGAACACTCTCTTTGTTTTACGCTGAATAACAAAAAATTATCTGAATGGCCCTGAATTGGGTGAAAATGATAAATCATGGAGAACAATATTCTGAAAACACAGTAAATTTAATATATAAGTGTGGCCTAAGGACTGAAAGCAACTATATGTGGTAGAAAGAGAAAAGGAAGGAAAATCAAGAAGGTTGGTCTTCCAAAAGAGCTCTGTCATCTTTGCCGCATTTAGCTTCTGTGAACTAAAACTGCTGATGCCTTCCCTCCCAGACTACCTTGATAACATGTTGGGTGCACATGTACGGATAGATGGACCTATCTATGTATTGCTGTTAAAAGTGGGGCAAAGATGACACAGCTCTAGATAAGCAAATGCACTGTATTTTAAGGTAGGAGAGATTAGAGAAAACACTAACTAGAAGGAGGGATCAGGAAAGGCATCATGCTCTGGACAGCCCGCAAGCTTAATTGTAAAGGAAGAAAGGAATCCAGGAGAAGAAAATGCATTGCAAGTGCAACCCAAAGCCCAAAGTCCATTAATAAACAACTTTTCTCCTCATTGTTGAAGATCGGTGTCCAGCACCTGGGGATAGGGGTGGGGCAGAGTCAGAAGTAGGGAGTAAGAGAGCTGGAGGCTTTTCTGTCTCCTGAATATCTTTCGGTATCTATAGGGTCTGTAGTTACTTCAAGTGCTTCTAGCTTCCAGATTCAAGAAAGAAGATGGGTAATGCCCACAGAATTTCATGTTGCTAAAGGGAAGATAAGACTCCAGGAAGAAGCCAACATCATTTCCTATCTCCAGCTTGCTGCACTAGACACACATACACATACACACACACATGCACACACACAGAAAATTAAGGTCTTATAACAATATGCTAGAAACAAAATGAGGAGAGCTTAAACTAGGATGGTGCCCTTAAAGACAAATTATGGTTGTGGGACCAAATTCCAATACCATTCTATCGTTGTTGTTGTCCAGTTGTGTCTGACTCTTTATGATCCTATTTAGGATTTTCTTAGCAAAGACACTGGAGTGGTTTGCCATTTCCTTCTCTAGCTCATTTTACAGATGAGGAAACTGAGGCAGAGTTAAGTGACTTGCCCAGGGTCACACAGCTTGGACATGTCAGAGGCCAGATTTAAACTCAAGATGAGTGCTCCTGACTTCAGTTCTAGCACTCAATCCACTGTGCTACCTAGCTGACCATTCTAGAAAATGCTTGAGTCTTCAAAGAAAGGTGTGTACCTAGAGCAAAGCAAAAGTTTGCTGCTAAGTTAATTATGGTCTCAAGAACAGTGAATATAATCCACAAGCAATTCCCTAACTTCATTTTCAAGTAGAAATTTAACTTGTCTCACTAAAGGAAACCTTTATGGGCTATGATAACAAGTAGTCAAATTAAGTAAATGGAATTTGACTATCTTTTCCTATGTCTGATAACTTGTGATGACATTAATTAGCAGGGCCAGAAAGAGCAGGAGAAAGAATAATGAAAGGCTATAAATTGTCTATGCATTAGGTAATCATTTTCAGAATAAAAGAACACTAATTGTGCCACAAGTTCCCCCGTCTATGAAATAAAACTGCATTGAACAAGATATTTCAGTGTGATACAATGGAAATTGTAGCATAGTTACAGTTAAAACCTGGGTTCATATCCCACTTCTGCCACTTACTATTTGAGTAACCTTGAGGAAGTCACTTTGGCACAAAGTTTCCCTGTCTTCAAAATGAAGGGGCTGGATTAAATTGGACTACATTTGTGCCAAGGTTGATTTCAGCAAAATATCTTTAATTCCGAAACCTTTTTGAAAACATTCTGGTTTGTGCCAGTTTCTAATCAGTGTAGCTCATGAATCTATTTGTATCATTGTCTAAAAAAAAAAAAAAGGTAGTTGGGTCAATATTTTTAATCATAATATTTTTCTAGTATTTTAAGAATGCCAAGTGAATAAGCACATTTAAGATCCTCCTACGTGATAGGCACTGTGTTGAGTGCTGAAGTTGCAAAGAAAGGCAAAAAACAAACAAACACGATCTCTTCTCTCAAGGAGAACACGGTCTAATGGGGAGACAACTTAGAAATTATGAACAAACAAGATATATATGGGATAAAATGGAGATGATTTGAGAAGGAAGGCATTGAGTTTAAAGCAGACTGGAAAAGACTTTATGCAGAAGTTGAGACTTTAGCAGAAACGAGGGAAGTCAGGAGACGGAAAGAGTTTCAGGCACTCAAGACAGCAAGTGAAAATGCTCCATAGTCACTGGATGAATGTCTTGTGCAAGGAATAAAAAGGAGGTCCAGGGTCACTGAATCACAGAGTACATGTAATAAGGTATAAGAAAACAAAAAGGAACCACCTCACACCTATCAAATTAGCTAACATGACAGAAAAAGAAAACAAAAAATGTTGGAGAAGTGGGAAAATTGAGACACTAGTGCATTGTTGATGGAGTTTTTAAATGATTCAAACATTCTGGAGAGCACTTTGGAACTATATGCAAAAAGCTATAAAACTGTGCATACCCTTCGAGCCAGCAGTGCCACTACCAGGTCTACATGCCAAAGGCATTAAAGAAAAACAAAAGGACCTATATGTACAACATTTATAGCAGCTCTTTTTGTGGTGGCAAAGAATTGAAAATTGAATAGATGCCTATCAATCGGAGAATGGCTGAACAATTTGTGGTATATGATTGTGATGGAATACTATCGTGCTATAAGAAATGATGAGCAGGGGGCAGCTAGGTGGCACAGTGAGTAGAGCACCAGCCTTCGAGTCAGGAGGACTTGAGTTCAAATTTGGCCGCAGACACTTGAAACACTTACTAGTTATGTGACCTTGGGCAAGTCACTTAACCAATTGCCCTGCCTTCCCGTCTCAAAAAAAAAATTAAAAAAAGGAACAATTTGAAAAGACTTACATCAACTGTTGCAAAGTGAGCAAAACCAGGACAACATTATACACAGTAAAAACAATATTGTACCGTAATCGGTTGTGAATGACTTCACTATTCTTAGCAATATAATGATCTAAGACAATTCACAAAGGACTTATGATGAAAAATGCTATTCACCTCCAGAGAAATAAGTGATGGAGATTGAATGTAGATTGAAGCATATTTTTAAAGTGTTTTAATGTTTTTCCCCACATGACCAATATACGCTTTGCATGACTACATATGTATAATCCATATCAAATTGCTTGCCTTCTCAATGAGGGCAGGAGCAAAGGGAAAAGGAGAGAATTTGGAAGTCAAAATTTTTAAAAATGAATGTTAAATTTTTAGATGCAATTGGAAAAGATAAATAAATATAAAAGATTAGAAAAGCCTGGTTATTAAAACTGGTGATAAATTATATTGGTTATATATATATATATATATGTATATATATATGTTACAAATAAATATCTAATGAATAAAATAATATCTATACAATAATATATAGTATGTAATATAATAATATATAGCATATAAGATGTTATTTATAAAAATAAATATAAATAAATTAGTTGTAAATAAATAAATAGCCTTTGAGCCAGCAGTGCCACTACTGGTTATAAAAGCTAAGCAGAGGATCTTACATTTGATCCTGGAGACAATGTGGGGGGGGGGGTCCACTGGTGTTTATTAAATGGGCAGGTGGGGCAGTGATGGAAGGAATGTTACACTTTTAGATAGATCACTTCGACAACTGATTAGAGAATGGACTGGAATAGAGACAGACTTAAGAGTGCCACTCAACAAACAGCAATTTTTATCTTTCACAGTAGCTTGAAGTTGACTGTTTTCTACCAAGCTTATATCCTAGAAGTTTAGCTAATAGAGATTAACAAAATTTTTAAGGGTGTTTGAACATATTATGGAGAAGAAAAGGACCTACAAACTAAAGGTGACATGGTTCTCCAGAAGGATTGCCTTCATAAGTTACTACTTCTTATTTTCTTTTTCACACAAAAGTTCTTATATAAAGACTTTATCATCAGATCAATCTCTTAACTAATCTGGACAGGCTTTTAAAAAATTAGAAGAACACTTCTGGAGTTAATGGTAACCACAACAACAACAAAAAAAATGATTTATTTCCAGTTCAGTAGAACATCCTTTGACTAAGATGACACATATCTTCTAGTAATTTTGGTGCTGTGCAAACATATCTATTTTTCCTGAGGCATTAATGTGAACTAGTGGTCAGAAATAATCCATACAAATTTCCCTAAATGCCTAGCTTTCTTTACAAACTGGGGGAACTTGTACTATGTGCTTAATTACTCTTTATTGTGGAACAATTATTCATTTATGATCTACAACATACTCCAAGTTACGGTAAGTACATTTAGGTTAACATTGTGGTTGAAATGATTTTAAGTCTTGTGAGATATGATTCATTAGGACTTCTACTCTATCCCAATCAGTTTGATATGATTCCATATGGGTAGTGTTTATAAGTTCTGTATATTAGGCCCTAGAGATGTGAACTGCAGATTTTAAGTTCACTTACTTCGAAATAGGAAGCCAACTAGAGCCTCTCTAGCCTTGTTTTTCCATGTTATGGTGACCAAGTCTAGTATGGCGAAGGTGATTCAATTACATAGAAAGTCCGCCAACTTATTTTTGTACCCCCAGACCAGTCTCTTTTGTCCAACACAAACAGGTGACCATCTTATGACCACTTAGTCTTAGTCTACCCCATGCTTCACCCATTTGGAGGATCCTCTGAAAGGTCTATCAACCAATAAGATTTTGTATTTTGCACAGGCACTGTAGAGTCCTCAAGTATCAAATCAAAGTATCTTATAAAAATAAGGCCCTTGAAGAAGGGAACATCTCAGATCACGAGGAAGATTTGAGATCCACTTCATTAAAGGGGACCATGTATCTTTTAAAATAGTGCCAATGGCTCAGAACTCTGCCTCAGTAGTTTTTCTTGCAGATTGACCAATTATAACCCCCATATTCTGTTTCACATATTTCCATAGAAATGACTTTACAAAACTACAAAAAAATGAGAGAAATTAGACTTATTATTCTGACTATAGTGAAACACAGACCTGTATAAAAGCAAGTATTTTGAAGATAACACTTATCAATGGGCTATTATCTTTTGAGAAAGCTCTAGTGAACCTGTTTAATTACAATATTTCTTTAAAAGTGTTAGAAATCCTAGTTTTCCCTTTGGGACTCTTAAAGAAGTAGAAAAAGGGGCGGGGGGAAGAGAAGCGAAAGGTATTCTGACCCTAAGCAAACAATTGAAGACACCTCTACAACAGCAATTTTAGAAATTAGAAATAGTATTATCCCTCAAACTTTTCCTTTAAGCATCCAGTTTCCATAATGTTAATTGCAATGTTCAATCATCCCAAAGACGTTTCAGTATTTTACTGACTAAAATTATACCTGCTATTCTCAGCATACCATTCCTGTTCCGATTCACATGATTCAGATCCTTCATAGAAGTCAGCAATTGTGATAGGACTATTTTGCAAACTCTCTTTCCTTCATTTTGACCTTTTCCTCGTTCTTGTTTGATAAAAGACCTAACTCCACATCTTCCACAAAAAGTCACTATTTTTGTAAGTGTAAAAGGTTTCTAAGCCATGAAATGTGACCATTTCTTAAGTGGTCACAACCCATGGGTATTATTTTAATCAATTTTCTGGGTCCTGGCTTGAAGTTAGAAGTTTACCAAAAGAAGGAGAAAAGGAGACTTTCTTTTTCCCTTGGTCACACTAACTGAAACTTCAACCCATCTTACTCTCTCACTTAGGGATCTCCTCAGCTCCCCTTGGTTCAATCATCCTCTCTATGTATATGATTTCAAGATATACAAAACTACTTCTATTCTGTCTCATGAGCTACAGCCCTCAATGGGCTACCACTAAGCATCTAAAACTTAACCTGTCCAAAACAAAACTCATTACCCCTCAATTATGATCTTTTCAACACTTTACTATTCCTACTAAGGGCCCTATCATCTTCCCAGTCACCCAAGCTTCTAACTGCCATCATTCTCAGCTCCTCACTCTGCCTCACCCACATAACCAATCCATTTCCAAATCTTGTCTTTTCTGCTAACAATAACTCTTATCTGCCCCCTCCTTCCAATTCACTAAGATACCAGCCTACCGAAGGCACTCATCACTTTTTACCAGGTCTATCACAATAGCCATCTAACTGATCTCCTTGCTTCAAGTCTCATCCTATTCCAATCTGTCTTTCATTCAACTTTCAAAATTATTTTCCTAAAATATAGTTCTGACTATTTTGAAGTATAATCCCTTTACCCTTGCCTACTTCAATTTCTATTATATTTTCTACAGCAACTATTCCACAGACTTCTAGAAGAGTCTGTCAGCACTCATTGGCTCCATTTCTTCTTCTATCACTCACTTCTCAACTCCTTACAAATCTTATTTCCAACCTTATTACTGAACCGAAGTGACTCTCTCCAAAGATACCAATGACTTCAATTGCCAAATGCATTATTTTTCCCTCCCCTCTTTTTTTTATCTCTATATGGTATTTGATGCTGCTGACCACATTTTTTCCCTGGGTAGTCTCTCTCTGTTCTGAGAGTAAGATGGGAGTAAGAAATATTTCACTTTTATATGTGTATCCTCAGTACCCATTAAGCCTGCCATATCACAGTATCTGCCATTTAGTAGGAGCTAAATAAACACTTGTTGATTGAATATGTTTATTATGGGTTTAATGCCCACTTTATCTGTAGCATTACAAAATCTGACTTCTTCAGAGATTGCACTGTACAGTGACATCAATTTCTATAAATGTTTTCCTATAAAACAAATTTTTGAAACCATATGGTATGATAGCATTCATGAAAGATGACTTATTTTGGGGACAAAAGGAAGATTTCCCAGCAATAGCAATGCTTTATCCACGTTCTCATTTGCTGATGACAAAATAAATTTTGTTGTGTGGATCATGACAAAGTCTCTAGCAAAGCTCAGTATAATACAAAAGTTATTCTTCTAATTGTTGTTGTTTGTCTGTCCTTCGTTCGTGAAAAGAACCATGACATCAGGGATGTGATGCCATTGCATGCAAGTGAACTGGAGTTAGTGAGGAAGAGTTGGGCAAAGTCACCAGCCTCACTTTGTCCTCTAGAGTGATCTGGGTCCAGTGGCCAGATATAGATCAGGACAACTAGAGGTGGCCCAGGAAGCAGTGGCCTTTTGAAGCTAAGGTCTTTTACAAGTCTCAGTTTGACTGAGGCAGCGTCCATTTAGTAATTAAAGCTTAAAAGGAATGAGGCAAAGAATGACCTCTTAAAAATAGATCTGGGAGGGGAAGATCCTTAGGGCTTGTGAGCAAAACAGAAACAGCTGTTAATGACATTCATTCTGAGCCAATCAGAGTCCCAAAAAAAGACCAAGGAGGGCTTGGTCTGGGACTTATTATTGGCCAATCAATGAGAGCCAGAGATTTGGGGTTAAGCCTAGAGAAAGAAAGAAAGAAAGAAAGAAAGAAAGAAAGAAAGAAAGAAAGAAAGAAAGAAAGGAAGGAAGGAAGGAAGGAAGGAAGGAAGGAAGGAAGGAAGGAAGGAAGGAAGAAAGAAAGAAAGAAAGAAAGAAAGAAAGAAAGAAAGAAAGAAAGAAAGAAAGAAAGAAAGAAAGAAAGAAAGAGAGAAAGAAAGAAAGAAAGAAAAAAAGAAAGGAAGGAAGGAAGGAAGGAAGGAAGGAAGGAAGGAAGGAAGGAAGGAAAAAAGGAAGGAAGGAAAGAAGGAAAGAAGGAAGGAAGGAATGAGGGAGGGAGGGAGGAAGGAAGGAAGGAAGGAAGGAAGGAAGGAAGGAAGGAAGGAAGGAAGGAAGGAAAGAAAGAAGTTCTGATTATGCATACTGACAAAGTAGATGAAAAGTTCATGTTGCTAAGATTAAAACATTTAAGGAACTCATAAAAATATTCTCTTTTTTTATTTGTATCTTGAACAAGATTTGCCACTGATTAACGAAATGGATTTGGATTTGAGTAAAGAAAAGATATTAAGTTGTATTTGGAAAGCTGTAGAGTGTGCCCAAAGGATAACCACTGAAGAAATTAATTTCTTTGACAACAATAGCCCATCCAGTAACAGAATGAGCCTACGTATCATGGACTAAAACAATTCCAGGAAAATTAAAATTCTAATAAACTCAAAGGAAAATATATATGGCAGGGACAAAAAGGCTATATTATTATCAACTACATGCTTGAACTTTTAAAAAGTAGAATAAAACAAAACCAATGCAATCAAAATTAGAAGAAAAGCAGAAAGCTAGAAAACAATTTTACAGCCAGTGGTTCTGATAAAGGCCTCGTTTCTCAAATACATAGAGAAATGAGTCAAATTTATAAGAATATAGCTCATTCTCCAACTGATAAATGGTCAAAGGATAAGGGCAGCAAGTTTTCAAATAAAGAAATTACTGGCTATATTGAATAGTATTCAGAGGTTTATTCCAGCCCCTCACACCTATCCCCCCAGCCAAGAGAAAAAAAATTATTTACACATTAATTAGTCAAATCATGTATCTATGTGTATGTTAGTTAAATATTAACTGGAGTTGTCTATTTTAACCAACTATCAATTATTGGAAAGATTGCATGGAAGGAAGAACATTAGTATGGGGTGGGGGAAGAAAGAGTTACACAATATTCAATGGGTTTGGGTAATGTATAAACATTACTGAAAACCAATTTAACATTTTTGCTCACAAGACAAATAGTTCAACACAATGGTGCAGTTCAGTTAATTGACACGACTATTTCTCTTGATTCTCTTATTCCTTTGACAAATGTCTGATAAATAGGAACAAAAAAAATAGTTCAGGAATGATTCTGCCATACTATCCACAAAGAATCTAGTTGGAAAGGGAAAGATGTAGACTTAATGAGTTGTTTATGTTTTTCATATTCATCCTTTCAAATGTTTAAAGTAATGTGACATTAATGAGCCATGTAGGATCCATGGTTTAGACAAAATTTTCTGTGGTAAAGTAGGTCATTAATATTAATTAGAAATGAACTAGTTAATTATAAGGTTGAAAAGAAAAATAAAGTGAGAAAAATGTTTGAGAAAATATCGACTATAACATTTCTTGCCTTTAATAATGTTTTGATGCTTAAAGTTTTCTTTTTTCCTAATCAGATTACCAGTATTTAAGATCATTTTTTAAAGTGTATAAGTTTGAATGGGAGGGCAAAATGATTAGAAGGCAAAGTTTCACAGGCAAATTTTAAAATAATGAAATTATAAGAATTTATAATGAATAATGAAAGTTGGAACCACATACTATATAGAGGTAACAAGACTGGTCTTGGAGACAGAACACCTATTTTTAAATGCCATCTCTGAAATTCATTAATTGCGTGACAATGGACTAGACACTTCACCTCACTGACTCTCAGTTTCCTCATTGGTAAATTATAGTGAATGAATGAAGTCTTTACAGGAGGATGTCCAGGATTTTACTCGACTCTACTCTGTTTAACAATTTTCATCAGATACTTGAATTAAAGCATAAAGGTATGTTAATCAAATTTTTAGGTGACACAAAATTGAGAGGGGGGAGTGAGGGAGAGGGAGAGCTAATACAATGAATGGCAGAGTCAGAATCCAGAAGAATCTTGGTCAACTATAATACTGAGGTGAGCTGAAAATGAAATTCATTATGAATAAAGGTAAAATCTTGCACTCACAAAAAACTACTTCACAAGAATCAATAGAGTGGTATTTCTTATAACATCATGGTACTCTATTACATCCATATGTCACATCTTGTTCAGCCCTTCCCCAATGGAAGAACATCTCAATTTTCAAGTCTTTGCCATCAAATAAGAGCTGCTATATTTTTGACATGTAGGTCATTTTCCTTTTTCGTTCGTCCTTTTCGGGTACAGATGTAGTAGTAGTGTTACTGGATCAAAGGGTATTGCCTTTGGGCATAGTTCCAAATTTTTCCCTGTAATAGTTGGACCAGTTCACAACTCCACTAACAGTTCATTAGTGTACCTATTTTCCCTCATCCTATTCATAACCTGGCCTGTTCCTATCTCTCCAGTCTTCTTATATTTTACTCTTCTCTTTTTAGCTGCCTCCTCAGTCATTCCTGGGTGGGGGGCGGGGCGGGGAGTGGAGAGACAACAATGTATTCACCAATGATAAATTTCATAGCCTATAGGAAAATGGTTCCATGAATTGAGAGAATTTGTGATCTGGGACATTTTAGTGGGTCCCTGATGCCTCTTCCATAGCAGCCTTCAGTAATCTAGGTTCAGATGCTGCTTTCTTCTGTGGCAGCTTTTCCTTGCTCCTGGCTGCTTCTCTGTAACCATATCTCAAGCCTTTCTAACTTTTTCTGTCTTCCTATTGCCTCATAAGCCTCTTGCTTTCTAGAGAAACAACCATGCTACCACTGTCTCATCTGATGAGGGCAATGGAGTAGGGGAGATAATATCAGGACTAGAAACAGTCTTCCTCCACATCAGCGACATACAGTCTTCACTTTTTTATTTCTTCTCTGAAAGTTCACCTGCTAGCCACCACTGTATGAGTTCTACCACAGCTGTTCACTTCTTTTATATCAACTGAAATGTTACAGAAAAGGTAGACCTGACCCTGCCATCCTCAACACATGAAAGAGAGTATAAATAATAACTGTCACCACCACCACAACAACCTTAAGGTTTAGGTTGCAAATTGTCTGAATGACTGAAGATGGCTCTTGACACTTAATCTCAGTGATCAGCTGAACACCTCAATCTAATCTTCTCAATTAGATAGCAAATTTTTCAAATGTACCAACTACTTACCATTTTATTTTACTGAACATGTTGTCTTACAGAGTAGGGGCTCAGTCAAGTCATATTGAATAAATTGGCCTGAGTGATTACTGAAAAGAAACATAAAAATTGAGTCTTGCAATATATCCCAAATATTACCAAAGAGCAGTTCATAGGAAAGATAGGAGAGAAGAAGGACCATAGAATAAATCACATTCATCAACTAAAAGTGGTTTGAACTGCATCATAAGGAATTCCAAATGTTTTTCCAAAATGTCTTTATTACGATGATGGGTTGCTTATCAAGTAGATTTGGAAGACTACATTTTCCATAAAAGCACAGCAGGGTCCTGGCTTTACCTCTGGCCTACAGCCCAATTTGTGATCTGGGGTATATAAAAATGTGAGGTAAATTTTATTAACACTGGGAACAAGAACCAGAGGTATCCATAGTCTGTTCATTTTCATAAGTTCAATAATTAATCGAATGAGAAGTCCTTTGACTAAAGGGCAAAATCCTGGCCAATGCACAATTGGAGGAGTTACTGGGAGATTTACATTTATTTCTTCATCTTGCCTCTCCCAGCGTCCCTTTTAAATATAACCCAGAATCACTCCTGGAAGTGAAGAGATGGCAAATTCCATGGCCTAGCAGTTAGGAATCATTCTGAAATATCTAGAGCAAACCTCGATTCTGTTTTTAATGGATTAAAAATTCTATTACAGGAGGCTATGTAATAACCATTGACTTCATCTTCTTGGTTTCATATCACGTTGTGGAATGCTGAAGTAATGTGCAAAGTTAATTGTGTCCTCTATCTGCTGCATGACTATAGTGATGAAATCCAGGATCACTATTGATTGCAGAGAAAATATTTTTGTGCTGCAGTGTGATAGAAGGGGCCAAAGGAACATAAGAGCACAATAATTGAATTGCTATAATTCTCTATTTAATAACATAAATTTTGCAGGAGCTGAGATATTTTAAGATCTTGTCAGAATAAGATTTTCCAATATTAAAGGGAAAACTCATTCATGTGCATGTGAAAACCATTAGTGAAAGGGAACCAGGGAATTTTCACACACTTTGAACACTAGTATTCTTTTTTGTTACCAGATATTGCTAATAAATGGTATAAATCAGACCAATTATTCTAAAGTGTCTAGTGTGTATATGCTGTTTCTTCTAACTCTTTGAGGGAAGAAATTGCTTTTGCCTTTCTGAATATTTCTACTGCTTAGCCCAGAGCCTAGCAGAGTAAGCATTTAATAAAGAATTTTTATTGGTACATTTTAATATTTTTATGCATGATTTCTACAAAAACAATGTTAACATTTCCCTTTTCATTCTCCTAACAGCCAGCAAAATAAAATGATACTGGAGGAACAGAGAAAACCCTCAGCTAAGCTCTCATAATATTCTGCTTCAAACAACTTTAAAATAATACTCAAATTGAATTCTGGAGTAGTACAGCCAACCAAAGACCAGAATGAGACAATCTTCCAGTCCAAGACAACTGGGAGTTAGAGAGAAAAATCTGTGACACAGGGTTGGAGGCTGAACCTTAGACCACAAGATGAAATAACAGTGGTAGGACCAGCTTATAGCAACAGAAGCAATGGGAGGTAAGGGAAGTCTCAAGCCAGACATAGTAAGGGAACCTGGCAACTGGTCAGAAAGAGACTACGGGCCATGCCTATTCTAGCACTAGACACACAGGACCAGTTTGGCGACTCCACTGCCTATACCCACCATAGATCAAGGCCAAAGAGGAGCACTTTCAACTCAAGGGGGAGCAAAAGCCCTGAGGGGCAATGTCACTATTGGTCACGAGGGATTAGGGAACTTGAGGAACAGAATTATATTAGGTCCAATGGGACTCAAGCAAAAACCAGAGTGCAAACCAGGAGAGCAGTGACCACACCTCTCCCCAGATCACACCAGTTAGGAAGTACACCAAAAACTTCCAAACCCCCCCAAACTAGTTCTGAAAACAACATTACAAAAAAGCCAGAATCTTGGAAGAGTGCCCTTCCTCCACCCCATGCTGAGAATAGAGCACAACTTTAACATAACATTCAAAATCAAGAAATAGAGTGGAAAATGAATAAACAACAACAGCAAAGAATAAGATCATAAAAGCTACTATGGTTACAGGGCAGATCAAGCTGCAAACTTAGAAGACAATGAAATCAAAATAAACACAAGCAATGTCTCACAGGAAAAAAAAAAAGATAAAGCGGACACAAGTCCAAAAGGAATTCTTACAGGAGCTAATAAATGCTTTTCAAAATCAAGTAAGAGTGGTAAGGGAAAATTAGGAAATGAAAGTGAAGGAAGAAAATGATGAAAAAACAATTAATAGCCTGGCAAAAGAGGCACAAAATAACACTGAAGAAAACAGCACCTTAAAAAACAGAATAGGCCAAATGGAAAATGAGGTACCATAATTAATTGATGAAAATAATTCCTTAACAAAACAGAATCGATCAAATAGAAAAAGAGGTACTAACATTCACCAAGGAAAATAATTCCTTAAAAACTATAATTGGACTAGTAGAAGCTGATCACTAGATAAGACATCAAGAAACATTAAAAGAAAGTCAAAGGAATGAAAAAAATAGAAAAAAATATGAAAGACCTTATCAGAAAAAAAAAACAACAACTCTTCTGGACAAAAAGATTGAGAGGTAGTTTAAGAATTATTGGACTAATCGGAAAGCCATGATAAAAAAAAAAAAACAGGATGATAAAATTTAAGAAATTATCAAGGAAAACTGCCCCAACATCCTAGAAACAGAGGGTAAAACAGAAATTGAAAGAATCCACAGATCACTACCTGAAAATGAACCAAAAGTGAAAAATTACAAGAATCTTAAAGCTCAATTCCAAAGTTCTCAGTAAAAAGAGAAAATACTTCAAGCAGTCAAAGAAATAGATACCCACATTCAAATATTGTGAAGCCACAGTAAGGATCACACAAGTTTTAGCAGATATCAGGATGAAGGAGCAGAGAGCTTGGAAGAGGATTTTCTGCAAGGCAAAAGAGCTGGGATTAAAACCATGATATAACATATCCAGCAAAAATGAGTATAATCCTTCCGGAGAAAAAAATGAATTTAAAGAAAATAGAGGATTTTCAGACAAGCCTAATGAAAAGACCAGAGTTGAACAGAAAATCTGATGTCCCAATACGAGACTCAAGAGAAGCATAAAAAGGTAAATGTGAAAGAGAAATCATAAGGGTCTCTATAAAGTAAGACTTTTTATTATTCTATAAGGAAGATGACATATGCAACTTCTAAGAATATTATCATCATTAGGGCAGTTAGGAGGAGTCTAGATAGAAAGAGGAGGTGCAAGTGAGCTGATTATGTTGGCATGGTGTAAAAAATGATAAAGTAAGAAAGAGTGATGTCTTGGGAATGAAGGGATAAGGGGGAAGTGAAAGGAATATGGGGAAATTATCTCACATAAAAGAGGTGCACAAGGAAGAGTTTTTACAGTAGAGGGGGAAATGGTGGAGGTGAGGTAGGCAACAACTGAATCTCATTCACATCTAAATCAGATGAAAGAGGGAAATACACACACACACACACACACACACACACACACACTCAAGTGACAATACAACTCTATCTCATCCAAAAGGAAATTAGGAGGGAAATTTGGAAAAGGAAAGGGATGTGCATGAAAAAAAATAGAAGGTAGAAAAAGAAGACAATGGTCAGAAGCAAAGCAGCCTTTAGAGGAGGGACAAGACAAAAAGCAAGACAGGAAAATAAATAGAAGAAAATAGGATGGAGGAAAATGTACAATTAATAACCATAACTGTGAACCTGAATAAGGTAAACTCACCCATAAAATGGAAGCAGACAGAACAGATTAAAACCATACTCCAACAATACATTGTTTACAAGAAACACACTTGAAACAGGAAGATGCATACAGTAGAAATAAAGGGCTGGATCAGAATCTATTATGCTTCAGCTGAAGTTAAAAAAAAATAAAGGGCTAGCCATCATGATCTCAGATAAAGCTAAATCAAAAATAGACCTAACTGAAAGGGAAAAGCAGAGAAACTTTATCTTGCTAAAAGGCACAATAGACAATGAAGTAATATCAATGCTAAACATATGTGCACCAAATGACAGAGCATCCAAATTCTTAAAGAAAAAGTTAAATGAATTACAAGGTGAAATAGACAGTAAAACTATACTAGTGGAATACCTGAAATTTCCTCTTTCAGAGCTAGATAAATCTAACCATAAAATAAGTAAGAAAAAAGTCAAAAGGATAAGTAGAATCTTAGAAAAGTTAGATATTATAGAACTCTTTAGAAAATGGAATGAGAATAGAAAGGAGTATACATTTTTCTCAGCTCTACATGGCACCTTCACAAAAATTTACCATGTCTTAGGGCATAAAAACCTCACAAGTGCTCAAAATCAAAATTATTATAAACATCCTTTTTATACCATAATGCAACCAAAAATGTTTCATAAAAAGCAATGTATACACAGATTAAAAATTGGTAACTAAATAATCTAATTCTAAGGAATAAGTGAAAGAATAAATCGTAAGTACAATCAATATTTTCATTAAGGAGAATGGCAACAATGAGACAACATTCCAAAATGTATGGGATGTAACCGAAGCAGTACTTAGGGGAAAATTTATACACCTAAAAGTGTACACCAATGAAAGAAAGAAAGAATACATCAATAAATTGGCCATGCAAGAACAATAATAAAAAAATAAAAAAAATCCCAACTCAACACCAAAATTGCAATTCTGAAAATTGAAGGAGAGTTTAAGAAAATTGAAAGTAAAAAATGAACTAATAAATCAAACTAGGAGTTGGTTTTATGGGGGGAAAACAAAAAAAGAAAGAAAAACCATTGGTTAATCTTAAAGAAAAAAAAAGAAAACCAAATTAGTAGGAGCAAAAATGAAAAAGATGAATGAAGCAGCAATAAAGATGAAATTGAAGCAATTATTAGGCACTGGTTTATTTAATTATATGCCAAAAAAATTGAAAATCTAAGTGAAATAGATTAATATTTACAAAAAAGTAAGCTTCGTAGATTAATAGAAGAGAAATAGAACACTTAAAAAGCCTCATCTTAGGAAAGGAAATTGAACAAGCCATAAATGACCTAAGAAAAAAAATCCCCAGGACCAGATGTACTTATAAGTAAATTCTACCAATTAAAGAACAACTGATTTTAATACTACATAGACTATTTTTATAGGTAAATAAGGGATTCTATGAAATTCACTTTAGGACCCAGAGTTTTGATACCTAAATGAGGGAGAGCAAAAATAGAGAAAGAGAAAAAGAAAATACTACCAAGGAGATTACAGCAACATATCACAAAGATCATTCATGAACCAGGGAGGATTTATACCAGAAATGCAGAACTAGTTCAATAACAGGAAAGCTATTAGCATAAGTGATCATATCAATAACAGTAATAACATGATTATAACAACGGACAGAGACAAAGCCTTTAACAAACTATGACACCTCATTCCTATTCAAAATATTAGAAATCATGGCATTCAATAGAGCCTTTCTTAAAATAAATATCTCTCTAAAACCAAGTGCAATCATTATTTGTTAGGGGAATACACTTGAAGTCTGCTCAGGAAGATCAGGGGTGAAATAAGGAAGTTCATTATCACCACTACTATTCAATGTTGCACTAGAAATACTAGCTATTACAATAGGAGAAGAAAAAGAAATTAAAGGAATAAAAATAGACAATGAGGAAACAAAATTATGTCTCCTTGTGGATGATATGATGCTATACTTAGAGAACCCTAGAGAATCAACTAAAAATACTAGTTGAAATTATTAACAACTTCAGCTAAGTTGAAGGATGTAAAATGAACCCACATAAATCATCAATCTTTTTACCAACGAAACCCAGCAGCAAAAGATAGAGAAGTTTGATTTAAAATAACTGCCAACAATATAAAATACTTGGGAGTCTGTCTGCCAAGACAAATCCAGAAATTATATGAACAATTACCAAACACTTTTCACACAAATAAAGTCATATTTAAATAATTGGGAAAATGTCAATTGTTCATGGGTAGGCAGAAGTAATACAATAAAAATTATAATTCTATCCAAATTCATTTACTTATTCAGTAATCAAACAACAAAAAAATTATAGAGCTAGAAAAATTAATAAAATTCATCTGGAATAATATCAGGAGAGTCAACTAAAAAAAACATGCAAGAGGACAACCTAGCAGTTTTAGTTTTCAAACTATATTACAAAGCAGTAATCAGCAAAACAATCTGTATCAGCTAAGAAATAGAGAGATTGACCAGTGGAATAGATTAGGTACTCAAGACACAGTAGTAAACCACCACGGTAAAGATCTAATGTTTGATAAACCCAAAGATTCAAATGTGTATGACAAGAGCTCATTGTTTGACAAAAAATTGCTGGGAAAACTAGTAAGAAAGTCATACACCAAAATCTCACATTGTATACCATTGTATAATGTTGCTGTTCACCCTTCCTTTGTATAAGTGCTACACCATTTCATAAGGCAAACAAACACAAGTTAAAGAAAGCTCTCATCAGATACCACAAATGTAAATTGAGTAAACAAATATCTTCACAGGTATGATTCTCACATGTTATGTTAATCTTTGCCTTTCTAACAGCATGACAAAAAACAAGAAAGAAAATGATGGGCAGCTAGGTGGTATGGCAGATAAAGTGACAGACCTGAAGTCACTAAGACTCATCTTCCTGAGTTCAAATGTGACCTTAGACATGTACCAGATGTGTGACTTTGGACAAGTCATTTAACCCTGTTTGCCTCAGTTTCCTCATCTGTCAAATGAACTGGAGAAGGAAATGGCAAACCACTCCAATATCTTTACCAAGAAAACTCCAAATGAGGTCACAAAGAATCAGACACAACTGAACAGCAACAACAACAACAACAACAAAAGATCCTGTTTTGTGAACATAAAGAAATACCCCATATGGAAAGGGTAATTTTACTTATCTAAGCTTGGACTGTCACCTGTGAGGATTTCATAGGATCAAAGATTCAGAGCTGAAGGGGTTCCCGAGATTATACAGTTCAGCCCTGTCATTTTGGAATAGGAATGAGGACTATCACTCCTTCTCCTCCTACTCCCTTTCTTTTTCCTTCCCTTCCTCCTGTTCTCCCTTCCTCCTCATCCTCCCCTTCCTCCTCCTCCTTTTAACAATAATAATTCTAATAATAAACTACCACTGTTAATAATAAATTATATCTGGCATTTCTATGGTACTTTAAGGTTTACAGATAACTTTACAAATATCTCATTTTGTTTTCATCAGCCTTCAGAAGATAGGAACTGTCATTATCCCACATTATAGACAAGGAAACCAAGTCAGAAAGAGGTTGAATGATCTGCCCAAGAATACACAGCTAGTAAGTGACTGAGGCAGAATTCAAATGCTTGTCTCCCTGACTCTAGGGCCCAGTGCTTTATCTAGCTGTCTAGAGGTAATTGGCACAGGACCGATGAGCATGGTGTACCCACGTCAGAGAAGGTGCTGTGCTCTATGAGCGAAGCAGATTTGAAACAGCTCAGAGGAAATGCAGGATGCGCAAGTTTGGTGTATCCACCCCAAATGTTCACAGGGACTATTTGCAGCTTACCTGTGGTAAAGCATTCTGAGCTCATATTGGCCCGATCAGCTACAGTTAGACACATTGCATCTTGACTCAATCATAATGATGTCATTTTGGTCCTCTTAGAGAACTAAGGACAGCAACCACCCAATCAACCAAGACGTACTGTACATTGCAAGTGACTTGCCCAAGGTGACGACAGGATTTGAATTAAGACACTGATTCTAAAATCTTTTTCCAATAGATTTTTCCATCTTGTCTGAAGGGTTCCTCTTTTCAACTGGATCCACAACTCAATTATGAGGTCCCTTTTGCCATTCATAGCCAAAAAGCTTCCTGATTCTTCCAATTAAGTCCTAGGGCCAGTATTTCTAAACATTACCCTCTATCATATTTTCAAGGCTTTGACAATCTTGACACCTTAGCCTTCCGGAGAAACATTTCACAGGTTACAGTATAATTCATATATATTAATCTGCAGTCATTTCACCTTCATTTCCAATCAATAGCAAAGAAAAAGTCATTTATTGATGATGTCTTCATTGGCAATTTAAAGGGCTATAATTCAGGTTTGTTTCTTTTTTCTTCATAGTTTCTGGCACTGGCATACGAGGAAAATGAATTGAATGCTCTATCATTTGATTAATAATATTAATTTGTAGTATTCCCTTTTCTGTTTAAAATCCCCACTTTTTAGTTTAGTTCACATAGAAAAAAACACTTCCAGCAACTGGCTGAGTAATGGGATCATATACTAGCCTGTTCCATGACCTGATCTGGACCTGTTTATTCCATAAACACAAGTCAGACTTAACTTGTCCATGATGCCAAGGGTCACCCTGGCATCCTTGCTTTTCCACTTAAAAGTCTGAGATGACATGGCCTACAAAGGAGAAACTTACCAGAAAGATGCCGATCTAGGTGGCTTCCCTTGCACCTAGGTGGCCTGAATCTCATGACAAGGCTATGTTCTCAGTTCACTCTCATTCCCCTCAACAGGAAGGACCTGAGAGCTCTTAGCCCACCTTCTCTTTAAATGTCCACCAATCAGGGTTGCCTTTGCTTGTCAGGGGAGGTCCCAGTAATTTGTTGTCAGGAAGACACCTAGATTTACAGGAGCCTGGGACACTCCTTTAAAGTCTTTGATCACTGAGATCGCTGACCTTGATGATTTATTATTTGTTAGTCTAATTAATAACTTAATTAATCACACCCAAAGTTCTGTCATTCAGCATTTCATTTGCCACACATATCTTTATGTCCCTGATTCTTCTTCACCACAATCTGAATGGAAAGGCCCAGTTTTCTGTGAGGTAGTTTCTGCAGCTCCAAACACTCATCAAGCAATCACAAGTCCATTTGAGGAGGTCTGTTACTGTTTCTCTTATTCCTGTAATTGTTTTTGTCACATGGCCAGACCTCACACCCTCAGTTATTTTGAGGAAATGGAGTTGATTTGTGGTTCGGGGCACAGTAGTCTTATCAAAGGAAAGACTACTAGGTATTTTCTCTTTTTCCTCCTGTAATCATGTCTATTTAGAGGTTGGGACCCATAATAAAAAACTTTAAGAACTAAAAGATTCCTCCTTTCTACCCACTTTTTCTAATAAAACATAGCAGTGGCTTTAGTGAAGGCAAGTACGTTTTCCCCACCAAACATAACACATAGGAAAATAGGGCAAGGCCAAGACTAAACAGAAACTGACCTATACTTTTTTTAAAAAACTCAAAAGTAAATATATCTCCCCACTTTTTTTTCCTCGTCTCTCCCTTATGAGGTTTTTTCCCCTTTGATAGCTCCCTGTTGATGTATCTGTATATTCTTCATCTTCACTAGTAAATGTTCTCCAATTTCAGATATAAGGAACTCTGGAGTTCCTTTGGGATTAAGGCAGAACTCCCTAGTGCAAGAGCTGCCAAGGGGAGGATGGTATTTTCTTTTTTAAAAAAAAATCATTATTTATTTACTTAATATTTTTAGTTTTCAGCATTAATTTTCAAAAGACTTTGAATTATGAATTTTCTCCCAATTTCTACCCTCCCCCCACTCCAAGATGGCATATATTCTGATTGCCCCATTCCCCAGTCAGCCTTCCCTTCTGTCACCCCACTCCCCTTTTCCCTTACTTTCTTATAGGGCAAGAGAGATGTTTATGCCCCATTGCCTGTATATCTTATTTCCTAATTGCATGCAAAAACATTTTTTTGAACATCATCCTTTAAAACTTTGAGTTCCAAATTCTCTCCCCTCTTCCCTCCCCACCCACCCTCCTTAAGAAGGCAAGAAATTCAACATAGGCCATATGTGTGTCATTATGCAAAACCCTTCCACAATACTCATGTGAAAGACTAACTATATTTTGCTCCTTCCTATCCTATCCCCCTTTTATCCAATTTTCTCCCTTGACCATGTCCCTTTTCAAAAGTGTTTGCTTTTGATTACCTCCTCCCCCTATATGCCCTCTCTTCTATTGTCCCCCCTTTTTATCTCCTTCCTTCTTCTTTCCTGTGAGGCAAGATACCCAATTCAGTGTGTATATTATTCCTTCCTCCCTCCAGGTCAAGTCCGATGAGAGCAAGATTCACTCATTGCCCGTCACCTGCCCCCTCTTCCCTCCCAACAGAACTGATTTTTCTTGCCACTTTTATGCAAGATAATATACCCCATTCTATCTCTCCCTTTCTCCCTCTCTCAATATATTCCTCTTTCATCCCTTAGTTTGATTTTATTTTTTTAGATATCATCCTTTCGTATTCAACTCACGCTGTGCCTTCTGTCTACATACATACATATAAACATACATACATATATATATATGCATGTACGTACTCCCTTCAGCTATCCTATTACTGAAGTCTCATGAATTATACACATCATCTTTCCATGTCAGAATGTAAACAAAACAGTTCAAATTTAGTAAGTCCCTTATGACTTCTCTTTCTTGTTTATCTTTTCATGATTCTCTTGATTCTTGTGTTTGAAAGTCAAATTTTCTATTCAACTCCGGTCTTTTCACTGAGAAAGCTTGAAAGTCCTTTATTTTATTGAAAATCCATATTTTGCCTTGAAGCATCATACTCAGTTTTCCTGTGTAGGTGATTCTTGGTTTTAATCCTAGCTCCACTGACCTCCAGAATACTGTATTCCAAGCCCTTCAATCTCTTAATGTAGAAGCTGCTAGATCTTGGGTTATTCTGACTGTGTTTCCATGGTACTCAAATTGTTTCTTTCTGGCTGCTTGCAGTATTTTCCCCTTGATCTGGGAGCTCTGGAATTTGGCAACAATATTCCTAGGAGTTTTCTTTTGGGGATCTTTTTCAGGAGATCTGTGGATTCTTTCAATTTCTATTTTATGCTCTGGCTCTAGAATATCAGGGCAGTTCACCTTGATAATTTCTTGAAAGATGGTATCTAGGCTCTTTTTTGATCATGGCTTTCAGGTATCCCAATAATTTTTAAATTATCTTTCCTGGATCTATTTGCCAGGTCAGTGATTTTTCCAATGAGATATTTCACATTTTCTTCTACTTTTTTATTCCTTTGTTTCTGTTTTATAGTATCTTGATTTCTCATAAAGTCATTAGCTTCCACTTGCTCCAATCTAATTTTTAAAGTAGTATTTTCTTCAGTGGTCTTTTGGACCTCCTTTTTCATTTGGCTAATTCTATCTTTCAAGGCATTCTTCTCCTCACTGGCTTTTTGGAGCTGTTTTGCCATTTGAGTTAGTCTAGTTTTTAAGGTGTTATTTTCTTCAGTATTGTTTGGGTCTTCTTTAGCAAGCCATTAACTTGTTTTTCATGGTTTTCTCACTTCATTGTCATTTCTCTTCCCAATTTTTCCTCTACTTCTCTCACTTTCTTTTCCAAATCCTTTTTGAGCACTTCCATGGCCTGAGACCAGTTCACGTTTTTCTTGGAGGCTTTTGTTGTAGGCTCTTTGACTTTGTTGACTTCTTCTGGCTGTATGTTTTGGTCTTCTTTGTCACCAAAAACAGATTCCAAAGTCTGAGTCTGAATCTGAGTCCATTTTTGCTGCCTCCTGTGTTCCCAGCCATACCCTTGAGTTTTTTGTCAGGGTATGACTGCTTGTAGAGAATACTTTGTTACAAGCTTGAGGGGATGCGCTGTTGTTTTCAGAGCTATTTCTATACAGCAAGCTCTGAAACAGCAGTGCTTCTTCTCCCCCAAGAACCGCCAACCAGCATTGTGACTCAGATCTTAAGCAGGCTCTGCATTCCCACTCTTACCTGCCACTTATTTCCTCCCACCAAGTGGGCCTGGGGCCAGAAGCAACTGCAGCTGCAGTTCTGTAGCTGCACCACCTCAACTGCCCCCAGGGTGGTGGCTGAATCCCAAATTCCTTTCACTCTGTCTCCGCAGCTTTTCCCACTAACCTTCTCTATTGTCTTTGGAGTTTGTTGGTTGAGAAGTCTTGTAACTGCCACAGCTCACTGATTCAGGGTGCTAGGGCCTGCTCCACCTGGCTCCTGGTCTGGGTGGTCCTGATGCAGCCCACATTGGGCTCTGCTCCCCTCCACTCCCAGTTCAGTGGGATAGACCTTACCCAGTGACCATATAGGCTGTCCTGGGCTGGAGCCCTGCTTCCCTCTGCTATTTTTTGGGTTCTGCAGTTCTAAAATTTGTTCTGAGTCAATTTTTATTGGTGTTTGGAGGGTCCTGAGGGAGAGCCCTAGGGTAGTCCCTACTTTCCAGCTGCTATCTTGGCTCCGCCCCCCCCCCATCGAAAATAATATTTTCAGTGGAAAAGGAAGTTGCTAAGAAGTTTGGATGGGAAGGGATAGTCTGGTGACGAAAAGACAAGAACTATAAGTTATCTTTGTCTGGAGTTGGGAGAGCGCAAATAAGATTTTTTTTTTAAAGTGAAGCACCACTATACAGGTAAAAACATTCAAAATCCACCAGTGGGTGATGGGACACAAGACAAAGTGGAAAAGGCAAATTTAAGGATTGAAAGAAAATCTGCAGTTTTAGGTGGCAGCCTAAAAACCACAGATTAGTAAATGACACATTTGAGAAATCTACTCTGGGTGGATCTGTGGCACAAGAACAAGACATGTATACATATACTGCAACATGTTTAAAATTAATAATTAAAGTTATAAAGCGATATAGGACTGAAGCTAAATTATCATTCTGAAAAATCAATAGCCATGGAAATTAAGTAGTTGGTATGTACATATCACTAAATTAGGCACTGGGAGAGAGATAAGATTTAGGTAAGACACCTTTCCCTGCCCTCATGGATGACAGTCTGGTAGTTCATTGAACATAAGAATAGCAATGACCAAGTTGGGGAAGGGACTACATTTCCCAATATGCTTTGCCCAGAGATTGAATGCTTATTTGGAAAAAGACACTCTGGTTCACAGGAAGCTCTTCATGTCTATAGTACAGAAGAAGTAGTTAGGGAGTTGATGAACTAAAGCCATGAGATAACAACAGCTGATGTTTTTAAAGCCTTTTAATTTTTTTAAGATATCTCATTTGATCCTCATAACAACCCTACGACACAAGGTCTGAATATATTATCCCTACTTCTTTGGTTTTGGTTTTTGATTGTCGTCCTTCATTCTCAGAGAGAACCAAAATGACATCATTACACTAGAATCAAGTTACAGCGAGTGCGACTGTGGCCGATCAGACCAATACCAGCTCGGGACGTTCTACCACGGGTTGGGAACAAATAGCCCATGTGAACATTTGGCGTGAATTCTCTAAAATTTTCACATGTCATATTTCTTTTGAGCCACTTCAATTCAACTTTGCTCAGAGTGCATTGCTGTCTCTGATGAGGGAATGCCATGCTGAGCAATCCTATGCCAGTGTCTCCCATGTCACATAATCAATTCCAAAATTCTTAGGAGAGACCTTGAGAATGCCCTTGCATGAAACTGAAGGATAGATATGTTAATGAACTTCCCTGTGATCTCACAATTAGTAAGAACCATAGTTAGGATTCTGACTCAGCATTTACAGGGCTGTAAGGGAAGTGCTCTTTTCATTAATTGAATTATTTGCTGGGTTTGGTAACATCTAGGCCCAGTAGCAACATCTAGGATCAATGGAGTCCTGGATACTCACCAATGCTCCAGCTAATGGAGCATCACAAGAACGTAAAATCTCACAAATTTGCTAAATCAGACTTCTGGAGTTCTAGGAGGCTCTGTGTCAAGTAATGCTGGCAGCAGAATTAGAGACAATAGTACCCAGGAAGTAGATAACTGGACAAACAGACTCTGACCTCTAATGAAGGAGGCCAAGACATAAGTGACTCAAGAGTGTGTACAGAATTCACAATCTTTGCCTAGATCTTCTTGCTTCAGTTTTTAAGTTTTGTGGGAGCTTAAGTTCCAAAGTACTATGGAGAAGAAAAGGGAAATGAAGCCAGATTCATTCAGGAATATGGATGAGATATTTTTTAATTACTGCTGTTCTATTTCTGAGAGTTAAATGTTTTACTGTTTCGATGATATTTTGTTTTCAGATCTGCTGGCATAATTACTTGAATATCTAGGCTTTAGTTAACTTCAAATGTCCCTGTTTTTTGAGCTAGTAGAGCAAGATTGATACGTCTCCATTATTAGAACTCTTCTCGTCCAGATGAAGGTCCAGAATTAGTAAAATCACAGCTATAGAAGAACCTTCTGGGGCAGTCTGATGGAAGATCCCTAAGTTTGAATTAAAGGGTGCAGAACATGGCATGAAAAGAAGTATTTGTGATTCTAGGATGGAATGACATTTATTATAGGTAAACTATGCCTAAACAAAGTGAGTGAATTTTACTGTAGACCCTCGACCAGTAGCTTAAAAAGCCCTGTCTCAATCCCAGATTCCTGGTTACGGAAGATATTGTGGGCCTCATGAATACAAAATAAAAGTTGGGAATACTACTCCAAAAAAGAGGAGACAACATATATGTGTGTGTGTATAGATATATATGTATATATGTGTGTGTTTATACATATATATATACCTATGTGTATACGTGCGTGTGTATACATATATATACCTATGCGTATATGTGTGTGTATGTGTGTGTATGTGTGTGTGTGTGTGTGTGTGTGTGTGTGTATACTCCTTAGAGTCTTAGTGGACAAAACTTGACAGGTTTTTGTATGTTTGTTTTTCTATTATAATTAGTTTCTCTATTGAGGAAGATTACACCTAAACTCATGACCCAAGGCACAAGGCATTATCACCACCATGACTTGAAGGGAATCTATAAGAAAGGAACTAGTAGGAGCTGGAAGAAACTATAGATTACAAATGATTATCTCTCTATGTTGGGAAAATCGGGAGATGAGAAAAGTTAATTCTTCAGGGTATACACTTAAGCAGAAAAGTCAAACACCCAACACATTACTTTCATAAAGGCAGTCAATGGGATTAATATAGGATTTGGGTCTTTTGAGATTATTCACAGACCAATAATACAATTAATATTCACTACATTTCCTTAGGGGTTTATATGTTCTTTATTTTCACACAGTCCTCAATCTCCTACCATCTTCTTAGATGAAAATGATTTACAAAGTTTCTGATTTAAAGTCTTTCAATCTTGTCCAAAGTCAATTGGATAAAAATGGGATAAAAATGTTAAAGGCTTTTCTCTTGTAACAGAAAATACGGTAAATAATTATTGCATTATCCTTACACATTAAATTTGTATCAACAGAAATAGAAGTTCCAGCTGTTTCCATTACACAAGCTTCTACACATGAATTCTGTGAATGACCTCATCTACCATTTAAAAAAATATTTAAGCATAGGTACAGTTTCTTCAGTCCAACACCTGGCCCTCTCCTCTTATGATGGCCCACAGAAAACTAAGTCTGAGGCACACTGGAAGTCTGTCCTCAATTAAAATTATAGCTCATAACACTGTTCCTTTCCCCCATGTCTTTACTTTTACCAAACAAGAGATACAGTAATAAAAACAAAATAATAAATATGATCAAACAGCATAGAAAATAAAATGATAAGATATATTTTTCCATGCACATGAGACCTATATCCTCTCAAAAATTAACATCAGTGAGGGAGGACACATATGCAGATATGATATAAGCATTATACAGACAGTATGCCCCCAGGAACACATATGACTGATGCAGTAGGGAATATGTTTGACTGGTGTGCATGTGGGAAACACATGCATAGAGGCATGAATGATCATGAAAACTCAGACTTCTAATAATAAATACATGCTGATATTCTCAAATGATGTTATTGTAAAGCTCTCATCTGAGTATCATATATCTATTCTCTATTATGATGTCTCTATAGGTTGTCTCCAATATCATGAATGATGAGTTGCTCTCTGGTACTATCTGTTTGTCATCAGTTATTTAGCAATGTACCAAGATTTGTTCTTTTCTGAAACCAGCTACTGAGGTACAGTGGCTAGAATTCCTTTTTGTGAAAGAGCAAGCCCATCCTAGTACACATGTGGACCTCAGGGTCACTGAGCTGCTATACCCAGTCAAATAATGGGAGAAAACCAGTAAGTCCCCAGGCTAAAATTAAGTCTATTATTTTGAACTTTTGAATACATTTCTCATGGTTTCAACTGGAGCTCCATTGTCCAAAATAACTATTTGATTTGTGCTTAGAAAATTTCCTTGACTATGCATTTCAGTCCTTGAAATGATTTGGGGTACAATTCCTCCACCCAAATAAAGTACATACACACACATCACACACACACACACACACACACACACACACACAATGTATATATACACAGGACTGTGGGAATGGGGACCAAGAGATTCTCTTCATTCCCAAGATCTTCCATCCCTGGCAGGCAAATGAAGCTAAAGACAGGAATAAAAGGCTAGGAAAATATGTAGTCATTGGGCTTAAATCTTGCTTCACATGCTTTTGCTATACATGCCTTCTAGAGACTTTGGTGCTTCCTCAGTGGCCAATACATACCTTCTTTTCAAATCACTTCACAAATAGGGAAATGACATTCTTTCCAAATGCAACTTCAGTGAGAGTGTATTCTAGAATACTGAATAATCATCATGCTGCACAACTTTGGGACTTCTCTGATTTCTCCACCAAGTCCAGGAAGGTCATTATTAGGATAACTTCATCATCATAGTATCACATTAGCCTTAATACTCTACCTTCTCACCACCCACTGCCTCTCTGATTGGAGCATTGGGCCATGAATTCCAAACCTCCATTTAAAGGCAGAGCTCAGCTCAAACATTTTGTTTCTCACTTGGCCATACTACTTTGGGGCTCTTCTGATGGGCTTCTCCACTATGTTTCAGCTCTAGGACCTTTTCCTCCACCCCTACCTTTCCTTCATTTTTCAGATTCCTTTTGCATGTTGTCTTCCATCTTTAGTGTGTCAATTCCTCAAGAGCAAGGACTGTCTTGATGAAGCAAGGGAGGTAGAGCTTGAGCCTTTTTATTTTTATTTGAGCTGACCAGGTGAGAGCTAGTCTATTCTAAACATTTGTTAAAAACTTGCTTTATTACTGCAGATCTTCAAAAATTTTAAAGAAAGCAGTTTTTGTGACATGTGGAGCAGTGGGTAGAGATTTAATACTTTGGACTTCTGATTGGACTAAGAAATAATAATAATAATAATAATAATAATAATAATAATAATAATAAAGAACCCAATGGAAAATAATTATAATGGAGACTAAATGACTTCTAAAACTCTTGACAACAAAAGCCCTTCTATAAACACAGGTGATTATTTATACAATGTTTATGCAATGAATATAATTTATTGAATTATCAGAATGAGTTTTATTTAATTATTAATTATACCCAAAACATAGTTTCATTAAAAAACATAACAGAAGAAAATGAAGGAAGGTTAAAGTCATCTAATAGCTCTCCAAGGTGTCAGAGCATCTTCAGAATCTCGTATAATGTCTACATTTCCAGAGGTACACCATTTATTATATGTTCTCAACATACCATCCCACCTCCTATCTTGTTAGCTATTTGAGGTTCTAGGCATTTTGTTCATCATAATTGTCTCCTTATTAACAATAGCTCATAGGTCCCCATCGATGAGTTTCTTTCTTTTACCCATTAGTCCTATAATACCCAGCTCATAAAAAAAAGATAGTTTAATCTAATAGGAATGGAAATGAAATAACAACAGATCATTTCTTTCACAAACCTGGGGGCTATTCTTCCATATACATATACATATACATACTTAATGGAAAATCAATTTCCAATCACTGGAATTATGAATAGAACATTCAAATGGAAGAAGGCACGTTTGACCCACACACTTCCATGGAGTGGCTACTCACATTTCTGAGGCCTTCTTGCCATTCTTGGCCAGACTTGTTCCCCACCAAGCGTTGTTTTGGTGGCTCTCTGTTACACCCTTATTTCCACTGATTCCTGCCAGCTGCTGCTTTCTGTTTCAGTTGGTCTTCAATTCCAACTATTTTCTGTTCGCTTGTATACTAAGCAACAAAATGCTTGGGTAATACATCTTTGCCCAGCTTTTTGGCCATTTTTAACCATTTTTATCAGTCACTGAGGTTGGGTGCTGTGATTTATAAACCTTGACCAGGCAAAGAGGTTAAAGTGTTCTCAGTCCACCTTTTCAAGAATGGATATGAAGATCTCTAGGTTTCTCAGCCAAGAGCTATGGAGGTTACTTCAATCTTCTCAACCAGATGTTATGGATTGTTTTGTTTGTTTTTTGTTTTCAGTTGGGTTTCTTAGGCTATCAGTATGAAGCTTGTTTCTCCACAGCTAGCCTATATTAGAAGGTTCAAAAGGCTAGATTGAGATTAGGTGTATCCTTTGAACTTTCCTTAGTATTCATGTTAATTGTTTCTCAGTTTTGTATTTAATTATGGTTTACTTTGAGTTTTTCAGATCAACTCTTTTCTAATTTATTATCAGAAACCTATTTTCCTTCCTTAGGTCTTAAAATATCCCATGACCTAGGTAAATCCTCTCAGGTGTCCAGTTGCCCAAACAGTAAAGAGATTAAGAAACACTGACAAAGAAACTGGTTTAACCTCACCTGTCCCTAATTGCAAATTTTAGCAGCTATGCAGGCTATAGACTTCTGATAGTTTGATGACTTTTGTTCCTCTTCTCCAAAGCTGGGCATCACACTTTCAAAATACTTGCTCTTCTCTCCATTTCTGATTTCTTTAGATAGTTTTTTTCAGTTTAAAAATAAAATAACGTGATTTTTTGTGGGAAGAAGGCAGCTTTTGTGTATATACAACAGATTTTTATTTTGAATTCAGAACAATATTAAGAAGGTTGTAATAGAATCTGAGTGATGCAGAGTTAAACATTTCAAACTGCTACAGAATTTAGGGCTGGAAGAAAACTGAGAAATCTTCTTGTTCAATGATCTCCTTTTTATAGATGAGAAAAATGAAACCCAGATGGCAGGCAAGATTTACCAAGTTAACATAGGTAGCAAATACCACTACCAGGTTTACTAAGCCCAAATCAATTATGTTTGTAGGAAATAGTTTTCCTCTTGTCCTATCTTGGGGAACAGAAGGATGTCCACAGGTTTGCCTCACATAGCAGGAGAGAAATGAACTCTTCCTGGATGATGAAGTCTGCTATTTCCATGAAAACTGACAAAAGATAACTTGTATCATACTTACTAACTAGGCAGTCGCCAGAGACCATCACATGTAAATCAAACCATTGATATGAAGCCTTCTCCTGAGCTAGAGTTTCCTTCTGAGATACTGCCCATAGTCTTACCTCCCTTTTGCCTTTCTTCTCTTCCCCCAATATTCCCTACCCAGTTAGCATACTATGCTCCAAAATGTATAGCAACAAAATAATCCTTTAGAGGGTCAAGGAGAAGCCATATCCCTAACTACAAAACATTAATTACTTTCAGAAGCATAAGGAAGGAACAGAAGGAAATGGGGATACATTTTTTAATGTTTGCAATTGAGCCTTTAAAAGGAGCTACACAAAATTCAAAGCCCACCTGGGAAAGTGAACTTTGCATTTACCTTTTTGGTGAAGGATATTTCCAAAAAGCTTTTGAAGAAGCTAAGCCGGTCTTTATGGCTCAGAACCTCTATTTAGTTCTTTTCAGGACTTTCTGCCCCAGTTGGTTTCTGAGTAATTTTTTTTATTAGAAAAATGAGGCAAATCTTTAGATTACATTTATTTTCTACACTGCTCACAAGAATCTAATGCCAAAAGGTCTCTAGATATGTACATAATTTTGAGAAAAATCACAGCTGACTAAAAGGAGAGAAGAATATCCTATCTATCAGCCAGCTCTTAAAGAAATGACACGGAGCTGCTTAACCTTTCATAGGTTAATTTCTAAGATGATGCAAAGGTTCTTTTTTAAAAAAAAACATATGAATACTTTATATTCTTGTTCCCAGATAGTATTATTTCACATTTCACATCATTCGTCAACCAATTAATCAAGTTTTTATTATTAATAGCTACAATTTATATAGCACTTTAAGGTTTAGCAAAGCACTTTACAAATATTATCTCATTTGATACAGCAACCCTAAGAGGTAGGTGATATTATTAGCCCCATTTTGGATGTGAGGAAACTGAGGCACAGAGAAGTTGTGACTTCTCTGGAGTTGCACAGGTAGTAAATATCAGAGGTATGATTTGAATTCAAGTTTCCCTGACCTCAAGTTCAATATTTTATTATCTGTTCCTTTATGAGGGGTTTTCTTACTGTTTTGCCATCTTTTGATTTGGTATACATAGTGGTTTTTTTTTTCTTTTTGTATTATTCCTTGTTTGGGTTAATGCAATTTAGATAATGGTGAGGGAGCCTACCTTGCTTTGTATAACATTTAGCCAAAATTACAATGTAAGTCATGATAGTAATGATGAATTTCAAGGTCAGGGAATCTTCTCTGAAAATGGTTTAGTCCTATTACCTTAGTTTCATCATGAAACTGTCAACATTAATACCCTAGTTGATCCTAGAATATTGTCAGAGAAAATCGGTCTATTTCCTAGGAAATCAGAATTCTCCTGGATACATAACTATTCATGATGCTAAGTCTAGGTCAATGTGATGTGAATAATTTGGAGAGAGGCTGGATTTATCCAAGGCTGTCTCAATGATGGGGTCAATAGTTCTGAAGCTGCTATATGTGGTCCAGCTATTTAGATCAGCTACAGCAAATCACATGAGACAGGGTGTTCTACACTCATGTTTATAGACATGAAAGGGCTTCTTTATAACACGATTTCATTTATCTTTGGCGTTTTTTAAACCAATCAATAAGTGAATATCTACCAAATAACTAGATATTGACAAGAATACAAATAAGTTTAAAAATACAAGAAATGATAATCACTAGCATTTATATTGTGCTTTCATGTCTCCAAATACTTCACAAATATTTTCTCATTTTACTGTCTCAGGTAACTTTTTTTTTCCTTTTTTGTGTTTTTTAAGATAACTAACAATAAAGGGCAGGATATAATC
Organism: Phalanger gymnotis; assembly: GCA_028646595.1. NCBI lineage: Eukaryota > Metazoa > Chordata > Mammalia > Diprotodontia > Phalangeridae > Phalanger > Phalanger gymnotis. Next base: position 60,312,222 of record CM053623.1, on the reverse strand, counting down.
CATTAAAGAAATAGTATAAACAATGAGTACATCTAGGTCCTCATTAGCATAAAGAATAAATCCCCTGAAGTAATTGCACTATTTGAATTTACACTATATATTTTATATAATAAAATTATATAATTATAATTACAACTTCTTTTTTTTTTTACAACTTCTAATACTATGAATCTGAATTCATATGACCATTTTAGGGGATTCCTTATTCATACCACTTGGGACATAGGTATATGAAAAGAATACAATTTTTTGGCCAAACTCGAAATTATTCATTAGAGTACTGTTTTCTCAGAATCAAATATAGCAAACTGGTTTGATTTCTATAGTTCTTAATATCACACTTGTCACAGGGCTCCCCTGAAGAAAAATCAAATCTTATTGCTGTTAGATTTTATTTGATCCTATCAGGTATTTCATATTATCACGCTCAGAATTTGACAATTCTAACACTCAGAAACTGAATAAGAGCCTTCATTGCATCCTTTTAGTTGGGCTGAGACTAATATAAGCTACCTGATCGGTAGTATGGTTATTACAACTATAACCCTACTTATAATCAAAGATTAAGTGATAGAAGCTACCTTATAAGTCACAAAGTTCAAATATTTTACAGCTAAGGAAACTGAAGCTCTAAAAGATTAAATGAGTCATCCAAGGTCACACATATGTTAAATAAAAGAATTGGAATTTGAACCCAGATTTTCAGTTTCCATACCATTTAATCTCTACTTGACCAATGTGAGGGAAATGAGAATGGCCTTTGTCAACAAACGACTGTCAGGCCCATCAAGGGACCTGAAATGAAAGAGGGCAGTCACAGATTACGAAGCATTTATTGTCTGAGAAAATGCTTGTTGGAGAGAGATCATACAAGGAACCAGAGAGGGAGAAGAAGTTCTCAGCCACTCAAAGGAGAGTGAGAAAGGGGTAAGATTACATAGTTTCTAGAGGCTTTTAGGTGGGGAAAAGGTAAGTCAAGGAAGAAGACTTCTGTAGACATATCAGGGAGTAAGCCAGAGAGTAAGGTGTTAGGAAAGTCCTGAGTCTGCAGTTGCTGCTCAAGGCTGCCCTTGAGTCATTCAAGGCTGCTGTAGCCTCTAAAGGCATCTCCAATTTCATCTAGAGTTCACTTCGCAAAGAATCACTGATATTTCAAGCAGCTCTGAGCCTCAGAAATCCTAATTGGCTGGTTGTTGTGTAACTCCATTGTCCTTCTCCCCTGTAAAGAAGAGAATCTCCAACACGTCTAACAAATTATAATACTCATTAAAGAGCCCATGCCCACACCTTGTATCAGTAGGACATGCACAGTGACTGATGTTTTAGTGCAGTAAAATTTCATTTGGCAATAAAGGTTCTTCTATAAAATAGAGTAGGTTGAGAAAAGTCTGAGCATCCTCAGCATTTGATTCAAGGCTGGCATCATTTGAAAAAGGAGGAGGCAATATTGTATTTAAAGAAACAGAACAAGGAGACCAGGAACCAAACCTGTCTAAGGGGATACAAGTCTGAGGCTTGAAAGACTCAGTTAACTGGGAAGTAAGGAGGAGATGCTTGGGTTATGGCTATTTCTAGGCTTCACATTGCTTGATAGGGGACAATCCCAAGAGAAATGAGATAAACATATCTCCTATCTTCCACACTGTAGAGTGAGAAAGCTGAGAAACTGTCTGACTTACATAGAGGGGAAAGAGAAAAGAAAAAACTCTACTTATACGTCAAGGGGAGGAAATTCTTTTCTGAAGATAAATGTATCCCTAGGCCTTCTGGACCACTTCTATCTTTTATAGCACAGTTTGTTTAAGAATTTGTTTGAAATCCACCTTCTCTGTGAAGCTTTTCCCAATCCCCACCAGCTGCTACTATCTTCCCACCAAATCACCTAATATGGACCATATTTTATATGAACCAATATTTGTACATTTTATCTTCCCAAATAGAATGTAAGTTCCTTGAGGGCAAGGACTATTATTCCTCACTCTTTTAGTATTCTCCCTGCAAGACCCTGGCATGTACTTAATACATACTTCTTAACTTGTCGATTGATTATGTCAGAGTGAGCTAGCAGACTGCCTCTTCATTAACAGTGGATAACTATAATGAGATTGAATTGGTTTTCTCCTAAATTCTCTCAGTTTAATCATAACTAACCCGGGACAGAGATGACGGATCTGAAATGGAGCAAATTCATTGTCAAACAGAAGGATCAACCTATTAGTCCTATAAACAACTAAGTACGATTACTAATTGAAGAGGAAGTGCTAACCTACATTGATAGACTGAGTTAAAATAACAGCGAGTTCCTGATACCAATAAAATAACAGGTTTAGGCCTTATCCTCTATCTTTCTCAGTAAGTCCCTTGAGGAAAGCACAGTGTGATTACTCAGAATTTATTTGTGACTTTCAACTTAGGTCACAAATAAATGAGCTAGGTCTCCAAGGCATCTAGAAATTCTTGTTCAAGAAAAACATGTACTTATAATCAAAGGTGGAGAAAGCTTGATTAAAATAAATCTGAAATAGAAGCAAGTAGCTTGGAAAAAGCCAGAACATGTAGATAATAGGATTTAAAACAGCCCAACCCCTTGAATTTGCAGATGAGAAATTTGCAAGCAGATGCATGATGTAGAGGGAGAATCACTAAACTTGATAGTGAAAAGACAGATTGATCCCAGTTCCACTCTCTACTATATGCATAACCTTGAGAAAGTCTCATCTCTTCTCTTGGTGGAAGTGAATTTTGAGACTACTTAATGTGGTATTTTCCCTACTATACACCTAAATTATTCCTTCACAAAATCATGCGAATTGGTACCCTATAAAGAATGTTGAACTTATAATCGTGGTTCTGAGTTTGAACCCTGGCTCTGCAATCTCCTACCCATGTGACCTTGGGCAAACCACATAATTTTTCTGACTCTCATTTACCTCATGTTTAAAATGAGAATTTTAGATGAGATCAAGGGTTCTTAACTTGGGGTCCATGAAATTTTAAAAAGCAGCTAAAGCATTTTGATGTATTGGTATTCTTTGCAATTCTGTGTAATTTAGGAAGAAAAGAAGCATTTATTAAGTGACTACTATTTGCCGGATACTTCACAAATATCTCATCTGATACTCGCAACAACCTATTTTACTTAGTAATCTCATCAGTTCCCATGGCTTTAATTATCCACTCTATGCTGATGATTCTCAGATATACTTATCTAACCCTAACCTCTCTGCTCACTTTGTCTTGCATTTCCAACTGCCTTTCAGCTATCTCAGACTAGATGACCTATGGATATCTTAAGCTCAGCATGTCCAAAACTGAGCTCTTTACCCTTCCTCCCAAACTCTTTCCCTGCTTCCAAACCCACCTATTATTGTATAGGGTACTATCACTCTCCCAGTCCTCCTGGCTCACAACCTAGGAGTCATCCTCAGCTCCTCATCATCTCTCACTTCCCATATCCAATCTGTTGTCAGAGTCTCTCGATTTTCACCTTTGCAACATATCTCAAATAGGCTCCTACTTCACCATGAAGATTCATATGTGACTAAAACACGGAACAACTCTGCTCTGATACTGCAATTACACTGGTACAACATCACATCTCCTCATGACTAGACAACTGAAAATTCCACTGGCTCTCTATGACCTCCAGGAGTAAATATAAAATTCTGTTTGACTTTCAAAGCCCTTCAGCACCTTGCTGCCCAACTGTCTAATCTTCTTATACCTTACAGCCTCCCATGTACTCTCTGATCCAGCAATAGTGGCCTCCTTACTATTCCACAAATAAGGTGCTCCATCTTTCATCTCTAGGAATTTTCACAACCTGTCTCTTATTTCTGGAATGTCCTCCCTCCTCGTCCCTACCTCCTGACTTCCCTGGTTTCACCTTCATTCTAGATAAAATCCTATCTTTTTCTACAGGAAGGCTTTTCCAATCTTTCTTAATTCTAGTACATTCCCTCTATTGAGTATTTCCTACTTAGCTTATATATACTTTATTTTCATACAGTCATTTGCACATTGTCTCCTCCATTAAATTTTCAGTTCCTCAAGGGCAGGCATTATCTTTGGCCTTTCCTTGAATTCCCAGTGTTTAACACATATACTTGAAAATGAACAACATTGTGTGTTGCTGCTAAGATTTAAAGACTACATGGCATAGATAAATGTTTCTTATATCAGATAGAAAAATCTATTCTGAATGTGAACATTTACCCAATGGGGTCTACTCTTTCTTCTTCCTCTGTCAATTGTCTAGTATATTTCTGTGAAAGATATTATCCAATGCCCTCTGGTGGGCAAGGCCTGTAACTTAAAACCTCTTCCTCTACTAAATCTGCTAGGAAGAAGCACAAGGTCTAAGTTTTGCTACAGCTACCACTCCCTTGTTTCTTGTTAATGCTACCCCTCCTTCTTCAAAACAACTCATACAGTTAGATGAATTCAGCCCATTTAAATACATGTGATCAGAAGCCAGAAGCAACGAATAGGAAGGTGTTACTGACCCTTATAATAAAATGATTATAATTACATTTATGATTTAAAGCGATGTCTATTTAATGACAACTCAGGGAGATGTCTGTAAGGGACTGATGACTTTGTAGACCTCATAATTCAATTTTCCTACTATGCGCAAGTTAGTCCCTGTGATGAATAACAATTTTTCCAAGCGGCTTAACAGGTAAACAATTAGTAGGCTGCATAAAAGTCTTAGCTATTAACACATGTGCATCCATATTGATGTAGATAGATGGTAGATTTCAAGATTGGACAGATCCTCATCTGTTACAGATTTTCATAACAATGCGAGAGTAGCGAAATTGGCACTCTTCACATAGACTCCTATGTCCTAAGGTTTAAAGGCTGAAGGGAAATTACTTGTAGATCATTTAGCCTAGCCCCCTTATTTTATTTTTGAAATGTATTATTTATTTTCAACATTATTTTCTTTTTAAATCTTGAGTTCCAGATTCTCTCCCTCCGTCCCACTCCTTCCTTACACACTGAGAAAGTAAACAAGATGATGTCAATTATACATGTGAAATCATCCAAAACATATTTCCATATTAGCTAGATTGCATAAAAATAAAGCAAAAAATTATATTTCAATTTGCATTTAGAGTTCATCAGTTCTCTCTCTGGAGGTGGATAGCATTTTTTCATCGAGTCCTCTGGAATTGTCTTGGATCATTGTATTGATTAGAGTAGCCAAGTCTTTCAGAGTTGATCATAATTACAACATTGCTGTTACCATGCCCAGTGATCTCTAGGTTCTTTTCACTTCAATTTGCATCAGTTCATATAGCTCTTACCCTGTTTTTTTCTGAAACCATCTCCCTCATCATTTCTTATAGCAAAATAGTATTCCATCATAATTATATGCCACAACTTTTCCAGCCATTCCCCAATTGAAAAGCATCCCCGAAATTTCCAATTCTTTGACACTACAAAAAAGCTGCTATAAAATTTTTTGTTCCTTTTTCCTTGATCTCTCCGGAATAAAGACCTGGCAGTGGTATTGCTAGGTCAAAGGGTAAGCACAGTTTTATAGCTCTTTGGGCATAGTTCCAAATTGTTCTCCAGAATGGTTGGAGCAGTTTGCTACTCCACCAACAAATTATCCAGCATTTGTCATTTCTGATAGGTATGAGGTGATACCTCAGAGATGTTTCAACTTGCCTTTCTCTAGTCAATAGTGACTTGGAGCATTTTTTATATGACAATAGATAATTTTGATTTCTTTTTCCGAAAACTGTTCATGTCCTTTGACTATTTATTGACTAAAGAATATAAAAATTTTATAAATTTCAATTAGTTCCCTATATATTTTAAAAATGAGGCCATTATTAGAGAAATTTGCTGTAATTTTTTTGAAATTACTTCATCGCATATCATAACTTTTGGCAGAATGTATTTTATCTGATTATCTATTTTAATTAGGTCTATCTTTGTATTTGCTTTGTCTGAGATCATGATTGCTATTCCTGACTTTTTTTTTTTTACTTTAGCTAAAGCTTTATAGATTCTGCTCTAATCCTTTAATTTAACTGTGTGCCTTTTTATTTCAAGTGTGTTCTCTGGCACACAACATATTGTTAGATTCTGGCTTCTGATCCATTCTGCTCTTTGCTTCCATTTTATGGGTTAGCTCATCTGATTCACATTCATAGTTATGATTCCTAACTGTGTATTTCCCTTCATCCTATTATCTTATGTTTCTCTCTCTCTCTCTCTCTCTCTCTCTCTCTCTCTCTCTCTCTCTCTCTCTCTCTCTCTCTCTCTCTCTCCCTCCCTCCCTCTCTCTTTCTCTCTCTCTCTCTTTCCCCTCCCAGTCTCAGTCCCAGGGTGAGAAGGAGCACCAATACATTAGAGCAGTAGCCCCATGGGAACAGGAACCCTAGCCACAGTTTCACAGTGGAAAAGAATGCTTGTGGTTACTCAGAGAAGAACACAGGCCAGGAGAGCAGTGACCACATCTCTTCTTACATAATATCACCTTGAAAGAACTGAAAACTTACAAATCCCCAGAACTAGCTCTGAAAACATCAGCACAAAAGATCTGAAGCTTGGAACAGTGCCCCCTCCACTCCCAGAAGCAGAGTCTAAGTTTAACATAAAATTAAATCAAGACATAGGTGAAAACGGGCAAATGCCCCTCTATCAAAACAAAAAGAACCTGACCATAGAAAGTTACTATAATGACAGGGAAGGTCAAAATACAAACTCATAGTATTAATTTTTTTTACGTGTAATTGAAGTAAAATATTTTTAAAAAAATAAACAAAGAATTCTAGAACTAGATTGGGGGCACCATCCTTTTTTCAGAAGAAAGTAACAAAAATAAAGAAATTTAGGATTCTAGAGAGACAACCAAAGCCCAAAGTAAGTGATAGAAGATCAAACTTGGCTCTCTTAGTTATTATTCAAAGCATCCTAGAAATAGATTTGGAACTCTACCTTTAGAAGAGAATAACAAAAATGTAGACAACATAATATCAGAAATGGGATCCTGAAAAATAAGACCCTAACATTAAAGCATCATCTTCATTGGCACATGAAGTCACTCTAAGCTTTAGATTGATGTTCCTTTGGTCATCACCATCACCACCACCATCATCATTTTCATCTTCATTATTCACTTGCTCAGTGGCATATAAGCTATATATGACATGTTAAAGTTCCCAAGGCCCTTTCCTCTTGATAACCCTGGTGTTTGTCCCAAGGTTAGAAAACTACCAGCTGTTTAAAGCAATAATAAGCTCCTTCAATATTCTGCCATAATAAGATCATTAATTAAAGAGAAAATTATTCATATGCTAATGTTTTTGAGATTATAATATTGATTTCAGTCTTCCTTATAATCAATAGTTTAAATAATGCTATTTTAAAACACTACATGGCTGTGGAGAATCTACTTGGATGATCCAAGCTCTACCAAGTGTATTATAATAACTAAGGCCCTTGGTACTCTTTATGTGCCAAACTTTTTTATTTCCTAACAGGAGAATAGTCTTACTATCATATATTTGTGTTACATCTGATATTTTGGAAATCAAGCACTCACATTTTGCTAAAAAAAAGTATTTGAGTTTATATACAGTTTCCAATGGTAATTCTTTCTTCAAATTATAAGGTTTCATGCTTTCTTGCTGATTAGTTACCAATCACTCCAAAGGCATATTTTATATTTTCCTTCATCAGTAATCTTTTTTTCCATTCTAAGAAGTCCTAAAGCAATTTGTTCCAGTCTCTAAAAAGGAAAGAAAAAGGGGGAAAATAATCAGATTCAGCATTTAAGAGATCATTGGTAACCTTGGAGAAATGAATGGGAGGAAATAGAACTTCTAGGAGTTTAGGATAAGCTGAGCTCATTCTAGGCTCTTCATTTACCAAGCGATGCCTTCTACTTGCATCCTCAGTTTCATCTCCTTCCAGCTACACAAGAAAATTTGTTCCACTGCTCAACCATTTGGACTTTCTCTTCTTCACTTGTCTCTTATTTACTTCCTCCTTCACCAGTGCCCACAAATTTGCCTATCCAAAAAGAACCCCAAACCCCAAAAAACCTCTTCATTAGGCCCTGCCCTCCCCATTGTAAATTGTTCATCCCTTTCATAACCAAACTTCTAGAAGTTACCTTTCCTCCCATTCATTTCTCTTCCCCGTGTAACATAACACTACATAACTAACACTGTTTTCTCCAGGATTACCAATGATCTCTTAAATGCTGAAAACTGGTGGATCTTTTGTTTTTCCTTTCCTTTCCTTTATCACTCTTGATCTCTCTGAAACTTGACACTAATTACAACCCCTTTTGTCTGTATACTTTTTCTTCCTTTGTTTCCATGGTACTGTTCTCTATTGATTATATTTCTACCTATATAACCTGGGTCGAATTATTATCATCTTGTGACCACTAAGTGTGAATTTCCCTGAAAGTCAGTCCCCCTTTCTCTTCAGTTGGTATTCTCTTACTCCTGGAGCACTGCTCCTAGCTCTCTATCTAGCTGCCAAACTGATCTAATACATATATATCATACTCTGTGGCTCAAAAATACTTTGAAACTCCCTATCAACTCTTACATAAATAAAAACTTCTCAGCCTGGCATTTAATATTCTACCAACCTACTTCTGATATTAATTTAATAGTTTATTCCAGGTGACATCCTTTTATATACTACAATCTGGCCAAATTGACCTACTAGCTATTGCCCACATTTGGCATTCCTTTATCAATTGCTGTATCTTCATGTTGACCTAATGCCTAATGCATGGAATGCATTCCCTTGTCACCTCTGAGTCTTAGAAGATTTTGCTCCCTTAAAAGCCTATGTCGGGATTTACCTTGCACATGAAACGTTTTTTGATTCTCCTACTTGTTAGCCCTTTCCATGAATTATCTTATATTTATTTATCTGTTTAAGTGTTGTACCTCCTAGTGGAAAAGAAATTACTAGAAGTCAAGGAATGATTTTAATTTCTGTCTCTGAATCCCCAGGACTTAGTCCAATACCCTCCACATAGTAAAAACTGATAAATGTGTGTTGATTTTAAGTTAATGCAAGATCACAGAGAGGTATGGGCAAAAAAAAATCATTCATTTTGTACCCAGCTGATCCTGATGGTAGAAGAGACCTTCCTTTTATAGGACAGAGCCCAGGTCTATGTAAGCAGAACTGTTCATGGAAAAAGTTGTAAAGTAAATGAATAAATGTTATTTACCCTACATCAGGGGTTCTTAATGTGTGTGTGTGTGTGTGTGTGTGTGTGTGTGTGTGCGTGAGACAGCAACTTAGGGAGTTTGATGAAGCTGATGTATCTCCTCTCAGAATAATGTTTTAAGTATAAAATACAATGCATATGATTACAAAGTAAGCCAATTATATTGAAATACAGTTATCATTTTTAAAAACAACCATTGAACTTGAAATCGGGAAAATCTGAATCTAAGTCCTGCCTCATATACTCATTAGCTTTGTAACTAAATGAGGATAATAAAAGTATAAATTCACAAGGTTGCTACGAGGATTCAATACTATGAGGATTCAGTGCTTTGTAAACCATATAGCACTATCTGTTTGGTTCTTTGTCTTTTATTCTTGAAGAGGACAAAATATAACATTACTATGTTGAGATCAAGGCACAGTGTGTCAGACTGTAGCTAATCAGACCGATATGAACTTGGAAAGCTCTGCCACATATTATGAACAAATAGTCCATATGAACATTTGGAGTGAAAATGTCTCTAAATTTTTGCATCTCAAATTTCTTTTGAGCTCCAGCAATTCTGTTTTGCTAATAGAGCAATGCCTTCTTTGATACAGGAATGTCATGCTGGGTATGTCCATATCTTACAATCAATGCTAAAGTTTCTTCAGATAAACTTTGAAAGTGTCCTTGTATGACTTCCTGCCTTGTGTGAGTTCTCCATAATATGGTATTTTAGGCAAATCTACATTTATCACTTGAACAACATGGTCAATCCATCAGAGTTGTTCTGTCTCCAATGGAGTTTGAATATTTGTCAGTTCAGTTCAAGAAAAGACCTCATTGTCCAGTACCTTATATTGCCAAGTGATTTTCAGAATCTTCCTAAGACAGTTCAAATGGAAACTATTCAGTTTCCTGGCATGGTGCTTGTATACTGTCCAGGTTTCACAGGCATATGACAATGAAGTCATCACAATGGCTCTGCAGACCTTAAGCTTGGTAGGCAGTCTAATACCACTTTCCTTTAGAGCTTCCCAAACGCTGAGATAGCTCTGGCAATGCATGTGTCAATCTCACTATCTATGTGAACATTCCTGGATGGTATACTGTTAAGGTAAGCGAACTTATCCACAGCATTCAAAATTTATCCATTTGCTGTAATTGATGGTTTCACATATGAATGATACAGTGATGGCTGGTGGAGAACGTCTGTTTTCTTGATATTAATTGTCAGACCAAAAATTAGCATAAGCAGCAGAAAATCAATCCATATTCTGTTGCATCTCAGCCTCAGACGCTGCACTGAGTGCTTAATCATCTGCAAACAGAAAGTCAGCATCAACTCTCCCTCTGGTTTAGACTTAGCTTGTAGACTTTTCAAGTTAAATAATTTACCATCAGTGTGGTAGCTGACGTTGATGTCATTTTCATTCTCGCTGAAGGTATCTGACAACATCACTGAAAACTTCCCACTCCTTTTCTGTTCCACTATTGCCAAACATATATTAGCTCAGTCTTCCCTTCAGATTGGCATCAAACTATTCATGCTCAGAGAAGCACACTAATCTGTTGACATTAAGTCTTCTAGTAGTCCTTGTGCCTTGGGGTAACCACTTTTGTTGAATGTAAATATTTAGCTTGGAGAGAATAAGTCTATGATTGGTCCAGAACTCTGTACCACACATAGCCTTTGTCACTCTCACATCCTGTCTATCTCTTCTCTTTACTATGTCATAGTCTATTAAATGCCAGTGTTTGCAAGGGGTGAATTCCATTTACCTAAACACAATAAAATTCTGTGCATCCACAGAACTTTGTTGTGTATAGATAAATGGAAGACAATGTCGGTAATTCAAAGGTCATGAGACATGCAAGCCTTCAGTAATAAGTGACCACTGATGTTGCTGTTTCCAGCTCCATTCCTCCTAAGGAATCATGACATGTCAGATAGTCTAGTGTTAAGGTGAACCAGAATTACCAGCTTGTCCTCTTTCCACACATTGATGATGATGGTTTCCAGGTCTTCATAAAGTTTTTCTTTGACTTCATCAGGATTCATCATATTGGGAGCATATAAATTATATTGTTATAACCTGTCATTCATTCCTTTTGGGAGACATAAGAGCTTGTTGACTAGATTAGTGTTGATTGTGAAACCTAAGCCAGCTTCAAGTTGCCATCAGCAACTACTCCAGAAAAATGTGTATCCAGCTCTGACTTCAGTAAGGACTTTCATTTTCCAGCCTTGTTTTACTCAGGGCTACTATTTAGATGTGATACCTGTTGAATTCTCTCAAAACAAATCTATTCATCTTTCAGGTCTACTAGATTTCTTGTTGTCCATAAGCATGCACACATTCCATGTATCAATGGTGAGTGGAATCATCTTCATAGTTCTTTTTTGTATATTTGTGTGTGTGTGTGTTTTGACTGCAGGATAGGACCCCTGCCTGCTACAGTAAGCAAGCTGTTTTGTCTGAAGCAGACAATTTTAAGGCCTCTTCCTCACACCAGAAAGTGATCAGTGTGGTCCTTTAAAAAGGAGCCTGAGATACTAAGAGGGCTGCTGAGTCCTACTGCTGCTACAGTCCAGTGAGAAGATGACCCTATGGCTTGGGCCTCCTGAAGGCAGGGTTGTGACTACAGTTCCCAGTATATCCACATCTGATGCTTCATCACTTGCCTGTTACCATAGGACTTTGAGATAGGTAAAAATGGCAAAATTGTATGGATGATATCTTTGACTCATGCATGAATTGGATATAAGTGAGGCAGAGGCAGAGTTGCATGAAGTTGCTGGCCTGATTCTCTCTTGCAGTCATCAGAGTCCAGTGGCAAGACAAAAGTCAAGATGACTGGTGATGATATAAAGCATTATATAAACACTATCTATCTGTCTGTCTGTCTATCTATCAATCTACCTATCCATCTGTATATCCATATATAATTATATATACACATACAAACACTTTTTGCTATTGATTTGTAAAGTCCAAAATAACCTGAAATGTTCAATAAAATTTATACTACCCCCAAATTTTAAAAAAAGAATCCAATTAGATTTGAAATTCAAACAATCCAATTTTACAGTATATCAAGGAGAGACCAAACCCAATTAGCCAAGTCCCACCTAAGGCCCAAATATGGGAGTAGTGACTAACAAAGATTGTTATGGAATTATGTTATAGAAAGTCACAAAATAGAAAGTGAAACAATAACAATAATACTATATCCTTTCCCTTTGTGTTCATGGCATGATATGATAATAGGAATCAGAGAAAGTGGTTGGGGTTGTACTTAAGCAAGGGTGGGAAGGAGGATAAAAATGTTTAGGTAAGCAAATGGAACAACAGCAGAAACTATGCTTTAAACCCTGTCAAAAAAAAAAAACAAAATATCTTAACTTACAGTTCTCAGTTGAGAATTTAGACCAGAAGGCTGGTCTTTTAAAAGAAAAAAAAATGCCTATTGCATTCATTAGAAATTCATGTCCTAGACCTAAGCTAACATTTCCCCTCCAGTTTAATGGATTAAACCAACAATCACTACTAGAATTTTCTTAAAGGCCATGTCTGGAGGCCCATGAATGTATTCTCAAGTGATTGTCATATCATTTTCAAATAATTGTTCCATTGGAGTGCTTCAGATAGCCCCAGGCAAAAGTATGGGTGTAATCAGTGCATTCTGATTAACAACTGACTTAAAGTGATGTTATTTTTTGCTCTTTTCTTGATTTTTTTTCCTTAGTCCTCTTCATTCATGCATAATAAATGACTCAGAAGCCTTTTACTGGAAGTGCAATAGAAAAAAAAAGTATTCAGGACAAAGAAAGTAAGTAGGACCACCAGGAATCTCTTGTTCAACCAGCTCTGGAAGAGGAAGTAGAAAAGTCATCAAAATCTACACAGTTCCTTTCTTACCTCCTCTACAAATATTTCCCTGCCAACCTAAAACAAAACTGATTACTACTTATTTTTTCATATGCTTCTTTTATTTTCCTAACAGAAAATAAAAGCTATGTCTTACATACTTCTATATCTTGCAATAGAAGCCAGTAAAATCTCCTAAACATAAGGGATACCATTGAGCTGTGGAAAGAACCCTTGACCTGGATTCTAACAGAGTTCTGGTTTCAAATCCTGCCTCAACTACTTGCTGCCTGCTTGACTTTGGGTAAATCATTTAATCTCTCTAAGCCTCTATTTCCTCACCTGTATAATAAGGAAGTAGGACTTAAATAAGGCCACTTGATCCCTTCTGGTTCTAAATCTTTGGCCTGAGGAGCCCATAATCCATCTTGAAAATGGAGGTTATATAAGAATGTATGTAGTATCTATCTCAAAGTGTTGTTTTGAAGACAAAATGAGATGATATATCAAAGTGGTCAGTAAAATTGAAGGTGATCTATAAATGTCCATCAATATCATTCAATCAACACACATTTAATATAATACCTATTATGTGCTTGGTATTGTATTAGGCATAATACAGGAAGAATTGTGGTGCTAATGAAAGAGTACAGAACTTTGAATCAGTAGAAACTTGGGTTCAAATCCCACCTTTAACACCATAAGCCAATTATCAAACTTTTGTGAGCCTAATTTTTGATCTGTAAAATGGAGATCAAACTACCTATAATGATTAACTTATATATATAGACACATACATATGTACACACATACATATATACACACATGTATATATATATATAAAACACTAAGGTTATTGTGTGGAAATTAATTAAGAAACATAAATATTTCTATATTTGTCAGCTTTTTACAATTATGAATACTGTGCCATTCAATTCCATTAACTGAGGCAAGTGGTACTTGTAAACCGTTGTACTGTCAATGCCTACTTAGTAAGCCAAGTATCCAAGACATTCTAATGCAGTAAAGGAATAAATTGGTTAAGGAAGAAAGCTTAATTGCTTTCTTAGTAGTGAATCAATCCAGGTGCAATTACGAATGGTGCATTGTATTTAGCCTTTAAAGAATTAAAAAATAAAGACCTAGTAGCTGAATCTAAACGCAGAGGCTAATTTTTAACTTTGTAATGCCAGTGCTTCACTAAAGCAACGGTTCTGAAAGTACGTTCTAGGAACCCCTGAAGGTCCCCAAGACTTTTGCAGGGAGTCTGATAGCAAAACTATATTTATAATAATATTAAAATTTTTAAATTTCTGATATAACAAGTATCTGTAGATAATCCATGGAGACAGAAGCAATTTGAGGTCCTTGCTAATTTTTAAGCATGTAAAGCAGTCATGAGACTAAAGAATTTGGGGAACCAACCCCTCCCCTAGGCTATTGAATAGCAAATCCCAGTCAGTTATGGATTTCAAAGGAGAATACCAGACACCTGTGGCTTGGTTCTTCTCTACTTGCAGCTCAGGAATTATATTCATTTGTTCCATTCAATAATGAAGCATTTGGAGTTCATCTCATAGAAGATTTGGAGGAAGGCAAATGCCCTGAATTTTAAAATGATAATAATAATAATGACAAATAATAATAAAGAGGATAGAATCTAAAAACTATAAGCCAATATGCTTGATTCTTATTACCACCAAAACTTAAGAATGAATTATGAAAGAGATGTTTAGAAGTCTAGAAAAAGAAACAGTAATCACAAGAACCAATATGATTCATGAACAAGTAATTCTATTTGCATTTCCCTCTTCCCTTCTTTCTTTCCTTCCATTTTTCATTCCTTCCTTTTTTCCCCCTTGTATAATTTCTTTCTTTCTTTCTTTGATAGTTACCATACTGCTGTTAGGAGAATGTCACAGATACATTTACCTAGATTATGGTGAAGCATTTGATAAGGCATATCTTGTTTAAGTGAAAGAGATACATGGACTGAATAATCAATAGATTTGAAATTGTTTGAATGGCCTGACCCAAAGAGTACTCATGAATAGTTTGATCTCCAACGGGAAGGAAGACTTTAGGGAAGTGTGAAAAGTATCCAACTATTGCCCCATCATGTTTAGCCTTTTTATCAATGATTTGGATAAAGCCGTACATGACAAGTTTCTTACATTTATAGCCAACATGAAAAAGTACTTAATACATGAGATGGAAGAAACAAGTTTCTCAGACTATATTTAATAAGGACAAATGTAAAGGCTTATACTTAGGTTAAAGAAATCAACTTCGAACAATGGAGGCAAGATGGCTGCTTGAAAACAGGGACTTGCTTAAGCTGTCCCCCAAAACCCTCCAAACACCTGTAAAAATGTCTCTAAAATTCTAGAACTAGAACAATAGAAGTAGCTCTGAAAACAGCAACATAAAGCTCCTAAAGCTTGGGACAAAGCACTCTCCACTCTGAAAACAGTCATGCCCTGAACAAAAGCTCAAAAGTCAAGTAATTGGCTAGGAAAATGAGCAAGCAGCATAAAAGGACTCAGACTCAGACTACAGAATCTTTTTTGATGACAAAGAAGATCAAAATATATTGTCAGAAGTCAACAAAGTCAAAGATCCAACATCAAAAGCCTCCAAGAAAAACATGAACTGGTCTCAGGTCATGGAAGAGCTCAAAAAGGATTTGGAAAAGCAAGTAAGAGAAGCAGAGGAAAAATTGGGAAGAGAAATGAGAATGGTGCAAAAAAATCATGAAAAACAAGTCACCAACTTGCTAAAGGAGATCCAAAAAATACTGAAGAAAATAACACCTTAAAAAATAGACTATCCCAAATAGCAAAAGAGCCCCCAAAAGCCAATGAGAAGAAGAATGCCTTAAAGGGCAGAACTAGCCAAATGGAAAAGGAGATCCAAAAGACCACTGAAGAAAATACCACTTTAAAAATTAGAATGGAGCAAGTGGAAGCTAGTGACTCTATGAGAAATCAAGAAATTATAAAACAGAATCAAAAGAATGAAAAAATGGAAGACAATGTGAAATATCTCATTGGAAAAACCACTGACCTGGAGAATAGATCCAGGAGACATAATTTAAAAATTATTGGACTACCTGAAAGCCATGATCAAAAAAAGAGCCTAGACATCATCTTTCAAGAAATTATCAAGGAAAATTGCCCTGATATTCTAGAACAAGAGAGTAAAATAGAAATTGAAAGAATCCACTGATTTCCCCCTGAAAAAGATCCCAAAAAGAAAACTCCTAGGAATATGGTAGCCAAATTCCAGAGTTCTCAGGTCAAGGAGAAAATATTGCAAGCAGCCAGAAAGAAACAATTTGAGTATTGTGGAAACACAATCAGAATAACACAAGATCTAGCAGCTTTTACATTAAGGGATTGAAGGGCTTGGAATGTGATATTCTGGAGATCAAGGGAGCTAGGATTAAAACCAAGCATCACCTATCCAGCAAAACTGAGTGTAATACTCCAGGGCAAAATATGGATTTTCAATAAAATAGAGGACCTTCAAGCATTCTTGATGAAAACACCAAAGCTGAATAGAAAATTTGACTTTCAAATACAAGAATCAAGAGAAGCATGAAAAGGTAAACAAGAAAGAGAAATCATAAGGGACTTACTAAAATTGAACAGTTTACATTCCTACATGGGAATATGATATTTGTAACTCAAGAGATCTTTCTCAGTATTAGGGTAGTTGAAGGGAACATACATACACACACACACGCACGCATATGTAGACAGATGGCAAAGGGTGAATTGCATATTAAGGGATGATATCTAAAAAAATAAAATTAAGGGGTGAGAGAGGAATATGTTGGGAGGAGAAAGGGAGAGAGAACGGGGTAAATTATCTCACATAAAAGTAGCAAGAAAAAGGAGTTATAATGGAAGGGAAGAAGGGGCAGGTGAAGGGGAATGAGTTAATCTTGCTCTCATCAGATTTGACTTAAGGAGGGAATAACACACTCAATTGGGTATCTTACCCTACAGGAAAGTAGGGGGGAAGGAGATACGGGTAGGGGTGGTGAAAGAAGGGAGGGAAGATTGTGGGAGGAGGTAGTCAAAAACAAATGCTTTTGAAAAGGGACAGCATCAAGGGAGAAAACTGAACAATGGAGAACAGGATAGAATGGAAGGAAATATATTTATTCTTTCACAACAACATGACTATTATGGAAATGTTTTGCATAACGATACGTGTATGGCTTGTGTTGAATTGCTTGCCTTCTCAAAGAGGGTGAGTGGGGAGGGAACAAGGAAGAGAATTTGGAACTCAAAGTCCTAAAAACAAATGTTAAAAATTGTTTTAACATGCGCCTGGGAAGTAAGATATACAGGTAATTGGGTACAGAAATCTATCTTTCCCCACAAGAAGGTAAGGGGAAAGGGGATGAGGTGGGGGGCAGTGGGGCAATAGAAGGGAGCACAGATTAGGGAAAGGGGCAATCAGAATATATGCCACCTTGGAGTTGGGAGAGGGTAAAAATGGGGAGAAAATTTGTTACTCAAAATCTTGTAGAAATCAATGTTGAAAACTAAAAATATCAAATAATAAAAAGAAATTTTAAAAAAGAAATCAATTTCACAGATACAGGATGGAAAACTCTGGCTAGACATCAATTCATCTAAAAGAAATCTTGCATTCTTAGGGAGCTACAAGGTTAATACAACAGTATGACATAACACTTCACTAACCACACTCCCCACCCCAAATGGATTTAATCTTAAATTGGATTAAGACAAAGTGATAGGCTAATAAACCCTGAGACCGGATTGCTGGATTGCACAGTTAAGTTCCAGCGTCCCTGCTTCTCATCATTCACTCCACGGTTGGCAATTTAAAAATTTTACAAATACCCTTATTTCACTGGTCCCAGCTATATGCCTATTGGTGCTAAGCTTTCTCTTTGTGCCAAACTCTGTAATTATGAGTGTTGAGGATCTTCCACCAGACTGTGAATATCATTGCATAGTCAAATAGTGCCACAGTGTACTGCCCTTGGCCAAGGGCAATGAGAACCATTCACCATGAATGTTCCCTATCGGTATCTTTTTTCTTCCATCCTTTGTAAGTCATAATCAAGTTTTGTTAATGGATATTCCTATGTGGTTCTACTGCTTTTCATCTAAACTCTCCTGTACTATAGATTTACATCACTAACATTTACAGATATTTACCCTGCGATATTAAATAAAATAGTCAATAAACATTTCTTAAGCACCTATTTGTGAGGCACTATACTAAGTGCTGAGAATGCAATAAAAACAAAGACAATTCTAGCTCTCAAGGAGTTTATAATCTAATGGAGAAAGATAACACACTAAAACTGAAAATCTGAGGAAGATGAGTCCTCTTTTCCAACACAGAAAAAAGTTAAACAAAACAGACATGATAATCTCATGTTTGCAACATTGTGAACCTCTATTTTAGGGGTGGGGGTACCTGCAGCTTCAAGGCCACATGTGGCCTTCTAGGTCCTTGGGAGTGGTCTTGTGACTGAGTTCAAGTTTTGCAGAACAAATCCTTTTATTAAGTGCATTTGTTCTGTGAAGTTTGGATTCAGTCAAAGGGCCACACTTGAGGACCTAAAGGGCCACATGTGGCCTCTAGGCTGTATGTTTCTCACCCCTACATTTATTCCTACTATTCTGTTGTCTGTACCACAATCCTATTTAAAAGAGAGGGGTACTTCCTCATCTCTTCTGTGGGGCCAAGAATACTTACTATAGTTGCCCAGTGTTTGGCTTCATCTTGGTATTCTGTTTATGTTGTTATAGCTCTGTGTATGTGTGTGTTTATATAAATAAATAAATATATACAAATATACACGCACATTGTTTTTCTTGCTTCTACTCATTATTATTACTGTCTCTGTTTTATTTAATCATTTATCTTTATTTCAAAGGAAGATTCATTTCCCCCTCTCACCTTTCTCCCTCCATCTGTAGCTCAGCCTGGTGTCAACTCCACTGAACAGGATACCTATTGGTGTCCCCACAACCACTTGCTTGCCAACTTCCTTTTTTGTTTTGTCTTCTCCAGTTGGACTGTGAGCTCCTTGAAGGCAGGGACTGTCTTTTTCTTATTTGAATCCCCAACACAGTACCTGCCACGTAGTAAGCATTTAATATTTATTGAATTGAATTGAAATTGTAGATCAGTTCATGCAAATTTTCTTTCTCCTCTACCTATAATACAATGGAGAATTTCATAAATCAGAACATGAAGAAAGTTTGACTGAATTTCTTGGTAAAGAATTTGGGCCTCAAGGAAGCAATCAATTTATATAAATCTGAAGGAAACAACAACTGCCATAATAACAGCCTCCTTTCATATTCATTTTTTTATCCAGGGATTAGTAGTGATAAGATGTGACCACTTTTCACCCACCCAAGTGGAAATAAGAGAAAGCATCATCTTAAATTATGCTGTTGTTGGCCAGCAGCAACCGAAATGTCACTGACCCAACTAGTTTTCGTGACACCAACCTAAAACAAAAAGTGTATACATTGTAACTCTTGAAGAACAGAGAAAATTAATTCTGTATTTGGGTCTTTTATGAACACAGAGCAAAAAAACAAGTAGCAAAAGAGAAAAAGTCAAAACAATCATATTTAATTGTGAAAAACACATTGAAGTGATGTGACAGAAAAAAAAGTAAAGTAAAAATAGATTGGGACAGGGGAGAGCCATATTCTAGATACTACAGGGTGTTCCAAAAGTCTTAGTTTAATTTTAACCTTCAATAAGGGAGGAAAGAAACAAGCATTTATTAAGTGCCCACCCTGTGTCCAGCATTTGGCTAAACACCTTACAGATATTATCTCATTCAGTCCTCACAAGAACCTTGGTATGGAGGGTTGCCCAGGATTTCCTGTTATCATGCCCATAATACATCTGGAGAAACTGAGGCAGGCAGACATTATCTGACTTGCCTAGAATTACATCTAAGGTCAGATTTGCAATTTAAAAAACTCCAGGCTTAGCAAAGATTTTTAGAATACCCTACAAAGCCACTAGAGATGGTTTAAACATAATATCCTATTCTGAAGATCATATATTACATTTCAATTGTTTTAGAAAACTGAGGATCGTAGATTGATGTATAATAACTCTAAAATGACAAGTTAAGTGACTTAAATGATATCAATGTAGTCCTCCTAACATTGTCATTTAGTTGGTCCAAATTACATTTGGTAAAGATGGTTTTAATTTTGCACTCAGGTAAAAATCCTCTACTGTGACCCTGCTCAAAGACTGTCCTTGAAAGGTTTCAATATTTTTGCCATGAAAAATAAACTCAGACCTGTTTGTTTCTTCATAGCATCTGTTTTATGGGAAGGCTACGTGACATGTATCATATGCCTTAGATAAACAAAAGGGGGTGCATTTGTAATTAACACTAGGATACTAGAGCAACAAGAGAAAAATTATACACTAATAATTTCAAAATGTTCTTAAGTAGGGAATTGGTGAGTGAAAGATTATGGATTAGGCAGTAAAGGCCTTAGTATGTTTACATTTTCAGAAGCTGGATAATATTTTGAAACCATACTTTCATGTCATCTCTTATGAGACACTCTGGTCCAAATCTTACACTGTCTTATTTTCAAGTTGTTCCTGAAAGATGGTTCCAGTGTATCTGTGACCTCTGAGTCATCCAGATGGGAGATTGTATCCTGCAAGTCACCCTCAAATTAGAAGCTATTGAAAACTGTCACTCTAAGACAAGAGATCAGGGACTTATATAAAGTTAGTTGTGTCTCAAAGGTGTAGAAATAAAAATGACATGGACAATAATAACAACAATAATAGCAATACCCAGTGCTACACCTTATCCAGGTGGCTATTGATGGGGGCTACAAAAGCAAAATGACTACAATGAATCTGATGCTAAAGTGATAGGCAGAACAGGGGAGATGATGGGTAGCTTTTAAGGGACTATCAGCAGCCTATATGAGAGAAATCCTAGAATCAATGAGTTTGACATGTCTTACATAAAATATTAGATAAAAGGCTAGTTTTAGTAAGCAAGACTTGGGTTTTAATTCTGTCTTGGACACATAGAGAATAAGTCATCATGAACAAGGCACTGCAGGTAAGTCTGTTAGACAATAAATTACAGATGAGACAGACATACGTCTAGGGTGGGAGTTTCACATCACTAGTTCCCTACTCCAAAGAAAGTACAGATTTAAGAAAAGATATTCCTTCTACTAAAGTATGACTTGATATGTCTTTCTATGATTTGGTACAATGTTTGAGTCACAATGGTTGAAAACCCCATCAACCTACAGCTAACCTAATGATGAGTCTTTTTTTAAGGAATGTGTTAGGTCCCAGAACATTAGCTATACTTCATATATACATAATTGCCAAAAAATATAATTGCCAGGCTTATCAATTTCCAGATTGATAGATTTTTCCAGCATTTTTGTTCTGCTGGCATTTTACAGATGATGAATTTAAATTCCCTTTAAAACTTTTTCTAAAGAAAGTGGAAGAAGCTGTTATCTAGAATCTTGACTAGTAGCACTTCCAGTTTTTGAAGGCAATCTGTAGTTTGTTACTGACAGAGGGAAACTCAATACTGCTGGTGACTCAAGGACCCAGGATCACTTTCATGCCATAATCAGTAACTACTAAAGAAAGATTCCTTAAATAGGAAGGCTGTTCTTCAAAAATCCATTATTATATCTGTTTTATTACACATGTCCTCTGGAAGTAGACTGGTTAAACAATCGTCATTATCATCACTTGGTGAGCTTTTTATATTTTCCTCAAGCCTTTCTTTAGATGTTACGTGATTTTTCTTGTAGTGTAGAATTTAATGATCTATCTTATGTTGCATTATCGTAAAATCCTAAGAGGACAGTTATCACCATCAGCATTTATTTTCCTTCTATCAGAAGCAAACTACAGAGTGCCTTTCAAATCTGGAGAGACTGTAAGTTGAGATGCTAAATGATAGCTTCATTTGCCTTCTTTAGAAAATTTTAAAGGAGAGTTTAAATTCATCATCTGTAAAATGAGGTAAGCATTAACAACCTCCCAGGCCTGTTGTGAGAATTAATGATGAAAAATCACTACAAAGCATGTTGTTAGGGATGAAGGAATGTGAAGCTGTGAAAAGGATGAGGTTGATTGACAGGACCAAGGATAAAGATCGGGAGTAGCATATGATCCTCACGGGAAAGCCCTCTGCAGGTGGAGAATGCAATCTACCTAAAACAGGAACAACTTACCTTTGTCCCTTCAGAAGTTTCTTATTGCTGGAGGGT
Organism: Phalanger gymnotis; assembly: GCA_028646595.1. Lineage (NCBI taxonomy): Eukaryota > Metazoa > Chordata > Mammalia > Diprotodontia > Phalangeridae > Phalanger > Phalanger gymnotis. The sequence goes on along the minus strand of CM053623.1, from coordinate 60,289,837 downwards.
CAGAGAATTAGAATGAGGCCAAAGAAGGGTAAAGGGAGCAGGCATATCCAGAAAAGTTGAAAAAAAAACCTCTCTGAGTCCAGGCAGTAATAATTTGGTAATCATGAAGCTCACACTGCAGATGGTTATTAAAAGTCGAGACATCCCACGTACCCACAGAACCACAGCAGTACACAATATATTTAGGATGGCTGGAAAGCCAATGGGAGAGAAAGAAATTACATTGATTTAGCAGATGTGTACTTGGGTCTGAAAATACCCAAAAGAAAATGAGACTTATTTAATCAAAATTAAGAACTATCAACAGAGGGATGAAATGCATTTTAGAAGTGATCTGGCTCAACTAATTAAAATTGATTGGATTGCAATTAATGCACTGGTATAGGAGGGGCAGGGCAATACTGAGGGCATTCTGTTCATAAATTCCATCAGCCTTTTAGGACATTAGCAAGCCAGAGTTGGAGGTCTTGTACTTACAGAGAGGTCACGGAAGAGAAAATCAAATAACTTTTTTATGTGAGAGATTGGTTATAGAGCAGGAATCAAGTAAGTCTAACATGTCATTTTCTCATGAGCATGAATTGATGAGACATGTTCAGGTCAAAAGAAATGTGTGTCACTGTATAGCTGTGCAGAAAACTGACATTTCTTAGGCTTTGCTTCAAGATTTAAAGTGACATACTTTTATTTTCCACAGAGACAGCTGCTAACAATTCCCAGATGAAAACTGGCCCCATCTGGCAAGTCTTAAATGAGGATGCAAATAGATAATAGCCACAGACTACTAAGTATGGCTGGCTAACCAGTAATCAATTACTAGAGAGCTAAAACTTTATTTATATTGCCAATGACACATTTGCTCTGTTTTTTAAAACCATGCCAGTGATTTGATTTTACATTAATAGTGTCATTTTCAGTATGTCATGAACCTGATTATCAATCAGTATCTTTATCCCTTAAAGAACCACAAGATGTGAAAAATCCTATGTAGGCAGCTTCTTAATGGGTTCACTATCTTAGAGTAAACACAACAATCTGTGATGATTGGAGGTGGCTTTTGTTGCTACTATTCCATCGTTTCAGTTGTGTCTGACTCTTTGTGACCCCATTTGGGGTTTTCTTGGTAGAGCTACTGGAGTGGTTTGTCATTTTCTTCTCCAGCTCATTTTGCAGATGAAGAACTGAGGCAAACAGGTTTAACTGAATTGCCCAGGGTTACACAGCTAGTAAGTGTTTGAGGCCAGATCTGAATTCAGGAAGATGAACCTTCCTGATTGCAGGCCCAGTACTCCATCCACTGTTTTGGAGGTGGCTAGAGCCACAGTAAGCAGAGATGAGTGATCAATAGAGACCTCACTCAAATAGGAGAGCAAAGAGAATTACTTATATTACCTACCAGGAATAATGATGCTAAGCCTCAGAACTGAAGTTACCTTTGGACTCTTTCATAGTTTTTATATCAGGGGCAAAATAATTTCAAGAAAAAGGGAACAGTCAAAAGTAATAGTACAGGGGGGGCAGAGCCAAGATGGCAGCTGGAAAGCAGAGACTTGCATGAGTTCCCCGCAAGGTCCCACAAAAAACCTATAAAAATGGCTCTGAACAAATTCTAGAACTGAAGAACCCACAAAATAGCAGAAGGAAGCAGCGATCCAGCCCAGGACAGCCTGGATGGTCACTGGATGAGGTCTATTGCACACAGAGCAGAGGGGAGCAGAGGCGAGCATGGGCAGTGGCAGGACCAACCAGACCAGTAGCCAGGCAGAACAGGTACTGGTACCCTGAATCAGTGAGCTATGGAAGTTACCAGACTTCTCAGACCACAAACACCAAAGACAACAGAGAAGGTTAGTGGGAAAAGCTGCGGGGTACAGAGTGAAAAGAGTGTGCGGATCAGCCACCACCCCAGGGGCAGCAGGGGTGGTGCAGCTACAGAACTACAGCTGCAGTTGCTTCTGGCCCCAAGCCCACCTGCTGGGAGGAATTAAGTGGTGGATCAGAGCAAGAGGGCAGAGCCTGCTTAAGATTTGCATCAGGTCCAGGTTGGTGGTTCTTGGGGAAGGAGGAGTGCTGGTGTAGCAGAGCTGGCTGTATGGAAATAGCTCTGAAATCAACAGCCCATCCACTCAAGCTTGGAACAAAGTACTCTTTACTCTACAAGCAGTCATATCTTGCTGAAAAAGTCAAGGTCAACTAAGTTGGCTGGGAACATGGCCAGGCAGTGAAAACACACTCAGATTCAGTATCAGACTTTGGAATCTTTCTCTAGTGACAAAGAAGACCAAAACATACAGCCAGAAGAAGTCAACAAAGTCAAAGAGCCTATATCAAAAGCCTCCAAGAAAAACATGAGCTGATCTCAGGCCATGGAAGAGCTCAAAAAGGATTTGGAAAAGCAAGTTAGAGAAGTAGAGGAAAAATTGGGATGAGAAATGAGAATGATGTGAGAAAACCATGAAAAAAAAGTCAATGAATTGCTAAAGGAGACCCCAAAAAATACTGAAAAAATATTGAAGAAAACAACACCTTAAAAAACAGACTAAGTCAAATGGCAAAAGAGCTCCAAAAAGCCAATGAGGGGAAGAATGCCTTGAAGTACAGAATTGGCCAAATGGAAAAGGAGGTCCAAAAGACCACTGAAGAAAATACTACCTTAAAAATTAGATTGGAGTAAGTGGAAGCTAGTGCCTTGATGAGAAATCAAGATATT
>CM053623.1:60258615-60286627 GCA_028646595.1 Phalanger gymnotis | reverse complement strand
GTCAATGGAGCTAGGATTAAAACCAAGAATCACCTACCCAGCAAAACTGAGTATCATGCTCCAAGGCAAAATATGGATTCTCAACAAAATAGAGGACTTTCAAGCTTTCTCAGTGAAAAGACCAGAACTGAATAGAAAATTAGACTTTCAAACACACGAATCAAGAGAAGCATGAAAAGGTAAACAAGAAAGAGAAATCATAAGGGACTTACTAAAGTTGAAGTGTTTTGTTTACATTCCTACATGGAAAGATGATGTGTATAATTCATGAGATCTCAGTATCAGGGTAGCTGAAGGGAATATACATACACATATATATATATATATGTATCAGGGTAGCTGAAGGGAATATACATACACATACATACATACATACATACATACATATATATATATATATATATATATATAGACAGAGGGCACAGAGTGAGTTGAATATGAAGGTATGATATCTAAAAAAGTAAAATCAAATTAAGGGATGAGAGAGGAATATATTGAGAGAGAGAGAAAGGGAGAGACAGAATGGGGTAAATTATCTTGCATAAAAGTGGCAAGGAAAAGTGGTTTTGTGGGAAGGGAAGAGGGGGCAGGTGAGGGGGAATGAGTGAATCTTGATCTCATGGGATTTGACGTGAGGAGGAAATAACACACACTGAATGGGGTATCTTGCCCCACAGGAAAGAAGGAGGAAGTAGATAAAAAAGGGGTGGTGGTGATAGAAGAGAGAGCAGATAGGGGAGGAGGTAATCAAAATCAAACACTTTCGAAAAGGGACAGGGTCAAGGGAGAAAATTGGATAAAGGGGGATAGGATAAGAAGGAGCAAAATATAGTTAGTCTTTTACAACATGAGTATTGTGGAAGGGTTTTGCATAATGATACACATGTGGCCTATGTTGAATTGCTTGCCTTCTTAGGGAGGGTGGGTGGGGAGGGAAGAGGGGAGAGAATTTGGAACTCAAAGTTTTAAAAGCAGTTGTTCAAAAAAAATTTTTTGCATGCAACTAGGAAATAAGATATACAGGAAATGGGGCATAAAAATCTATCTTGCCCTGCAAGAAAGCAAGGGAAAATGGGATGGGGGGGATGGGGTGACAGAAGGGATGATTGACTGAGGAACGGGGCAATCAGAATATATGCCATCTTGGAGTGGGGGGAGGATACAAATGGGGAGAAAATTTGTAATTCAAACTCTTGTGAAAATTAATGCTGAAAACTAAAAATATTAAATAAATAAATAATAAAAAATGAACAAATAAAGAGATAAATGAAAGGTCACAATCATATAACACTTTCAGTTTTACAGAGCACTTAGGTTATTAAAACTCTTGCAGTCAGTAATTATTATTTTACCCATTCAACAGATGAGTAAACTGAGACTCAAATCATTTAAGTAACTAATCTGATGTTCTTAAAGTAGTAGGTCTTTAAACCTAGGTCCTTTGAATCATAGTCTCATGTTATCATCTTTCTGAATATAATTTTGTCCACCTTATACCAAGAAATGGTCATCCATGCCATGTAATCTGAGGACAAAGGCCCTATACCTAAATTTCACCCCTACCACCTATCATTCCACCATTATAGCTTTTTCAAAATTTGACTATTAAATAATTATCCATCTTCATGGGGGTCATACATCAAAATATGAAAACTCTTGGGAAAGGATCTTAAATTTATTATCATCTTTCTTATTAGAAGAGGATAGAAAGGCCAAAGCAAATGTTGTGATGATGAAGAATATACACTGCCACCTGTGGGAACATCACCTCCAACAAAACAGGTGTTTTAAACTTCATTTGGACTTTTTTACCTAGATTACAATCACTCTGAGGGCCAAGCCTATCTTATCCTTCTGTGAACATAGTTCACAGTGCCTTTCATGGTGCTCATTACATAATAGGTGCTCAAAAATGTTTTAAATAAATCAATAAAGAACTCTCTTTCATTGACCAGTTTTGTAGAAAATAGAATTTCAATAAATGCTATCTAATTAAAAGACTATAATTGATATGAAGAAAGCATCTGTAAGCTCAAAACTTAATTTGTTTGGCCTATCTTTCATTGATAGATTAATATAATAATAACAGTTCGTCGAGATGTGCAAAGTTCTATACAATTCTCCCCAAAACCTTGTAAGGTACTTGCTCTTATTATCCCTGTTTTACAGATGAGGAAATTAAGACTGAGAGAGGCTAAAAGCCTTGCCCAGAGTCACATGGCTAAAAAGTGTCCGAAGAGACATTTAAACTCAGGTCTTCATGATGCCAAGTCTCACCCACTGTAGAGTCCAACATTAGCCACCACTGATCAATCTAAGCTTTACATTCATATGCTATTCAAGATAAAGCGAAAACACAAAAGCTTAGAATATTGTTTTCAATAAAGTGTTCAATATTTTAGCTGACCATGCTTTAGAAAATATTTAGTAGTACTTACTGCTAAAAAATACCTTTAACCTAACCTGAATTGTCCTGGAAATAACAAGTAGAGCTTTTTAGAGACTAACAGTGCAAACTTAAACACATGCCTTGAGTCTTTAAATACAGTTCTATGGAATTTGATTCCAATGTGAGGGACATCCAAGTGGAAACTGCATATTCAGTGATGAAGGATTTCCTGGGGTGTTGAGGAAAATAAGAGTGTTGGAAGAAATAATTACTTCACTGTAGGAAACTTATACAACTAAGGTTGGAGTTGAAATCAATCAGTTTTGTGTTACTGTCAACATGCAATGGTGAAAATAGGAAATAGAACATAGGAAATCTTATGGTCACCAAAATAGGAAATAGAAAATAGGAAATTGTATGGTCACCAAATGGGCCACTTCAATACCTGGACAGCTGCTAGTGTTGAAAGGCTCACTATTATTAACAACTTTCTGACATCTGTAGATAGTCAAATTCTTCACCCAGCCAAGATAAGAAGAGAGATAATATGATCAAAAACATGCATTTGAATAAAAGTGTACTGAGCCCTCAGATAAGAGCTAAATAATTAACTGACTTTTTGAAGGGCTATAAAAGGCAGCCTGAGGCAGGAAGCAAAGTTTACTATGTGGCATTTCAACTCTTCCTGGAATGTTTTAAATAGAGAAGCTCTATGCAAGATCAAAAAATCATATACCTATGAGACTTCAGAACTCATCTAGTCTAATGCTCTCATTTCATGGATGAGAAAACTGAAGTTCACTGAGTCTAAATGACTTATCCAAGATCCCAAAGGAAGTACGAACTAGAGACAGGTCTCATGAATGAAGATCCAATGGTCTCTCCATTGTACTAGCTGACAGCTACTAACTGCCTTCTTTGAATCCTGCTGCCTAGCCCTACAGCAATTTAGATGGCCCTACCTCTCCTCCCCAACTTCTGCAATGACACTTGGGCATTTCAACATACATAATGGTATTTCTTTAAACCCCTAAATCTCAGAGCTCCTCAACTTATTCATTTCAGGTGACCTATTCTTACACCAAACCTCTGCTATACACAAAGATAACATTATCTTTCATCTTCCATCATCTACAAATGCACCACTTCCAAGGTCATGATCATGATCTCTGAAGTACGCTTATCTAATCACAATTGGTTGTCATTCTATTTCTCCTTCTACCTAACAACCCCAAACCCAGTTCAAAGTCTTTGCTGTGAACTTCAATCCCTTGTCCCGTCAATTCTTTCCATGGCCACCACTACTGCATGGGCTACACTTTCTTCCCTTCGAAGTCTGACCTTCTTCATGAAACAGTTCAACTCAACACTGTCCTATTTTCCTCATCATCTTTTCCCTTTGTCCCGCTGCTAATCTTGTCTTGCCAAGCCTCAGTTTTGTCTTACTCCCACCATCCACTACTTTAATTCCTACTCACTACTGAAAGAAGTTAGAGGAAATCATGAAATCATGCTGACTTCATCCACTATAAATTTATGTAATAGAACCTCAACAGGGTCCACAATGGAGGAAGGCAATCCTTGTACACTTCCCTAATTAATTCACTTTCCCATTTACCACAGCAGGCTTTCCAAATCCTTTCATTCCTTATGAACAAAATCTCCCATAGCTCCCCTTCCCCATTACCTTTTCAGATGAGAACTTTGCCTTATATTTGTTTTTAAAAATATTTCATTTTTTTCTAATTACATGGAAGAACAATTTTAACATTCATTTTTTCATTTTAAAAATTTACAAGGTTTTTTGCAGTTTGCTTATAGCTGTTTTGATATTATTTGCTTCATTTTTTCAGTCTATTTCTTGACTTTGGATTTTATAATGAAATTGGGCTCTCATAATGAAAAATTCTCACTTCAGAGAGAGACCTGATGAACTCTGAGTGCAAAGTGAGACATGCTTTTTAGAAATAAATATTTTATTTTGTTCATTAAATATTTCCCAATTACATTCTTTTTGAAAAAATTATGAGTTCCTATGCCCAAAGGGCTATAAAAATATGCATACCCTTTGACCCATACATAGTGCTTCTAGGGCTATATCCCAAAGACATCATAAGAATGGGAAAAGGTCCCACATGTACCAAAATATTTATAGCAGCTCTTTTTGTGGTGACCAAGAACTGGAAATTGTGGGGATGCCTATCATTTGGGGAATGGCTGAACAAGTTGGTGTATATGAATATAATGGAATACTATTGTGCTATAAGAAAAGATAAGAAGGCAGACTTCAGGAAAACCTGGAAAGAATTATATGGACCAATGCTGAGTGAAGTGAGCAGAGCCAGAAGAATGTTGTACACGGTAACAGCCACACTGTGCAAGGATTGATTTAGACAGACAGCCTTTTTTAGCAATTGAAGGATCTAAAACTTTTCCAAAGGACTCATGATGTAAAATGGCACCCACATCCAGAGAAAGAACTATGTAGTCAGAATACAGAGTGAAGCAGACTCTTTTCTCGTTTGTTTTATTTTCTTTCTCATGGTTTTTCCCATTTGTTATAATTCTTTTGTGCAACATAATTAATGTAAAAATGTATTTAATAGGAATGTATATGTAGAGCACATATCAGATTGCATGCTGTCTTGGGGAAGGAGGGAGGAGAGATGGGAGAAAATTTAAAACTTATGGAAATGAATATTGAAAACTGAAAATAAATAAATTAAATATTTTTTAAAAAGTTATGAGTTCCAAATTTTATACCCTTTCCCCACACATTGAGAAAGCCAACAGTATGATATTAGTTATACATGTTAAGTCATGTAAAACACATTTCATATTAGCTATATTGCAAAAGAAAACACACAGTTACACACATACACACAAAAGAAAACTAAAGGAGAAAAAGTATGTGAAGTGGTGAAGAGGTAAAGATGTGGTCACTGCTTTCCTCTTCTGGACTCTGGTCCTTACCCAGTATGGGCCTCTGATCTTTTGCAGCCTCTAGTGATGCTGTTCCTCAGGGTGCCTTCTCCCTTAGAACAGGAAGCAATGCTGTTCCTCAGAGCCCATGCTCCCTAGTCACCAAAAATGCTCTTTTCTATCCTTTAAATATGATCCAGAATAGAATATAGGCAATGGATTTGCCAAATAGTACCCTGTCCTGTATCCAGGACTAATCTAGGGGTCACTTGTAATCTCTTTCTGACCAACTGCTAGATCCCCTTACCATCTCTGGCTTGAGAGCTCCTGAAGCTGCTGCTGTTGCCACAACCATTTCCCACCATGGTGTTGTACCCACATGGGTTCCATGCCAGCCTCAAAATGATTTGTCCTTCTGACCTCCTTAGTTGTCTTGGGATTGAAGAATGTCTCACCCTGACATTTTGTTGCTTCTGCTACTCCAGAATTATATATTTTATTTTAAACTTATATGGGAATATTGGGAGAGTCTGGCTATTATGCATCCTCTACTCTACCATGTTGGCTCTGTCCCTGGCATCCCTGAAACTTACTTTATTTCCTTTATGTTTCTTGCTTTTTATTTTTTCACCAACGTGGCTAATACGGAAATATGGCTTGCATGTATAACTAGTATCACACTGCTTGCCTTCTCAATGGGTGGGGAGAATCATAGAAATTTGGAACTCAAATTTTAAAAAAAAAATTAATATTATAAATAAATATATTAAGCAATTAAAAGGAAATCATTGTATCAGGATCTACCAATGTGTAGTGAACTTAGAAGTCATCCATACAACAACATAACAATTTCCAATCTTTGCTTGGACACTTTCAGTGTGAACTGTTCTTTTTCTCATGAGGAATTAATTTGACTTATGAACAATGCAATTATTAAAAACTTTTTCCTTATATTAAGTCAAAATATGATACTTCCATATAAGAAGTAAGATACAAAATGGCCATAACATGTTTCAGTTAATAATATATATATATATTGTTTTACTTATGATACAAAATTATAAAATTGAGATCAAAATTATTTAGAATTTTATTCTCCTCTCTACATTCAGTTAAGTCCTTTCCTTGACACCTATAGAGAATAAATGTAATTGCAGTATATAAAATGCTTTGTGAGTATTACCTGGCTAAGGTACTGCCAGGGCATAGTATCTTATCATTTACTTCGAGTCAGGTAGAGTAATTGTCTTAGGCTGATATCCATCATTGCATACACATACACACACACCAGCTTAAATATTTGCCCTCCTCAGAAAATCTGCTAGTGAGTTTAGAAAAGTACAAAATCCCAAAACCTAGATGGCTCTTCATTGAATTGGAGAATTTCTTGATTTCCTTTATGAATGTGTTTCCCGGTGCCTCATAAGAAAAGAGTCTCAGCAAATATGGCACAGTCAAGAATTAAATCCAGTAATTAACATTCTTCCAAACTTTCAAATACATAGTGCTACAATGCAGCAAAAGAATACCATTTTACAAAGGCTTAATGTAGTGCTATCTGTCTTGGTGCTTACAAAATGCATTTTCCAATACAAAAAGAAATTTTAAAAGGAAAATGAAAAGGAAAAATAAAAGCCAACCTCCCTTCTCAGAGGGAAAGCCTGGTCCCTTACAGAGTTGTCTAATTTCTTCCTAATGAGATTAAGGACCTATGGTTGTCTGGAAGTCACCCTCAACCTTCAGGTGAGAAACCAAACTAGTTTGGCTCGTTACTTACATAGGAACATTATCCACTGACTCCGGAAAGCTGAAGTCTCTGCCTTTTCCATCTCCCACTGTGGGGTTCCTCTTTCTTGGGTTTGTTGGGCTAGCAAGTGTTGGAACAATGCTGAAACTGAGTTCAAGGGAGGCCTCCTTACTATCTTCTTCACTATTTCTTACTCCACAGCAGTGTCATATGAAGAGTCATATAGGACAAATTACCTCCATGACACAGACTGCACACATGCCTTTGTCCCTAGACCATCAGACAGGTGAAATTGATTGCACTTAAACTAGTCACACTAAGACAAAGTAAAGTGGCTTACTTAGGGAATTATCCAAGGGAGAACCTCTCGTGGATACCATGGAGAGGAGAACACGAATTCCACAGGCTCTGGGATGGCTATAACTTTGCTACTGAGATACAGAATTTGAATGTCTTTTGTTTTTATCAGTCACTGATTAGAATTAGCTTTTGTATGTGAATGTATATTATAAGGCCCTTTAGTGAGAAAGAGAAGAAGGTAGTAATGACTTCAGTTTGAATATTGTACTTAAAAAGTGTTATAACAACAATGTTACTTGCAGCTACTGTGGCTGTGCAAGGCCAATAATACCAGCACACAGAAGGGCTGCTAGCACAGATTCTTTGATTTTCTTTTCTAAGGAAAGCAACTTTAAGAGGTTAACAATCTCACTTTAATTAAACATACATATATCATTCACTTAGTTCAGGGGGAAAAGTCAGCACCCTGAACTTCAGATCAAATACAAACAGAAATTACAAGCAGAAATTATATAAACAGAGTGAATAAACACCTATCAACAGACAGGCTTCTATCTGTCTAACCATAGCAATACATACACAGTTACCAGAGAGAGAAGCACCAACATCTGGGTTTTCAAAGCTGGAGGGCTACAACACCTACCCAGAGTCTTGTCTGGCCAAATCACCAATGAGTGTTCCCCCAAAGCAAAATGCTAACCTCCGAGTATATATTTCCTTTTTTTTTGTTTGTTTTTTGGCAGGGAAATTGAGGTCAAATGACTTGCCCAAGGTCACATAGGTAGTACATGTGTCAAGTGTCTGAGGCCATATTTTGACTTGGATCCTCCTCACTCTAAGACCAGCACTCCACTCATTGCACCACCTAGCTGCCCCATACATATATATATATATATACATATATCCTTTTTTAGAGCCCAAGGGCTTCATACCTCTCAGGACCTAATTAGCAAAAGGGTGTGGGCCTTCCTACAAACAAAGGCAAGACTCAATCAAAGGTACTTGATTGCCTTAGTGCCAAGAAGCACTCTAAATGAAAAAACAGTAAAAACTCCCACTTTGCTTGCCCTTACAAGTGTTTACTATGTGACAGATACTGTCTTAAGTGCTCTACCATTATTAGGTAACTTGAACCTCACAACAATCCTGGCAGGTTGGTATTATTCTTATCCTCATTTTACAGATGCAAAAACTGAGGCAAATAGAGGTTAAATGACTTGGCTAGGCTCACACTGCTAGTGTCTAAGGCTGGACTTGAAATCAAGTCTTCTTCCCTCCCAGTCCAGCACTCAATTCACTGTGCCGTCTAATTGCCTGTAGGAAGGATATATGCTTGCTTGGTTGGGCTTGAGGTTGGACATCCAGTCCCAGGCTAGCTCTTCTATTGTGTGTTTCAAACTCTAATACTAGGTCATGAGAAATGGTCGTTTCCAGACTTCATGGCTACCTTGTGAATTCAGGAATCCCCGAGTCCTAGCTGGTTGCCAGAAGGAGTTGATTTCCTTAATAATTTCTTAGAAAACAATAGAAGGTACCACCAACAGAAAGAATTTGCCACCCAAAGAACTAAAGAGCCATGACTGGATAGCCAGAAGATCTGGACTCTGTGAATTGCACGAAAAAATGCAGACCTGAGATGAGTATGAACTACTTGTTCTATAGTCCTAAAAAGTTGTTTCTACCTCCTGGTAGCATATGAGGTGATCAATTATTTCATGCTTTAAATAATTGTTAATAATTGCTTGTGAGGCTCTTCTGTTTTAAGAAGTTTTCAGGCAATAGAAAATAAATACCCATCTTATAATTGATATATGTTTTATACATTGAATACCTTAGACACAAGCTTTAGGTGACCTTTAAGAAATTTTCCTCACTGGGAGCTAGGGTGATCCCAAATGAATTTAAAAGTGGAGGACAGTGAATGTGGATGGAACAAAAAATGTCATCTGTATTTCAATATAATTGATTTCCTTTGAAATGGGATATATTTTATTTTGTGCATCTAAAAATATTCTTCTGATGAGAGTCCCGTAGTCTTCACTAGAATGTCAAAGGAGTTTATAACATGAAAAATAATTAAAAGTCCCTAAATGAGACTGCAAAAAAAGAAGTCTGAATCTCCTTTCTTTGGTGTCAAGTTTTACCCAGGATAGAACAATCTATACGAGTCCAGAGATGGAGTCCCTTTGTGAGTGACATCTAAATTGTCAAAAAGATTATTTGTTATTTAAAATTGTCCATTTTGTCAGAGTATCCACATTGGAACCACGATCTGGGGTCATGCTTAAAGAAGTCTAGGATTATAACAGAATCAATGTGGCATAGTGGACAGAAGTTCAGGCTTGCCTTGGAGTCAGAAAGACCTCAGTTCTTATACTGAGTCATACACATGTCACTTTTTATCACTATGGGCAAGTCACTTATCCTCTTGGTATCTACCAGCAATTCCCTAGGGCTGTAATTGAATGATAGATTGTCCTTGCACACCAGAATCCCTTTCAAAGATCCCTATAATATGAGCTTTTTTCAAAAGGTCAAAAGATTTATATACAAGGAGTATGATAAAATACAGATGAAAGTGTTAAAAATGTTAGATGTCTACTGTATTCTCTATTTTGGGAGAACAACAGCTGACAAAAAAGATGTGTTCTTTGGGGGTTTCTATTGGTCAGCCACAGTTCTTTCTCTAATCCTAAGAATGAAACCTTTCTATAATTGCAGTCCCTGTCTTCACTTGTCGCTAATGTAAGCATTTCTTTTCTACAAAAACAGAATCAATAAAGCCATAAAACTTGTTTATGAAGTTGATCCAGTACAGTCCTGCCATGATAAAGGCCTACTAGCTGTACACAGGATTTCAAATTAAGGCTTATTTCTGTTGTATGTACACAATGAAGAAGGATGAAGACTCAACTAACAATACAAAGAGGAGAAAAAGGCTCACCTCAGTTCTCCAGTTTCATTCTGTAATATTACATTATATTCAGATAAGTTGTAGACATACTCAAAGTAATGGCCTGTCACTTGAGGTTACCTCCTTTACAGACTACTTTTAATTGAACAAAATGTAATGTAGAAGGAGCCATCACTCCAGTGTAAGTGGTTCTTCTGGGACAGTCACTTATTCTCATTTAGTTTTTTTTTAAACATTTGAGATAAAAAATCAACCCTATGCATAATTGAAGATATTTCCTTTCTCTTCTTCTCCCTCTTCTCTCATTCTCTATTTATTTGTCTGCATCTATGCCTCTTATCTCTCTCTTTCTCTTTGAACTTCTTACCTTTATAACCCTTTTTCTCAACTTTGATTTGCTATGATTCACTCCTGTTGTTCATTTTGCCTCAAATAAGCCAACAGCCTTTCCCATGTCTTAAACTTGCTTTCAGAATCCATTTCTGGAAAGCATAACCAGTAATCACCAGCAAGTGTATATGCATGTGCATACACATTTAGTCATGTGTCTACAGATGGTGAAAAAAGATGGAAAATCAGATAAAATGAATAAAGAAGAAAGCAAAAGTCCTTAATTTTTCATGTTGGAGAAGGGAGGATATCATCCTGATATAACAGTTAATAGCATCATATAAACCTTTATTTTCTTGGTCACTAGTTGGAATATAGATCACCTGATTTTTTTCTGAAATTTCTCTTAAATGCTCTCTGATGTCTATTACGAGACAAGAATGAAATTAATCCATGATTACTTTATTAACCTATGGTGAGCAAAACAGAGCATCGGGTGGTAGAGAGAAGAGAAAAACAAATTAGTCTCATACCTCAAGTTGCTTATAGTTTACTGCAGAGAAGTAACATGTAAGTCAATATGATATGTTTGTATAAAGAACGAATACTAAATAATTTTGACATGAGGCTATTAACTGGTGGGATAAAAAAGGACTAATGGAGGAGGTGCATGAGAGGTGTTTTTATGTGTTTCCTAAAAATATTACATCTGAAACTCAGGAATCGTTATCAGACTTGAACTCTTTTTGCCAATGCCAATTGATTTCAAAGTTAGTCACATCTGAGTGACATATATTTATTGAACACCTGCTTCCCACAAGGTCTTATGCTAAATGCTGAGGGAGCTATAAAAAATTGTTAAATATTTTTGTCTGTCCACAAGAAGCTTACAATCCAGCCATGAAAAAGAAGATGTATAGACAACAAAAAGTAAAGTTTAATATGGCAATGTGTTCATTGTACATGATTAATACATATAGATTGATTAATTGATTTAATGTATCTAAGGATAAGCATATTCCCTCTATCAGTGGAGATTAAAACCCCTCCCCATTTATTCATCAATACTATTCTTATAAATATCCTCTTTTCTCATTTATACAAGGATTTCTTTATCACCTTTAATTTTTCTGTTAGCATTAGAATTTGGACAACATTATAAAGCAACCAGCCCCATAGATTGCAATTTAAAAGGGTAAAAGCAAATCCCATGCTGCTGTTCTTCTGCAAAATGACCTCTCCACAAATTCCCTTCTAGACACACTTACAGGCCTACTGCAAATTCCACCTTCTCAGTGGAAATTTCCCTTAATCATATCTGACCTCTCTGTCCTCTAACCCCATACCAATTACTTGACTCTCAATCATAAATACTTTGTGTTGTTGTTAACTCCTGCGTGTATAAGTCTTACCTTCTCAATTAGTGTTTAAGCTCCTCAAAGACAGATACCAAATCTTGCTGATGCTTTGTAGTAACCTCATTGAGAATCTCACTGTTCAGGCTAATTACTACCAATTACCTTGCTCATAAGAACTGTCCTAGCCAGGACTTCTAATCTATCTAGGCTTTGCATTTGTCCCTTGCTGTGGCCCTTCCCCTCTACACCATGTCCCTTTCCGAAAAGCTTATTGTCATTTCTTCTGTCTTCTTACACAAAAAACAGCAGATCACCTTTACGTAATAGTTGAGATTTTATAATGGTTTTCCTCAAAACAAATGAGTTAGACAGATATTTTATTCACCCACCTATCTATCTGTCTATCTATCTATCTGTCTGTCTGTCTGTCTGTCTGTCTGTCTGTCTGTCTATCTATCTATCTGTCTCTATAAAGAAGAGAGTATTACAGAAGGGAGAAGTAAAGAGCAGAGATTCTTGAGCAAGCAACTATTACTCAAACATATATTTAAATTTCCAAAGTTATTTATAGTCTTAAACATGAAGGCTCTTTGTCCTTCTCCCTGACATCCTCCAGTTTTTGAATTGACCACTGTTCCCTTTCCATGGGTAGGTGATGTTTTTCTTTCTTAGATAGTGCCCTTTAGGAATCTGAGACACAGAGAGCTTAAGTAGTGACTCACATTTAGGGCTGGCTAATCCCAGGGCCAGTACTCTATTAGCTAGAACACTGCCTCAGTCCCTATTACCTAGTGATTTACAGGCATTCCCTTAACCTCATGACCCTTCATTTACTTTTTTTTGGCTCTTTTCATGGTCATTTTATTGGTACTGTGAATTTTCAGATGAGGAAACAGCCTCTAGCAATGCAAGTCTATACATTCTGAAAATTGCCTAGAGTCTTTTGAGGTTAAAACACTTGGCCAAACTCATACAACCAGTATGCTCTAAGGAGACAGAGACCCTTACTTTCCAGTGCTAGATTTCTTTCTTTTTTTAGATTCCTTTTTTTAAATATAAATTTATTTTCAGTTTTCAACATTCATTACCACAAGATTCTGAATTCCAAATTCTGTCCCCATCTCTCCCTTCCCCCTACTCCAGGACAGAATTCATTTCGATTGTCTCTTCCTCCAATCTGCCCTCTCTTTTACTACCCCCCCAACCCCTTCTCTTATCCCCTTCCCTTCTATTTTTCCTGTAGGGAAAGATAGATTTCTATACTCCATTGCCTGTATATATTATTTCCCAGTTGCATGTAAAAACAATTTTTAACATTCATTTTTAAAGCCTTGAGTTCCACATTCCCTTTCTCCCTTCCCACCCACCCTCATTGAGAAAGCAAGCAGTTCAATATAGGTTATACATGAGTAGTCATGCAAAATACTTCTATAACAGTGATGTTCTGAAAGACTAACTATATTACCCTCTATCTTGTCTCACCCTCCATTTATTCTGTTCTGTCCTTTGACCTGTCCCTCTGCAAAAGTATTTTCTTCTGATTGCCTCTTTCCCCAAGCTGCTGTCCCTTCTATTATCTCCCCTTTCTTATCCCTTTCCCCCCTGATTTCCTGTAGGGTAAGATAGATTTCCATACCCAATTAAGTGTGTATGTTATTGCCTCCTTAAGACAAATCTGATGAGAGTAAGGCTCACTTATTCTCTCTCACCTCCTCCTTCTTCTTCTCTATTCTAAACATTCTTTCTTGCCTCTTTTATGTGAAATGATTTACTACATTCTACCTCTCCCTTTCTCTTTCTCCCAGTACATTCCTCTCAATACTTAATTTTATTTTTTAGGTATCATCCCTTCATATTCAGCTTACTTTGTGCACCCCATCTACATACACTCACATATATATGTACACATATATACATATACACACATACACATATACATACATACAATATACATATGTATGTGTGTGTGTATATATATATGTATATGTGTTTGTGTGTGTGTGTGTATATATTCCCTCTAACTACCCTAATACTGAGAAAGGCCTCAAGTTAGAAATACTATCTTTCCATGTAGGAATGTAAACAGTTCAACTTTAATAAGGCCCTTATGGTTTCTCTTTCCTGTTTTCTTTTTCATATTTCTCTTGATTCTTGTATTTGAAAGTCAAATTTTCTATTCAGTTCTGATCTTTTCAAAAAGAAGGCTTAGAAGTCCTCTATTTCATTGAAATTCATTTATTCCCCTGAAATATTATACTCAGTTTTGCTGGGTAGGTGATTCTTTGTTTTAATCCTAGCTCCTTTGATCTCTGGAATATCGTATTCCAAGCCTTCTTATCCCTGCTAAATCTTGTGTTATCCTGAATGTGTTCCCACAATACTTGAATTGTTTCTTTCTGGCCTCTTGAAATATTTTCTTCTGGACCAGGGACTCTGGAATTTGGCTACAATATCCCTAGGAGTTTTCCTTTTGGAATGTCTTTCAGGAGGTGGATTGGTGGATTCTTTCCATTTCTATTTTTCCCTCTGGTTCTAGAATATCAGGGTAGTTTTCCTTGATAATTTCTTGAAAAATGATGTGTAGGCTCTTTTTTTGATCATGGTTTTCAAGTAGTCCAATAATTTTAAAATTATCTCTCCTGTATCTATTTTCCAGGTCAGTTGTTTTTCAAATGAGAAATTTCACATTGTCTTCTATTTTTTCTTTCTTTTGGTTTTGTTTTATAATTTCTTGATTTCTCATAAAGTCATTAGATTTCATTTGCTCCATTTTAATTTTTAAGGAATTATTTTCTTCAGTGAGCTTTTGGATCTCCTTTCCCGTTTGGCCAATTCTGCTTTTCAAGTCATTCTTCTCCTCATCGGCTTTTGGAGCTCTTTTGCCATTTAGATTAGCCTATTTTTAAAGGTGTTATTTTCTTCAGCATTTTTTGTGTCTTCTTTAGCAAGCTGTTGGTTCATTTTTCATCATTTTCTTGTATCACTCTTATTTCTCTTCCCAAGTTTTCCTCTACTTCTCTTACTTGATTTTCTTTATTTTTTTTTTGTAGGGGGGAGGGCAGGGCAGTTGGAGTTAAGGGACTTGCCCAAGGTCACACAGCCAGTAAGTGTGTATATCTTACTTGATTTTCAAAATCCTTTTTGAGCTCTTCCATGGCTTGAGACCATTTCATATTTTTCTTGGAGTCTTGGACATAGAAACCTTGACTTTGTTGTCTTCCTCTGGGTGTATACGTTGATTTTCCTCATCGCTAAGTGTATAAGAAAATATCTTTTCACCAAGAAAGTAATCTTCTACAATCTTATTCTTTTCCCCTGTTTGCTTATTTTCCCAGCCAACTATTTTACATTTGAGCTTTTTGTTAAATGGAGGGTATACTGTCTCAAGTTTCAGGGGTTTTATCCTACTGTTTTCAGAGCTATCTCTAGGGGTCTGTAAATTCTCAGTTCCTCCAAAGTGGTATGATCAAAAGAGAGGTGTTACTCCTCTCCTGGCCTGTGCTCTGGTCTGTGAGCAACCACAAGTACTCTTTTCTTCCCTGGAACTGTGAGGAGGATCCCTCTCCACAGCCACCACCAGCTTCACTATCCAGAGCTCCTCCTCACCCCAGGACCACCACCCCAGACTGCAATCCAGATCAGCTTCTCAGTCCTCCCACTGTCTGTAGGCTGAGAGCTCCAGAAGCAGCTGCTACTGTGGCAGTAACTGCTGCCACCCTGGGGCTGGGGCCTTACCACGCTCTCCTCTCACCCGGGTGAGAGAACTTTCCCACTGACCTTTGAAATTGTCTTTGGAATTTGTGTGTTCAGAAGTCTGGAAATTGCCACCACTGCCAGTGATTCAGTGCACTGAGATGTGCTGCAGTACCATCTGTGCTGGCATAACCCAGGCTGGGCTGCATTCCACTCTGGGCACAGTGCAACAGAGCCTTCCTGTCAACCTTCCAGATTATCTTGGGCTGGAAATCTGCTTCACTCTGTCATTTCTTGATGGCTGCTGCTGCTCTAGAATTTATTTAGAGTCATTTTTTACTGTTATTTTGAGGTGTTTGGGGGGAGAGCTCAATCAGGTCCTGCTTTTACTCCACCATCTTGGCTCTGGCCCCTTAAATATCCTTTTATATCTTCTCCCTGGAGTGTATAAATGTCTGTATGTGTGTAGATATACGCGTATACATGCATATGTATGCATGTGTATCTAAGGCAATAAAATAGAGACCCTCCTCTGAATCTTCCAATATTTCTTGGATTCCAGTATAGCACTTGTGTTGAACATGCTATTATTGCTCGTTCTCACTATGTGACTTCTCTAGTTATTGAATGATAGCAGCAGCAGCAGCAGCATGATCATCATTTTAATGGTCCATTCCTATAATTTCATTGGTATGAAGTACTCCTAAGTGAGGAAACATCCTCTAAAAACTCAGATCAGTACCTTCTCTATAACTTATAGTCTTAAAGAGTTGCCTGAAGACAGAGTCTCAGTGAATTGCCCAGGATAACAGAGACAGCACATTTTAGAGAGGATTCGAACCCCAGTTTTCCTATTTAGTAAGCCAGCTATGTATCTATCTATTTATGTATCTATCTATCCAGCCATATCACCTCTCATATTCAATGTGCCTAATAATGTATTTTATGCAATTTTCCCCCATGAAATAATGCTAATAAGCTACCATTTATTTATAACCTCATTCAATTGTAACTTGGGTCACCTGCAATTTACATTTTCCTTTTTCTTTACAATTAGAGACATTTGAAATGTGCCAAGTTGTCAATAATTTTTCCTCTTCAAATTATCCTAATTATAATTATCTCTGCACAATCTATATCACCTAGTAAAATATAAATGATATGAAATAACAGAGTTTTTTCCTCCTGGTTTTCTATGAAAAATGACTACCATTTTCAACATAAAAGAGGCTTCAATGGTATTTGTTGAATGTCATAAAAAACTATAAACATGAAGTACCATATATCAAATTATATTACAAAATGGCAATCACCCAAACAATTTGAGAACTTTTTAACAAATAGAGATGTTGATCAGTGGAACAAAGTAGTAACGTTTGATAAATTAAAAGATCACAGCTATTGGGGCAAGAACTCACTATTTGGAAAAAAAATGATTGGGAAAACTGGAAAAGTCTAGAATAAAGTAGGTGTAGAACATCTCACATACTTTACTAAGATGAGCTCCAAATAAATACATGAATTGAACATGAAGGGTAACATGATAAACAAATTAAATTACCAAAGAAGAAACTACCTTTCAGATCTATGTATAGGAGAAGAGTCCATCACCAAACAAGATACAGCAGATCACAAGAAGGTAAAATGGACAATTTGATTACAAGGTTTTGCACAAATAATACCAATGCACCTAAAATTATAAAATTAGTAGATAACTGAAAAACATCTTTGTAGCATGTTTCTCTAATTAAGATCTCATTCTAAGATGATAGGGAGCAGATTTGTATTCTAATAAGAGCCATTTCCCATTAAAAATGATCAAAGGATATTAACAAATAGTTTTTTGAAGAAGAAATCCAAACAATCAAGAGTTACCTGAAAAATACTCCAAATCACTAATAATTAGAAAAATGCAAAATTAAGCAATTCTGAAGTTCTGCCTCACTCATCAGATTATCAAAGTTGACCAAAATGTAAAATAACAAATATTAGAGTAGCCATAGGAAAGCAGGTATTTTAATGCATTACTGGTGGAGCTGTAAACTGGTCTAGCCTTTCTGGAAAGCAGGTTAGACCTATGCCCAAAAAGTTACTTAACTGATAATACCTTTTGTCTTATCAGTACCATTACTAGGCTTATACTCCAAAGAGATAAAAGAAAGAAGACAAAGAACCACGCATATTTATTTATTTACTTATTTATAGCAACTCTTTGTGTGATGGCAAAGAAGTAGAAACTAAAAGGGTGTCCATCAGTTAGGGAATGGCTAATATGATGGAATACCATTGTGCTATAAAAAAAATTTTGAAGAGGATTATTCCAAGGAAATCTGGGAAGACTTGAATGAATTGATGCAGAGTGAAGTGTGCCTAACAAGTGCATTATTGTAAATATTGTAAAACTATACAATTTTGAAAAACTTCAGGATTCTTATCAATGCAGTGATTATATTTCTAAAGGATTCATGATGGAACATTCTACTCACCTCATGTCAAGTGAATGTTGAGATATTTTGTTTTCTTTTTTTGGGATATGACCATGAAGAAATTAACTTTCTTTGACTATGCACATTTCTTATAAAGGTTTTGTTTTTCTTTCTTTTTCAGTGGTGTAGGCGAGTGAACTTACACTAATTGAAAAAAACTATTAAAAAGAAAACAACTTTGCCTAAAAGAAACCAAATATAAAGAATTCAGAGAAGAATGGGAAAAGTTAGGAAATGATAGAAGTAGTAGAATCCTGAAAAAAATATATACAAACTATAATGATATAATATCAAGAAAAAACTTTGAATACTGTGTAATCATTACCTAACTTAGCCTCCTTAAATGAAGTGAGAAAATATACCTTTCTCCCTTCTTTGATTGGATGGGGAACTAGAATGGAATACACTACATACTACCAATCTTGGCTGATATGAAAGTTAATTTTGCTATAATTTTTTCTCTTTCTTTTAAAATTATTTTTAGAAAAGATGGCTCAATGGATAGGAAAGATAAAAGATATCATTCAAAAACAAATTATTGAATTGTATTGCTATGGAGCATCAAGAATTATCTATAGATTTTAAATCCATTCAGACTTCAATAGTTATATGCAGTTTTGCACAGTATATTAATTCATTTTTATTCACTCATTTGTTCATTCAAGAAATGTTTATTGAATATATACATATATGTACATGTGTATATATGAATGTGTTTATGTATATATATATGTATGTATATATGTGTGTGTGTGTGTGTGTGTGTGTGTGTGTGTGTGTGTATGTAGGTGGAGAGAGACAGAGACATAGAGAGAGAAAAAAAGCTACTAAATTTGGGGCCCTGTCTTATGATAGAAGCATAAAGGATTACAAGATGTGCTCTCTGCTCTACAGGAACATAAAATGTGCCTATAAATTTACAAATGAAGGTAGACATTGTACAACATAGTGCTATGTCATATCTCCACTGCCTACCTCTCATATTGACCACTATCAGCTTCTTCCCTTCTTTCATCTTTTTACTCCTTTTATTGGCTTTCAATCTCAGTCCTCTGCTACTCATGAGTACTAGGTTGTGTGTGTGTGTTATCATAGGGAGTCTTTTTGTCTGATTTTCTTTGTGATCTTTGGAAAATAATAAGATGATTTGGCCATCTTGTTCCATTCCTGTCCCCCCATTATTGCCAGAGTATTAACTCTGCCCTTTTCTCCCAGAAAGTAAGCACAGTCTGAGGGCTCTCACAAATTAAGCAGACTCCAAGGAAATTAGAATATTTTGAAAATTGACAGGCTGTCTGTAGTGAATGGCATTTTGCACTTACTACCAACACAGCTGGAAGTAGTAGGACTCCTTTGATGTCCTTAACAGGGAACATTTTTTCATTTTGGGTGGCAGTAACAGGCTGAATCCATGAGTGATGATGGTTTCATCTACATTCTGTGCTTTGTACACACATACTAATGGCATTCCATGGCCCAAGGCAAGAAAAGACATGAGAGATGTCCTTTCTATTGATCTGACCTCTAGCACTGCTAAGGCTGGAAACACAATGTCTCGATAAAACATTGTTGCAATCAGAATGAAAAAGAAAATCTTTTGAATAAGAATTCTTTTCTAGCACATTTAGATGAGCAGCAGAGGGAAAGGGGCAAAGTCATGGAAAGAAAAGGGTATGAGGAATGTACTCCTCTCAATTTGAAAAGCAAAAAAATGGAGATTTTTCTTTTAAATCACCAACATATGGAGCAGCCTCACCAATGCACCAGTTTCATTTATCATTTTGACCCATAATAAATGTCAAAGAATTTAAAGAGCTTCTCAAATTGCCCCTCCATTATTGTTATTAAACAGAAGGAATAAAATGATCTGAGTGAAGTGGAAAAATAGGATGTCACTCCTCATCCAGAATATTCGTACTTACTTGACTATTTAAGAAGCATATGAATGAGAGGCCCCGTGGAGTGGCCACTATTATCAGGAAAACCTGGGTACAGGAAAAACCATTGATACATACTGACCCTGGGACTGTGGACAAATCATTTAAAATTTCAGTGCCCCAAGCAGCTTTCGAGGCTATAAATTCTAGAGCCGTGGCTTATTGTATTGGTAAAATAAATTTCCTCACTGAATGTTCCTTACTCCAGAGGTGTCAAAAGCTAAGCATACTGCTGAGTGCTAGGGAACCAGATTACATGTAATTGAGGAATAATTAACAAAATACATAAGAGTAAAATAAAACAGAAATAATATTAATATGTGCTTTTCTAAGCCAATATGTGTCCACAGGGATCCTTACCTCCAGTTTATTGGCTCCATATCTATTTGAGTTGAATACAATTGGCCTATACCAGTGAAATCTCTAATCTGGACATCAGTCTCCGCTCCTGAAAGAAAATATTCGTATTTTTGTGAGTTGTGTAAGACTGCAATCACCAAAAAAATATGTATATATATAATTGTATTTAATTCAGAAGGCAACAGAAAGGTATATGCTGGGTGTGAGTAAGCTATAATACATAAGGAAGTATATAGTAGAATTAAGGTGACACTGGAGCCAAGTTATACCGTAGCCTATTGTTAAATTTTCAGTGTGAGGATTTACAACTGAGAAACTAGCAAATGCTAGAAATGAGAACTTGATTTGTTGTTTTGTTGATTGTCTAGACTTAAGAAATTGATGGAAAAATATTAATAATGTAGATTAAACATCATGGTGGGTGTGTTATGCATTTTTGGAGAGCCAGTTGTTAAATATTCACCAGCATGCCCCTGATAAGAACTCAAGTAAAAAAAAGCGACCAAATAAACGTATGATTGAAAAAAGAGGCCTGTTTGACGTATGGTGAGGGTTAGGAATAAATAGCTCTCCAAGGCACATTTCCTCCCAATGGCAAAAGAAAGCAAGGCAAACCCCACTCATCACTGTGGGTAAACTCTCTGCGGCTAGCTTAAGGGAGGATACGAGTGAAGAGCACACAAGAGGCAGGCGTAAAGGGAGTGAGAGCTGCAGCATTCGAGGGAATATCTCAACTAGTGAGATCCCAGATCTATTTGAGTATCTCCGTATAAAAAAAAACAATAAAACAGTGCAACACCCGTGCAAAGGGTAAAAAACAAAGAAACCAAAGACACTTTAGATTTTCTGAATCAAAATTTTAGTTTTGAAAGCAAACATTTTCTTCTGGTTTATCTTTTGCCCATTCTCCTTGCAAATCTCTAGAAGCAGATCTTTCTAGGTGTAATTGCCCAGGTGATAAAAGAAAACCTTTTGTTTTGTTTTTCTTTCTTATTTTCTAGATCTTCCTCCATTCCAGAGGATCTGTGATCCCATCAATGTAGAAATTCCTGTCAACAATGCAAACTGTAACTCATCTCTGCCTGTTGATCCTGTGTCATACCATAAATACACCGTAATGCATATTCCTTCACTGTTATAGGCCTCCCTTTAGTTTCCAGACATCTCAGGGATACCATTGGAGAATACAGACACACTGCTTATGGCTTGTCATATCACCAATTCAATGTATTTTTCTATTATTCATTTCTTTGATGACATCTTTCACTCTGCTTTTCCTTTAAAGTTGCTTATCATAGTACATTCTTCAGATACTGTGATGTTATATTATTTGAAGATATATGACAACAGTGGAAGAATATTGGTAATAAAAATCTGGGCTTTTTTACAAGGTGAAGTTCAGCAGTATTAAGAGAACATTCCAGTTTCCTATAGAATAATGCACCTATTCTGCTCTTCTGATTCAATTCTGGTTTCTTTGGTCCATTGGCTGTGTCAGTACAGATTATATAGGATGGCTAGGCTGGTTTGCCTTGCCCAAAGAGTCACCCTGACTTGTTGTCTATGAGTTCTCTTCTGATTAGGTAATGTAGCATTCTGATAAGTGAATCATCTGTTAGGCTGCTTACTCAGAAAAAAAATTAAAAGCTTTATGCATCTTCTGGTTCTCTAGTTTAAAGTGGTCTTCTAACTAAATTAAGATGCAACCATTTTTGATGCTATTTTAAGTGACACTAAGTTAAAAGATTAGGTGCATGCTTCATCAGCTTGATAAG
Source organism: Phalanger gymnotis (assembly GCA_028646595.1). NCBI lineage: Eukaryota > Metazoa > Chordata > Mammalia > Diprotodontia > Phalangeridae > Phalanger > Phalanger gymnotis. The sequence continues at coordinate 60,264,416 of CM053623.1, read as the reverse complement.
TTTGATGATAGAATAGCACTTTCATTATGTTTTACATTTTGCAAAGCATTTTACAAATATCATCTCATTTGATCTTCACAACAACCCTAGGTAGTAGGGGCAATTATTATACCCATATACAAATGAAGAAATGGAGTCTAGGAAAGCTTAAGTGACACACCCAGGGTCATACAACTAGGAAGTACTGGAGATCAAATTTGAAAACATGTTTCACTGACTACAGGCCCAGTGGGCTATCGGCTATGAATTTGACTAACGAAAAAGCAAGAATGGACCTATGACTTCAAAGCATGTGTTCTTGAGTTGTGTGTTATTCTGTGCAGATGGATTTTCTTCCCTCTCCCTGACAGGATCCTGTAAATTTGCCTGACTCTCTCCAAAAAATACTGATTGCAGTGGTAAAGAGTGTGACCCTGGTTTATATGTGGATTATACTATATTTATTGCTACTGCATTTGCCATTGTCTTCGAGTGATTAGTTTGTGCAAATGGAAATGCTATCAGTAGTGGTTCAAGAACAAGCATGGTGAGTACAAGGAGTGTATTACCCCATAACATGGTACTCCAAACACCCCAAGGGAATGAGTATGTGGTATGCAACCACATGGTAGGGGTCATTCAATAAAAATCTAGATTTGCCACTGTGAGAGCAAACTGGAGTAAGCAAGTTGGCTCAAACAATGAGCAGGTATCTGCCCATATGATCATGTGAGAAATGAATGCAATGAAAGAGACCACTCCATACACCCAGAGGTACATCTATGTGTATATACATAGACATATTATAATACATATTTTTTGTATACACTATTCTCTTTCTGCTTTCTTCATATTGCTACATATCTTCCCAGATTTCTTAATATTCCCTTCAACTGTATTTTAATAGTATTATAGGCAATAGTCAGTAAATATTTATTAATCACCTATTATGTGCCAGGAACTGTGCTAAGCACTAGGAATACAAATACAATAAAGAAAGATTAGCCCTGCCCTCAAGAAGTATATATCCTTTTTAAAATACTATTCTATTTTTCTCCAAATTAGATATAAAAACAAATTTTAACTTTTTTAAAGTTTTCAGTCCCAAATTCTATCCTTTTGCCATACATGAGACAGTAAGCAATCTGATATAGGTTATACATGTGCAATGCATATTAATCATTTTGTGGAAGAAAACTTGAAAAAGAAAAAGAAAGGAAGAAGGAGAGAAAGAAGGAAAGAAAGAAAGAAAGTAGTTGATGGGCATCTCTTCAATTTCCAATTCTTAGCCAGCACAAAAAAGAATTGCTTTCTTTTGTGTATTTGCTTTCTCCTTTAGTATGTACACTACTTTGTAAAGTTATCTAATAATTCTGAACAGCCATTTGGAATATGCCCAAAGGGTTAAAACTGTGCATACCCTTTGACCAACAACACCACTACTAGGTCTGTATCCCAAAGAGACAAAAAAAGGACCTATCTTTACAAAAGCTGAAAATCAAAAGGGGAGATACACAGCACAGGGACATGGTGGAGAAGTCAAAGACATTCAAAATGAGTGTAGTGAAATGGGAAAAGAGATGTCTAAGAAGTCTCTCCTCCTTAAATGGAAGTGGAGGAGTCTATGGTCCCACTCTCCAGTCAGAGGGGCAAAGGGTACTGTGAGTCATAAGTACCAAAGCTGAGCAGATGATGAGGTTTCCCAATGACCAGCTTACTTGGGGCCTAGAGAAATCAAAGAAATTCAAAATGAATACTGCCAAAGAAGCCAAAGCTTGTTTATATTTCTATGTTATATATACATGTATGTGTATGTGTGTATGTATATACACACACATACATATTATACACATACACCATAATATACACACATATATGCACTATATATGCATACTATGTAATTACACATGTGAAATAATAGTATATATCTGTATGTGTGTATATACATATATGTATATATACACCTATATTATATATTGTTCCACTGCTTTGATATGCTAAAGTTTTATTCCTTCCCCCTCTAGTTATAAATCAGCTGTTGAACATCTGGTGTGTTTCCTGCTCTTTATAGTAATAAAGAATGCATATACATGTGCATATATATATGTGTGTGTGCATATATATACAGATAATATTTATATAATGCTTATTATATATCAGATGGTGTGCTAAGTGCTTTAAAATTATTACATCATTTGATCAAAACCCTTGAAACATAGGTACTATTATTATCTCCATTTTATATATAAGGAAAGTGAGGCAAAGAGAAGTTAAGTGACTTGGTCACACAGACAATAAGTGTCTGAGGCTGACTCTAGGCCTGACAACCAATGCACTGTGCCACCTAATTGCCAAATGTGTGTGTGTGTGGAGAGAGGGAGAGAGAGAGGAAATGAGAGAGGGACACGGAGAGAGGGATAGGGAGAGGAAGAGGGAGAGGGAAAGAAAGAAACATGTCATACCTTTTGAAACAATAATTCTATTATTAGGACCCTAACATCAGTACTAGGGTCCTAATAATGTTACTATTGATTAAAAGGATATGATATTTTATAGTCTTATTCTGTAATGCCAGATAAAGGTTCAAAAATATTTTAAAAATTTATAATTCTACTAGACATATCCATGTATAACATTCTCCCCAAACTGTTAGCTTTCAATTTTGTCACTTTTACTTACACTTACCAATTTGGTAGATATGAACAGATACTTTAATTTATATTTCTCTGTCTAGTGATATCAAACATTTTTTTCAAAATGATTATTTAAAATACATAAATCATCTGTTGAGATTATTTCCCCATTCATTCAACGGAGACTGAGTATGGGCTAGTAATATTTATGTCAGTTCGTTATAAACTTTATGTGTTTAGATGTTTAACTGCTATATTTACTATAAATAATTTTCTCATGTTCATTATGTTACTTTTTAATTTGCAGAATGCTTGGAATGTAGTTGTCTCCATCTCTCTTGGGCCCAGTAGTTTTGGCTATTTAATAGATTTTTTTAAAGGTCTGTTTTCCACAATTGAGATGAATATAATATTCCCTTTTCTTCTGTTTTATGGTATATTTTGGGTTTTTTTTTCATATTTTGTTTAAGTCTATGATCCTGCTGAAAGATGCTACAATATAAGGGGCAGTTAAGTGGCCCTTTGGCACATTGGACTTGGAACTATGAAGACCTGACTTCAAATCCTGCCTCACTCACTTACTAGTTGTGTGATCCTGAACAAGTGACCTAAATGCTCTAAGTCTCATTTTTCTCACCCGTAAAATGTAGATAATAATTCGACCTCAGAGTTGTTGTGAGGCTAAAAATGATGTAACACAAATAAAATGCTCTGCAAACATTAAAGTGCTATACAATTGCTAGCTGTTATTATGGTATATTGTGGTATTTTGTTGTAAAATAGTAAATTTATAATGTGGTGAGTAGTGAATAGAACGCTGATCTTGGCATCACAGAACTCTAGGATTCAAATCCTGAGCCTGGCACTTAGTAGCTACTTGGTAGCAGACACGTGGCTTCATCTCTTTAAACCTCGGTTATCTTCATCTATAAAATATAACTAACAATACCTATGTATAGTTGTTGTGGCGGCTGTTTCATCACTCAGTAGTGTCTGACTCTTCATTTCTTCATGGACCATAACGTCCATAGTTTGTTTGATTTTTTTGGGTGGGGAGAGGGAGAGGGAAGATACTATTTCCTTCTCCAATGGATCAAGGCAGACAGAGTTTAAGGTGCTTGTCCAGGGTAACTGAGCTACTAAGTGTCTGAGGACAGATTTGACCTCAGGTCTTCCTGACTCACTCCAGGCCTAAGGCTCTATAAAGTGAGCCCCCTGGCTGCTCCCTATACCTAGAGTAACATCTAGTAGAAGGACAAAGTTGTTATGCTGATCACTGAGGTAGGCTCACAGATCTAGAGCTGTTTGGGACTGTAGAGATACTAGCATCTTACTTGATAAATAAGGATATGGAGATAAAAAGGTAAAATAACTGTCCAAGGTCATTAAGTGGCATTTGAAGCGAAAAGAGGTATTAGAACCCAGGTCCTCTGACTCTAAAGCCAGTGTTCTCTTCCACCATCAAGTGCTGCCTTGGTAAAATGTTCCATAAATTTCTATAAATATACTCTGTAATTGCAAATACTATATAAATGCTGGTTAAGCAAGGATCTAAATTTAATGTTATCCTATTAATAACCAAATTTCCCAACAAGGTTTAATAATTAATTCATAATTTCACTAAATGTTATTGTTCATACATTTATCAAACATGGTTCTATTTCCAAAATAATGAGTGGAAGGAAAGCTATTTAGCATGTTTATTTCATTTTATTTTATCACTAGCAGGAGATTGATGTTGGTTGGATTGAATTTTACCTCCATTCTGTTCCACTGATGAAACTCTAGTTCATATAAAAATTTATTCTAAAAACTGGACTTCCCACTTACGTCAAACCAGTATTCCCTCAATTAGTCTGAATTAGTGAGGTACATACAGTTTTCAAACCTGGAAGAGGTAAAAATCGAGACCCAAAGAGTCAGGCAATAACACAGCCAACATTCAAACTCAGGTCATTTGCATATAAATCTGGAACTGTTTCTATAATACCAATTTTTTCCTACCAAATGGTTTCAACTGATTTCCTATCATCCATCCCAATGACTCCATTTTCCCTCTCAAATTCATCCTTTTAAATTTTGGGGGTCTTGAATCACAAATATATTTTTTCAGGCTATAAACATATAAATACATAAATATAAAGTAGGTTTTTTTTTAACCAAAAAAATTCTAAAGTGAGTATAGATGAAGATCAGAACTGGTAAGAAGGGGAACAACCTGATAACTTACACCAAGTACCAGTAACCCTGTGTCAGAAGAGGCAGTTGTAAACCAAAGCCAAATTGGTATATATACATTGGTATATATAAAATGTGAGAGGAGGGGTTTCCCACAACAGAATTTTTAGCAACAGTGAAAATTCAGGTCAAGAAGTTGCTTCAAAGTTTTGGGCCAGTTGCTAATGCCTATTAGTCCTGAAAGGAAAATCCAAGGAAAACAAAAAAAGTTGACCATTATACTGGAGCCAACAATCAGCTTGTTTTAGGACATTTCAATCTACTATAATTGAAAGGACCAACACCTACCTGAGTGTCAAATGATTCTAGGCAGTATTTAAAAAGAGCTTGTTAAATATATGATTTTTTCTTAGCAAACCAGGATATTGGAAACAGAAGATTCTCCCATTCAGTGAAACAATAAATGCCTTAAAAGCAGGGACAATATCCTATATTTTTGTATGACATAGATTGCTTAGCACCTTATACATAATGGAAATTCAATGTAAAGGGCTTAATAATAATGTCACCAAAGAAAGATTCCAAAGTCTGAGTCTGAATCTGAGTCCATTTTTGCTGTCTGGCCATGTTTCCAGCCATCTACTTGACTCCGGAGTTTTTCGTCGGAGTATGACTGCTTGTAGAGTATAGAGTACTTGTCCCAAGCTTGAGGTGCTGCAGTGTTGTTTTCACAGCTATTTCCACACAGCAAGCTCTGCCTCAGCAGCACTCCTCCACCCCCAAGAACTGCCAACCCAGACTATGACTCAGATCTAAGCAGGCTGTGCACTCCTGCTCTGATTCACCACTTAATTCCTCCCACCAGGTGGGCCTGGGGCATTGTGTTGTTAAGCAAAATTGTCTCATTAGCATGGCTTTTGTTTCTTTTGAGTGGAAGTACTTTCAGCTGTTAAGTGCTAAGCCCCAGGCCCAGGGCCCTGTCAGGTGTGAAACCTGTGTGAGTGTGGATTG
>CM053623.1:60184713-60258115 GCA_028646595.1 Phalanger gymnotis | reverse complement strand
TGGGCTTTCTGGGCCTGGAGTCTTTTTGTCAAGATGTTGGAATGGGGAGGCTGGTTCAAGTTTTTGCTGCGGTGGGGCCTAAATAAATTTCTTGTTGTTTTCTCCTTAGAGAATCTCTCATACCTTGCGATTTCGGACCATTCAAACATATACATGATTATATTTGAGATCATAAATTCGGCCTTCCTACTACAGGCTTTAAGCAACTGCAGCTGTAGTTCTGTAGGTAGCCTCAGAGCTGCACCACCTCTGCTGCCCCTGGAGCAGTGGCCAACTACAAACTCCTTTCACTCTGTCCCAGCAGCTTTTCCCACTAACCTTCTCTGTTGTTTTTGGTGTTTGTGGATTGAGAAGTCTGGTAACTGCCACAGCTCACTGATTCAGGGCGCTAGGGCCTGTTCCGCCCAGCTCCTGGTCTGGTTGGTCTTAGCACAGCCCACGCTGGGCGCTGCTCTGCTCCACTCCCAGCTCTGTGCAATAGACCTTACCCAGCGACCATCCAGGCTGTCCTGGGCTGAAGCCCTGTTTCCCTCTGCTATTTTGTGGGTTCTGCAGTTCTAGAATTTGTTCAGAGCCATTTTTATAGGTGTTTGCAGGGTCCTGGGGGAGATTTCCAGATGCCATCTTGGCTCCACCCCCCTCCAGGTGGTAACATTTAAAGGGCACTCAAGACCTGTGATGCCTAGAGCTGAAAATTCTGCAGCAATTACAAATAAAAGACTTCCTAATCCCTTAGTCCTTCCATTGTCTCCACAGCGTGTACATGGGGCTATTGCCAAATGGCCTGATTCTCAAATTGCTCTCATTAGTTTTCCATTTCCCCTTTTTGATCTACCAGAAAACTTGCTCACCTTTGAAAGTTGTGTGTCCATAAATTCTTTTATATCCAAAGAACCTACAAACCAATTGTTCCATTTGGTCATAGAGGAAAGAAATTATAACAATGGGTAGAAGTTTTCAAGTAGCCAATTTAGGCTTGATAGCCAGAAAATTTTAACAAATAGAGCTGTTCAAACTTGGCCTGAAAAGGTGATGGGTTCCTCTTCCTTGGAGGTTTTCAAGCAAAAACTGACCAATCACCAGTCAGATCTGTTACAGTGGCATTCCTTCACGTGTAAGTTGGACTAAATAATTGCTCATGGACTTTCCTCTTCTTAAATTCTATAATAGTGAGAGGGTATGAACCAGTAAGTCATTGAATGAGCAAACTATTATTTCCAAAGATACATGTAAGTCTCCATTTCTAAAAAGCAAATGCTTACATGCAGGAATTCTACAACAATTTCCTGATTTGCCAAATGTTTCCTTATTGCTGAAAGATGGGATGTGCCCTCTTTTATTTTTTTTTTACTATTCCCCTTCAACTTGCTACTGCTGTTTTTTTTTCCCTTTTCTTTTTCTCCAGTCTTTACTGTCAGTGAACTCCACAATACATGATATAAGCTCCAAGGCAAACACTATTCAATCTCTCCAGTCAATGCAATGGGATAAGGAAGGGCAAGAGGGAGAAATCCCAACATACTATACTTATATTGAGCTGAAATCCTCCTCTTTATCAATCTCACTCATCAGTTCAAGCCCTTTGTTCAGTGCTACAAAGAAAAAGGTCTACTTTCTCAAAAAATGGATTTGTTCTTTTCAAGAACATACCTATTTCATGGTGTTTCTATCAAAATACCTTTTTGTACCATCAGAAAATTGTGGTTTTTCCCCTCAATTTCAAGTTTCAGGAAACTTACCTAAACAGTTTCCTAAATCCTCTGCTACATTCAGGTCAAATTTTCATGTTACTCCTATAGTAATTGGAGACAAACTCTTCATCAAGGATGATAGATTTATATCCGGAAGGGACAATCCTCCTTATGTTACAGATGAAGAAATTGAGGCACATAGTATTTAAGTGACTTGTCATGGGTTACACAACTAGGAAGAATCGAGGCAGATTCACATTCAGGTCTTTAAGCTTCCAAATTCAAGGGTCTATTTACTATACCATTTCAATATGTATCAATACTTCGAAAGCTCTACGATCTCATAGGTATGGCTACTCCCTCCATTGGTGCAGACAACTCACCCACACCTTTTCACCCCCTGTACCAAAGCATACAAGCTTCAGTCATATTATTTTAAAAATAGAATTAAGATTATAACTGTTATTCACTGAGGTCCTCAGTATCCTTAAGTAGAACACTTAATCAACATAGGAAAAGCATACTAATTCCCCAAAATGGGGCCAATCTTAGACAGATCAATAGAAAAAGTTTATGGTGACAAAACCAAGGGTGAGAATGTTTTTCTGTTAACCAAATTAGTACAGATTTTCCTTTTGTTTACCATTGATCAGACTGAAGGGAATCATGTTTCCCAAATTCAGGGTATGCTTCTATTAACATTGATGTCTTTGTTCAGACATTCTAAAAACTCTAAATAAAAGGTTTTTTTTGTTTGTCCTTTTTTTGTTTTTATCACAACTGTGAACTCCATTTTTTGTTCCAAATTACTGCAAAATGTGAATTCAGCTGCTTGAGAAAAAGGTCTTTTTCTGACTTAGAAGAAATCCCATAGATCAGAATGACTTGGCTAAAAGGTAAGAATATATTTCTTTTTCTTACATGAATACAATTCTTATTCATGTCTTCACATATATATTTCAGATAGAAAATACTCGGCATGCTAGAATTTATCTATCTCAATCTAAGTCTTGCTAGATATGGGTCGCCACATGTCATGGCTCCCTAGAAACATACTTTCCTTTCTTAGGCTCCAAAGCTTCTTCCTCTGGGCTGCAAATTAAACTATATTGGGTTGGTGGGAATCCCTCCATGTCAGAGATCTCAATGAATCCATCTCTTGGAAAAAGCACTCAAGACAAATTATCTAGTTGGTTTTTACTGTTGTTTCTATGCTTTATAGTACATTGGACTTCTCCACTTACCGCCTCCAGATTAGTATCTAAGGCTAAAGCATAGCTATGACCTCTGCTGCTTCCCTCTTCAATAAACTCCAGGGGTTCCTTATTACCTTCAGGCCTAAATGTAAAATCATCTGTTTCAAAACCTTACTATCTTTATAGTTATCTTACACCTTACTCCCCTCTCCCCACCCCGCCAGACACATATTCTGCAAACCAGTGACACTGGCCTCATTGTTCCTTCATTTCATCTCCTGCCTGAGCAGTTTTACTAGCTATTCCTCATTTCTGAAAATCCCTCCTCATCCCTGCCTCCTGGGTTCCCTACCTTCCTTCAAGTCTTTGCTCAAGTGCCTCTTTTTGTAAGAAGCCTTTCCTAGCTCTCCTTAGTTTTAGTATCTTCCGTTTGAATCTATCCCATATATATTTTGTTTGTACATAGTTGTTTTCCTATCTTTCCCATTAGTCCATGTGGTCCTTGAGAGCAGAGACTATTGGCTTTCAGTTTTGAGGGGTTATTTTGCTTTTCTCTGCAATCCCAGAATTTGGCATAATACCTGGCATATAGTAGGGACTAATAAAAAGCTTGCCGACTACCACAAGACAAAGACTGCCATGATCCCTTTCCTAATCATGGTAGAGAGCAACTCATGCTTCTCTCAACAAGGGTCTTACTAGACTAATTTCTTTTTCAGCACAAAACTTACACATAACTATCACTGTGGGCCTCTCAAAGAGCTCCTCCTTCTGGGAGTCCTGGGGCTCTGACATGTGGACCTCAGATGACTGGCAGGTGTTCCATCTTGGCTCACTTCACTACCCATAATCAATGACCATTATATTGAGAACTCCTTGAAGGTTTATTTTTTCCTTTTCTTAACACAGTGTCAGGCGCATAGTATATACTTAAAAATGTTTTCTGACTTGACTTCTCTTTTGTGCATATAGCATAGGATAGCTCACATTTGTAATGTATTTTAAGATTTACAAAGCATTCCCCCACTAAAAATGTAATCAAAATTCTATGAGATGGTACAAGTCTGACTTTCCTTATTTTATGGATAAGAAAATTAAGGTTTTGAGGGGATGATTAGCTGTCTTGTCCAAGGTGATATAGGTAGAAAATAGGAAATCCATTGTTGAAACCTAGGTCATGTGACTCCAGTTCTTTCCTTTTTGCATCATTCCACTATAAACTCAACCAAAAGAGATACATAGTGATATTATGGAGAGCACTATCAAATTTTCTATTTCTGAAAACTACAGCCTTACATAGTTCAGTAATGCTGGCAGTCTGTTGGACTTTATGCAGCATCTTTCTCAGAGGACTAGTTGAGGCCTCATTCAGAGGGAAAAAAAAAACATTCGAAGTACCCTTTATCTTCCAATTCCAACTAGTGTGAACCACGGGGCTCCCAGCTACTCTTGTGGCAACGCGCCCCCTACTGGGGAGAGAACTAATGAGAGAAAATTCGTACCTTATTTTTACCACTCAGGCTCCATTTTTGAATTTCTGCAGCCTACCCCCTGTTAATTAATTTGTTGTGAAGGTATATTTATCAAAGTCATCTATTTCCTTTTACCCTCCTACCATCTGTTTTCCTTCTCTGTTTTTCCCCTCCTGCTGCCTCTTTCCTTTATACCCCTCCTGGCAGAGATAAGCAGATGTAAAAACATCCACAATCTATTTTTCATCTTTGTAGTTGTCCCATCCCTGCAGGCGTGAAGGGAGCTGACTTGCTGCTCCTGATGCTGCTGCCCTGCAATAACTCCAACCTGCCATCTACTTCACCTCCAGCAAGGAAGGGCCTCCTGTCAGGTCAAGAGAGGAAGGAGATAGGCCCTCAAAGCAGTCCATAAGGATCAGTTAGGCTGGAGAGATCAGTGTCAATGGCTTAAATGAACAGAATCGCTGTGCTCTCGGCTATTTTTACCTCCCTTTCTCCAATGTACTGATATAACATAAGCTGTAGCCGTATCAAATCGGTCCACTGGATAAAGATTCTTTAAAAAATCTCATAACCTTTTCCTTTCCCAAAGAGACTCTGACTCTGAATCTCTCTGTGTGTCTCTCTGTGCCTCTCCCTCTCTCTCTCTCTCTCTCTCTCTCTCTCTCTCTCTCTCTCTCTCTCTCTGTCTCTCTCTCTGTCTCTCTGTCTCTCTCTCTTCCTCTCTCTCTCTCTCTCTTCCTCTCTCTCTCTCTCTCTTTCTCATTCTTTCTCCCCCTTCTTCCCTCCCTCCTTCTCTCTCATTCTACCTCACTCTCTCTTTCACTCTCTTACTTTCTCTCTTTCACACAAACACACATGTGTACAGAACAAACATATACTGCACACATACATACAAGCATGCACACACACATGCACACAGACAAAAGCCTGGCATTAAAATCAGGAAAGCACAGGTTCAAATCCAACCTCTGACAGTAACTATTTGTATACACATGGTCAAGGCCCTTAGCCTCTTAATTCCTCAGATAACTCTAAGAGACTGTAAATTGCTATGTCTCACTGATGTGTACCAGTGGATGGGATTACCAGTTAGAAAACAATCTTTTACTGGGTGCTTAAATATGTGCCAGGCCCTAAATTTACTATGTGAATGTATACATGAAGGGAGAATGTAATAACATGAATACATACCAGGTGCCTCGAAAGTAATGTTTTAAATGATCAAGATAATTTTATAGACATTACCTATGAAGAGAAAGAAAGAGAAAAGAGGGAGAGAGGAGGGAAGGAGGAAGATGAAGTAAACGAAATTAAACAAGACCTTTTTTAAGGTTTACAGAGCACCCCCCCATCACCATAACCAACAATCTCTAACAAGTTGAATCATATCCACATCTAAATTTATAAGCACGAATACTCTGAAGTTGGCTGCCTGTTGTAAGTATACTAGAACCAAAATGGAATAAGATTGCCTATTAACTTAATCCAGTAATTTAGGCCAAAGAAAAAGAAGTATTATAACCATTTTCACTATTTCTCATTCCCAACAGGGGGCTGCTATATGCAGGCACCTGGATAGCATTTCTTCTGAGGCTTAACAATGACCCCACCCTAGAGCTTATCATTACATCTCTGGGATTAAAGCACTGAATTCCACAAGCAATCCAGTCTTTCAACTGCCCCACACTTGAATTCTGCTCAATAAATCCCCATCTCTGATTCTGTCCACATTCTCTAGAAGGCAGATGATTGCTATCCTCTGTTATTATATGTCTCCATCTTCTGCCAAGTCAAATGAATGGGAGAAATTCCAATTCCTTTCTGTCCTATTGTTTCAATTGGTCTGGGTACAGATACAAAAAAATGGAAGAACATCAATTTTTGCGTTGTCAAAAGATATCTTCCCACCCAGAACATAACAACGTCTTTCCTTCTTTTTAACAAAAGCCTGCGTGCAAACTAATACTGAAGAAAAATCTGTATCATTTCTTATTTCAGGTACATTTTCACAAGCATTATGGATCCCTGCCTCTTAATATTTGACTTTTATCTCTTGGCCCTTCATTTCCATGTTTATAGCTATTTTGTTTTTTCCCACTTTATCAATTACATTAGTCTTCTAAGGAAACCAATTCTTAAAATACATAATCATGCCCAGTATGACTTAAACTTTCCACATTACTAGCTGTGCCTATAAAACATGTACCATAGAAATATTTGGTTTTCAAAAATAATAACCAATGGCAGAATACATATTGAAGAGTACCAGTGCCTCCCACCACATTGACTAGGTTAGGTTCTCCTCTCACTGAAGGCAAGGGAGACTTCATTAGTCCAGGGTGTTAACACTCAAGCTGTTGATGTTGCTTTCTGATAACGTAAAGATATGAAAGATGTCAGCTCATGAATCAATGGCCCTCAGACTATCCCTCTATCGTAAGAAGCATCATAACCCAATGACCAGACATGTATCTGTATGGAGACAAGGAGTACTGCTTGTAACAAAACCAGTGCTATCTTCTTGTTGCTTTCCTCTTCCACGTCACGGCAATTAAACTTCCTTTTGTTAAATCTTAGATGGTCTACGAGTATTTCATTTTGTTCCAATCTTTTACCTAAATGGGCAGACTGGCCTGAGGCAGGCCTGGCCAATAAGAATATTCATTAAAAACATAGAAAAATAAAAAGACAACTTAGAGACCTTCTTCATGCTTTCATTTTAGTCATTGGAAGAGACAACAGAAAACAAGTCTAATCTTGCAGCTCCTTCAATGGCCTAGCTCGAATATCACCTCTTCCATGAAGCTTTTCCTGGTCTCCCCATCAGGAAGTGATACCTGCATACTTAGTATTTATTTAAGCACTTAGAGGATGCTATGTACTACTGAGGGGTGCAAATGAGATAATGCCTCGTAAGAACATTTCAAATATGGAAGCACTACATGAAAGTTAGCTATCATGTTCTGTCTTATATAATAGGCATATGCTCATATTTCCCTTACCATATCATACGTGTCTTTTCTACTGTCTTCCCTAGAGACTATCATAATACAGAAATATAGTTAAAGGCCTACCTCTGATACTTAGAAGCCCCATTGCCTACAGTATCACTTAACTCTCAACGCTAACCAAATCAGTTTCCTCTTTCTAAAATGTTTGTATTGCCTACTTGGAAAGCAGGGGTTCTTAACCAGGGGCCCGCATAAGGTCAATGGATAGATTTCAAGGAGTGTGTAACTTGGATTGTTCTCCCCCAGCAATCCCTCTGAGATTACCTTCCCTTTACAACTTGAATGTACATAGGTGTTTTCATGTTATTTCCCTGATTACAGTGTGAGCTCCTGAAGGGCAGAGATAGAGTTTCTGTTTTTCTTTATAAGATGTATTATTGCTTCACACATAGTAAGTGCTTTGATAAAACCTTGTTCACTGACTAAATGAAAAAAATGCACCTTGAATATCATTAGCCTTTAACTGAAATTGGGCATTTTTTCCTATTATTTGAAGTTGTTTTTCTCAGAAGGTATCCAAAGGTTTCTCCAGATGGCCAAAGGGGATCATGACACAAAGATGTTCAGGAACTGTGCCTCTAGAGTGAAATTCTTTTTGTTAACTTAATATATATGTGTCTTCACCATTATTTTCATCATATGAGGGGAGTGTTTAGTAACTATTAATTGGCTAGCTGGCTGACTGTGGGGATTTGTTCTGGGAAGTTTGGATTCAGTCAAAGGATGCATTTGGGGACCTAGAGGGCCACATGTGCCCTCAAGGGCACAGGTTCCCCACCCCTGGCTCACTCCGAGTGAATAGACTTTTATTCGGTCAAATTCTTCGAGAATGTGGAAATCCTTGTTGAACACTGAATTAATAAAATGTCTGAACTACAATTTCTTTAAAAGAAATACAATCTTACTCATTTAAAGGGTAGGAAATATTACAAAACAACAGTGTTTCTCACTATAAAAGACAACTCATTTTAGTATACAGGTTAAACATTCCCCTTGACATCTTAAGTATTATATTCATTTGATTAATAAACCAATTTTTTCCTAACTGATATAAAAGAAAATTTTAACCTAGTTTTTTTTCCAAATGTGTCTAAATTTCAAATTATAAGAGCCTAAATTAGATTCTTGCACATTGAAAAGTTTGGCTGATTTTTTTCTTCCTCATTATCTTGACATATTTCTACTTTGCTCTTGCCGGTATTCTATTACTATTGCCTGTACAGGATAGCCTGTATTTGCTAAGATTTCAACAACTGGTAGTGCATCTAGAGGGTTCAAAAAATAAATCTCTCACGTAGGTCAGAACAGAGAAAATAAATTGGATCTGGCTTCACTTATGATTGATCAATATGATAATTTGCGAGGGTGGCAAGCCCTTCAAGGAAGATGGCCTATCCAAGTCTCTTCAGCCAAAAGGATATGAAGGGCCTGTCTATAACCTAGAATAAAAGTACCAGTGAGAAGGAAAAAGATAAAGTAATTGCTTTAACCTTCTACTTTAATTTATTGTCAAGATTTGGCCAAATCTGACATTTACAGGGATTATCCTGATCCCCATCATCACCTTTCATTTTCTGCTGTTTACTTTTACAGCCATATCATTATGATGACAATTAAAAAGAGAGACAGCTGAAAGCAAAGAAATGATGGATTTAATTGATGTATATTGCTAGCCCTTTAATTTAATATAAGATTGAAGAAGAAAAAGGGGGAAAATATGGGTGTTAAGGGGCAATTTTGTTTTGCTGGACCTTTCTCAATGTGGACAAGAGAGAAATACAGTCATTTTTATTGACTAATCTACAATAAAAATTTTCAAGTATAAAAAAGTCAGTGAAGTTGGATTCCATTTTTTTCTCTATTCATGTCATTTGAGAAGCAGTTCAAGGAACTGTGTATGGTTAGTCTAGAGAAGAGAAGACTGAGACAAGCATGCTGTCTCCAAGTATTTGGAATGGGGAATAATATGAAACAAGGAGTCAAAATTATTCTGTTTGGCCCCAGAGGGCAGAAACAGAGCAGTGAGTGGAAGGTGCACAAAGACAAATTGTAGAAAGTTATTTGGACACTGAAGTTCTGATCAGCATACCCATCATATGTTTACCTTTCAAGGGGAATTCAAAGCACTGAGGGGGTACTTTGAAAGAACTTTGGAAGGAACTGTGAAAGAACTTGTAGGAGAACTAGAAACTAACCAGAATATTAAAATGATGTCCCAAGGTAAACCAAAGTTTAGGTCTTTCCAAAGGTAATAAATATTAGTACTTTACCTTTTTTTGGAGGGAACCATTATTGTATTTTTTTGTGAGTCCCTTATAACTTCTGTATTTTCTGTGAAGTAGAATAAAGGCTGTGCTCTATCCAAGATGCATTTGCTACCTCAAGTACTTATATAGAAGTAAGAGATCCTGTTATGATATTTGTGGGAAGATAGACAAAACTGTATTTAAAGATTTCCCAAGACTGAATTCCAAGAAGAAGAAATGTATAAATGAATGGAAAAAAATCATCTTCAGTCAGCCTGAAAATTGGACTTATCAAGGTAAACTCAGAGAATTGTAAAGGATGGCAGGGAGGGGGCAGGACAAGAGGGCCAACAGTTACAGTGGCTACCAATTTTTGCTTTTTCTGCAATAAAATGATAGTCCCTTACAGGAAATAAGCATATATCAAAGCAATTATAATATAAACAGCAATCATTTATCAGACTGTTTGAAAATAAACCATCTAGAACCTAGTTTATAAAGGTAAAGAAATGTGAGCATTTTTTATAATGGAAATGCACAGCAGGTTTTCTGTGTGTATGTTTGCCAATAATATTAAACTAGAAAAACTCATATGATTATCTCAATAGATGCAGAAAATGCTTTTGACATAATACAGCACTTATTCCTGTTAAAAAGCCATAGAAAGCATAGGAATAAAAGGAGCTTTCTTAGAACAAGTAAAATCTATCAAAAATTATCAGCAAGCATTATCTGTAATGAGGATAAACTAGAATCATTCCCAATAAGATTTAGGGTGAAGCAACGATGCCCATTATCACCACTATTATTCAATATTGTAGTAGAAATGCTAACTATAGCTATAGGAGAAAAGAAAGTAATTAAAACAATTAGAATAGGAAATGAAGAAACAAAACTATCACTCTTTGCAGATGATACAATGGTATACTTAGTGAATCCTAGAGAACAAATTAAAAAAAAAACCTATTGAAAATAATTAGCAACTTCAGCAAAGTTCAGGAAATAAAATAAACCTACATAACTCATCAGCATTTCTATATATTACCAACAAAGTCCAAAGAAAAGAGATAGAGAAATTCCATTTACTATAACTATAGACAATTTAAATAATTGGGCATCTACCTGCTAAGCTAAATCCAGGAATCATATGACCGCAATTATAAAACACTTTTCACACATATAAGGTCAGAACTAAACAATTGGAGAAATAATAATTGCTCCTGAGTAGACTGAGTCAATGTAGTAAAAAATGACAACATTACCTAAATTAATTTACTTATTCAGTGCCATACCAATCATATCAATTCTATTGACTATAAAAAAGAGTAATGAAATTCATCTACAAGAACAGAAGTTCAAGAATAGAAAGAGAAGCAAAGAAAAAAAATGTGAAAGAAGGTAGTCTAGCAGAACCAGATCTCAAACTATTTTGCAATGTGATAATCACCAAAACAAACTGGTACTGGCTAAGAAATTGAGCAGTAGATCAATGGAATAGGTTAGGTGCACAATATACAGTAGCAAATGAACATAGTAATCTAATGTTTGAAAAACTCAAAGATTCAAGCTTTTGGCATAAGAACTCCCTTTTTGACCAAAACTGCTTGGAAAACTGGAAGGCAGTTTGGCAGAAACTAGGTACAGACCAACATCTCATATCCCGTATCAAGAAAGATCAAAATTGATATACAATTTAGACATAAAGGCTAATCCTAAAAGCAAATTAGGAAAAGATGCCCTGTCAGAGCTATGAATAAGCAAAGAATTTATGACTAAACAAGAGAGAGAGAACATTACAGAATGAAAAATAGATAAATTTGGTTACATTAAATTGAAAACAAAATGTACAAACAAAACCAATGAAGCCTAGAACAAAAGCAGACAGCTGCGGGGAAAATCACAGCAAGGGTCTCTAATAAAGGTTTCATTTCTCAAATATGAAGAGAACTGAGTCAAATTTATAAGAATATACATCATTCCCCAACTGAGAAATCAAAGGATATGAAAAGGTAGTTTTCAGAAGAAGAAATCCAACCTATTATTGTTTCTTTGTTCAGTCATTTCAGTGATGCCCAACTCTTCATGATCCCATTTTGAAGTTTTCTTGGCAAAGATATTAGAGTGGTTTGTCATTACCTTCTTCAGATGAGGATTAAATGACCCAGCCAGGGTCATAGAGCTACTAAGTATCTGGGGTCAAATTTGAATTCAGGGCTTTCCGACTCCAGGCCCAGAACCCTATCCACTACAGCGCCTGCTACTCCCGAAAAAACTATCTTTGGTCATAGGAAAAAAAAAAGTAAATAGGTAGTGCTAAAAATGTAGATAGAGTGCTGGACCTGGAGTCAGGAAGACTTATTTGTAAATTAGCTAGAGAAGAAAATGGCAAACCACTCTACTAAAAATGATTGAATAACAAAAACAACAACAAACTGTTAATCTCCTTTGTACTTGTCACTTCCCTCCCCAAAACATTCTCTCATTACATCAATTCCTTATTTAGAAATCTTTTGGGGGGCAGCTAGGTGGCACAGTGGATAAAACTTTCAACCTGGAGTCAGGAAGACCTGAATTCAAATTTGAGCTAAGAATTTATTAGCTGTGTTACCCTGGGCAAGTCATTTAACCTCTATTTACCATAATCCACTAGAGAAGGAAATGGCAAACCACTCCAATATGTTTGCCAAGAAAACCCCATGGACAGTATGGTCCAGTAAAAGACAGGAGTTAGAAAGATCTGTGTTCAAATCCCTCCTCAGATACTTACTAGCTCTCTGACCCTAGACAAGTCACTTAACTCTGCCTCAGTTTCCTCATCTGGGAAATGAACTAGAGAAGGAAATGGCAAACTACTGTATTATCTTTGTCAATAAAACCCCAAATGCGGTCACAGCAAGTCAGACATGATTGAAACAACTGAGCAACAAATAGAAATGTGAAGCAAAACAATTCTGAGATACTAACTCATACCTATCAGATTGGCTAAAATGACAGATAAGAAAAATGACAAAAATTGGAGGGGATATGCAAGAATAGGGACACTAAAGCACTGTTGGGGGAGGTATGAACTGATCCAACCATTCTAGAGAGCAATTTGTAACATTGCCCAAAGAGCTAAAAAACTATGCATACCCTTTGATCCAGCAATACCACTACGATGTCCGTATCCTAAAGAGATCCCAAAAAAGGTGGGGGGAGGGAAGGACCTATTTATACAAAAATATTTACAGCAGCTCTTCTTTTTGGTGGCAAAGAATTAGAAACCAAGAGGATTCCCATCAATCAAGGAAAGACTAAATAGATTGTGTTACATGATTTTAATGGAATTGTATTTTGCAATAAGAAATGACAAGCAGGAAGATTTTAGATAAACCTGAAAAGACTTACATCAACTGTTGCAGAGTGAAGTGAATCAGGAGAACATTGCACACAGTAACAGTAAGGTTGTACAATGATCAGCTGTGAATGACTTAACTATTCTCAGCAATGCAATGATCTAAGATCCAAAGGATTTGTGATGGAAAATGCTATCTTCTTCCAGAGAAATAACTGATGGAGTCTGAATGCAGTTTGAAACATATTCCTTTTTACTTTTTTCTTGGCCTGTGTTTTCTTTTGCAACATGGCTAATATGGAAATATGTTTTGCATGACTATATATAATATATGTATATGTATATATATGTACATATATATATATATATATATTAGCCTTTCCAAGGAGGGAGAAGGGAGATAATATGGAACTCAAAATGTAAAAAAATAGATTACTAAAAATTTTTACATGTAATTGAGGAAAAAAAATGAGACAAAAATGTTAAACTAGCACTTTATCACTGGTAATATAGAAGTTAATGTGTTTGTACAAAAAATATAAGAGGAAAATAAATAATTTCTACTTTCTGTGAAATAGAAACATAGTAGTGTGGTATTTTTAAAAGAACAATGGTTCTATGTAGAGCCAAAAAAGACCTGAGTTCAAAAAGACCTTATATCGTTTACTAGCCATTTGACAACGAACTTGTCAATTAAGGCCTCAGTTTCCTAATAGGTAAAAAGCATATAAACAATACCTTTAGTAGCTTTCTCACAGGTTTATTGTGAAGATCAGCTGAAATAGTATGTGCTCTATATTATCATCACCTACTATAATCATTGCTAACCTAACATTTCTGTTTTCTAAGTTTAGCTAATTTTATGAGAATATTTGAAGTATATATCATTACATTTAGGGTTGGAAGAATTTCTAAAGAATACATGGTAAGAAATGTAAAGAACCCTCAGTCTGCCTCTTTTCAGGGACTCTGATAAGGATAAAACCTCTATTGCTGCAAATGTAGTAATGCTATACTACTGAGCAAACAGAGAAACTGGAGCATGGAGTAATTATGGATTTATGATTATAGACATAATGATGTTCTCCACAACTTACCTTGGCCAGGGGATCTTTGGCATCACCTTTTAAGGGGAAATGATATGCCTCGTGTACTGTAGCAGTGTTCTAAGGCTGATACGTTTTTGCACAGTATTACCTATGGGGATGAGATGATATGGGAAATATAGCAAGACTTGTAGGACTTGCTCCACTATACTTATTTTATGATGCCAACAAAAGCAGAGGCCTTTGAAGTAGACCAAAGAGGTTGTTGTTTCCATGAGGTAACAGCAGGTTTGATACGAAGACTGCTTGGAGAAGTCTCTCACCAAAATAAAATCATTACCATCACCGTCATTATCATTTCTAGCATGGAGCCACATTGACCAAAATTCAATGAATAGAATCTTTTTTTCCTGTTCCATCAAACTAATTCACAGTTACATGTTTGTTGCTTAACAGGCATTTCGTTTTGCAAAGAGGTGCCCTAGAAAGCATGACAGTATGAGGATTAAGAAGAGGAAGCTAGAAAGGAGTTATACCATGGGAAAAAAAGAATAAGAAAGAGGGATGTCAAAGATAAATCCTGCCTATTTCACATAGCAGTTTTCTCAGATACTGGCAGATCTATGAGTCATTTCCAATATTATGACAGCTAGGTAGCAGAGTAGATAGAATGCTAAAACTGAAGTCAGCAAGACTTTAGTTCAAATCCAGCTCAGACACTTATTAGCTGTGCGATCCTCTGCAACTTATTTAACCTCTGTCTGATTCTATTTCCCTACCTATAAAATCAGGAAAATAAAAGCACCTACCACCCAGGGTTGTTTTGAGCACAAAGTGAGAGAATATTTGTAAAGTGCCTTGCAAAACTTGTCACCATAAAAATGCTAGTCATTATTATTGTTATTAATTAACACATTTTAGTGAGTTTACTGTGTACACAGTACTGTTCTAAATTCAAGCAAGAGGGAATTAAAATATTCAATCTCATTACCAGCTACTTTTATATTTACATTTATTCCAGGTGTTGTCTTGGTCCTAGGATTCAGTAGCATGAAATTTACTTGTATTTATTGCCACAGTGATTAAGTGGCAATGTCTCTTTCCAAAGCATATCCTAATTTGTACAGAATTTGCAGCTAAATCCTGCTTGACAGCATTAACTATTCGATTGCAGTTCAAAAATATAAAAATGAGTTTATATATCCTTGACTATATGAAACATTTTAAATTATTAATAATTAATAAATGGTCAGTTGCACCTTCTCAGTATCTATAGTAGTAGTAGCTACAATGCTAGACCTTATATCCAGAAGTCCTCATTTGTAAAATGATGGGGTTAAACTCTTAGGCCTCTTCCAGAAATAAATCTATAATCTATCTAATGGTTCTAATCTTGCCTCAGGAATTTACTAACTCTGTGACTCTAGGTTAGTCACTTGAACTTTCTAAGCTTTCATTTCCTCATCTGGAAAATGAAGATAATAATAGCCCCCATCTCACAAGGTTTTGAAGACCAAATGAAAGAATGTGTATAAAGTGCTTCACAAAAGCTTAAAGTACTGCATACATGCCAACTTACATTTCTATGATCATCTTCTTCATCAAGGTTGGCCATACATGGCCAGCCATCTTAACGAATCTTCATGTACCCATGCAAAGGCCTGTAGTGGGCAACAGAAGCCACTAATAACCAAGAACAGAAGTAAGCCAGAAATGAAATACTGAACATCATTGTAGAATTGGCACATTAAAGCTTGCACTCAGTAATGTGGATTTCAAGGGAAAAATCCTTCTACCAGATTAGCAGAGGTTGGTAGGTCATTAGGGTAAAAAGAAAAGCAGGAAGGAAGTCAAACAAGATGGCTCTCAGCCTAAGGCATTCTGGAGAACAATTTGGAACTATGTCCAAAGGATTGTAAAACTGTATATACACGTTGGCCTAATATAGAGGAAGGAAAGAAGAGAGGTGAAGCAGAGGGGAGATAGCAAGGTCGTGAACTTGTGCTCCTGCTCTAGGTTTGCAAAGCATTTTGGAAAACTTATAGTACTACATAATGCCAATTAGTATTACTAATAATAGTAGTGTCATCATTACCATTATGATGATTATGAAAAAAAAAGTATTATGAAAAAAAGTAAGTCTGAAAATAAGACATGAAATGAAGATTTTTGAGTAAAAGTTCACATCTTTAAAAGCCACTGGATCATGACCAAAGGTATGGGTGAAATATGCCAAGTATGAACAGTGCTTAGTTCAGCAAGGCCAAAGATGACCTTGATGTATTGATGAAGTCTGCTAAGTCTGGCCTTGGTTTAAAATGCTTCCATGCTGTCACACAAACACATACCTAGCACTATCACTTTAAAATGGCTGGCAAACTTAATTATATAGTCAGTTTTAATGACTTTTACCTGCCTATTCATTTTGATGTTCACTCTAAACCATGCTGTTTCCTTAGCAACCTCTTTTGGCCTCTTTTCCCCCTCTTTTGTATCTTGCCAGTTCCTGTGCTGTTTTAAAATGTGTTCAAAATAAATTATAATTTATATCAATTTATCTTGTTTAACAATAACCTGGCTATTGTTGTCAGTATTTTTATAGTTGAATGTGAACTATGTAAAAAAGATGAATATGAGACATGAAAACACTTTTTAGAGGAAAACAAAATGAGGAGAAAGAGCCAAGAAAGAGAGGTTCTTTAAGATTACCTGTCCCAGAGCAACCTAAGATTTCCCAAGACTTCCCTGCTGGGATTTTCTTTATCATCAAATTGGAACTCTTAGTAAGACCTATCTATGGTTGTGGGTCAGGGAGGGTAAGGTGTGTTACTGAAAGCCTGGAGTAGAAGGCAAAAAAAAAAAAAAAAGGAAAGGGAAATAAATATAACCTCAAGGCATATTCAAAACAAGCTTTTTCAACCTTGGTTTCACAGACAGTTTCTAACCCGATAGAACTATTTGGCTGCTATTAAATTCATTATCTAATATCTGTCTTTCCAGATGGTACCCCCAACCACATGCTCAATAGAGCTGTAGGGCAGTGAAGGACAGGAAAAGTAAGAGGGATGGGATTCTCCATTCTTATTTAGTCCTTTCATCCAAACATACAAAATAAGACAATTTAGGACTTTAAGTGTCAAAATAAATAAACAATAGATTTAGATCTATTTCATTTTCATAGGAGCTAGAATGTGCCAAATAGCTCTTGCTTTGGGGAAAGATTTTTTCCCCCAGGCCTTAATTATCTAAGATAAAATAACTCCAAAGCAACAAGTAGAGTCACTTTGGATACAGAGAGAGAGACACACACACACAAAACATACATACAAACATACATACATATATGTACATATACACATATGTGTTATATATGTTACAATGATACTGTATATATTATATAAGCATAATTAAATAATTACATATAATTCTATTGTTTGTTACAATATTTGATCATCTAGTAACTAGATTCTAGTTACTTTTAACCATTCTGAACTTATCCTCTCTGTCTGATGTTCTGGCAGGGTGAGAGGAATAGAGGAGAAATTTAAAAAAAGCTTTTTAAAAAGAAATTCAATATGCTAAAATAGAAAACATGATATTTGACATAAACCAAATTGGGGCAGGTTGCAGGGGCAGGACTAATATTTAAACAACCTTGGAGACTAGAAAAATAATAAGGGTATATGAACATTAGGGAAAGATTACATGAAGGTAAATTTTCAGTAGGAGCAAGAAGAACAGAACATTCAAGAGCTAGCTAAGTAGTATCTAAGATTGAGGAACATAAGCAACATGATAAAATAGAAAGACCACTGGCACTAAAATCAGAGTACTCTCGTTCAAATCCAGCCTTTAAGGGTTGCTACTTGCATGACACTAGGCATGTCACTTAACCTCTTCTGTTCTCACTTTCCTCATCTCTTCAACAAGGAAGGTTGGATTAGATGGCCTCTAGGGCCCCTTCCAGTTCTCAATAGGTGAGGAAGAGCAAAAGCTGACAAAAAAAACCTTAGGCTCATCATAAAGAAAACTTCCTAACCAGTGGACCTGACATTTACTGTCAGAACTGGCTTAAAAGGGAAAATCCAATACTTCCTAAACCTTTGCATCCCACTTTTGGATAAGGTAAAAATAACATTTTACTACAAAATTATATACTATGACCAGGTTGTATTTATACTAGGAATATAGGGCTGTTTCAATACTAGGTAAACAATAAGCAAAATCACATAAGTAAATTACATGTATAGATGAAGAAAGACATTTTGAAAAAATACAATGCCCATTCCAATTAAAAACACTAAAAACCATAGGAATAAAAGGAGCTTTTCTTAAAATAATAATTAGTGTGTATATAAAACCAAGAATAAAAATTACTTGCCATGAGAATAAACTAAAGGATCTTCCAATAAGATCATGAATAAAGCAAGCAAGACTATTAGCAGTATTATTATACAATATTGTACTAGAAATGCTAGCTATAGTTATAGGACAAGAAAAAGAAAATGAAGGAATAAGTATCGGCAATGAAGAAACAAAACTATCACTTATTGCAGATGATACGATAGTGACTTAGAGAACCCTAAAGAGTCAACTAAAAATAGTTGAAACAATGAACAACTTTAACAAAGTTACAGGATATAAAATAAACTTGCATAAATCATCAACATTTCTATGTATTACCAACAAAACCCAGCAGGAAGACGGAGAAATTTCACTTAAAATAGTTGTAGATAGTATAAAATATTTGGGAAACTACTTGCCAAGATACATAGGAATCATATGACAATGACAAAACACTTTGCACACAAACAAGGACGGATCTAAAAAATTGGATAAATTTAATTGTTCGTGGGTAGTCTGGGCCAACATAGTAAAATTACAATACTACCTAAATTAATTTCTTAATTCAGTACCATAGCAATCAAACTCCAAAGCATTACTTTGTAGAGGTAAAAAAAAAAATAAGAACAAAATTCATCTAGAGAAACAAAAGTTCAAGAATACCAAAAGACTGAATAAAAAAGTGTAAATAAAGGACACCTAGCAGTTCCAAACTATATTACACAATTATAATCATTGAAACAATTTAGTACTGGATAATAAATAGAATGCTTGGTGTCTAGATTAAGTATGGACATACTACCCTAGTATTTGAAAAACCCAAAGATCTCAGCTATTATGTCAAGAACTTACCATTTGACAAAAAATGCTAGGAAAACTGAAAAGTCTGGCAGAAACTAGCTACAGACCAATATCTCACACCATATACCAAAAACAAACTCAAAGTGGATACAGGATTTGTATATATAAATGGTGATATTGCAAGAAAATTAGAAGAGCATGAAAGAAATTACCTGTCAGATTTATGGATATCAAAAGAGTTCATGACAAGGTAAAAGAAGGAGAGGTTCACAAAAGGTAAAATGTATAATTTTGTTTACATAAAATTAACATGTTTTTGCATGAACAAAACTAATGTTACCAAAATAAGGTAATTGGGGGAAGGACTGTAGGAAGTTTTTCTGATAAAGGCCTCATTTTTCTAATAAATTAAGAATTAAAACAAATTTATAAAAATAGGAGCCATTCCCCAATTGATAAATGGTCAGAGGACATGAACAGGCAATTTTTAGAGGAAGAAATCAAAGCTATCAAAAGTCATATTTTTAAAATGCTCTAATTTGCTAATAATTAGAGAAATAAAAATCAAAAGAACTCTAAGTTATCACCTCATCCCCATCAGCTTGGCTAAGATGACAGAAAAAAATGACAAATGTTGGAAGGGATGTGGGAAAATATGCACTGTTTGTAGAGCTGTGAACTAGTCCAACCATTCTGGAGAACAATTTGGAACATTACTAGTAGGTATATACCCCTAGGAGATTTTTTTTAAAAGGGAAAGGACCTATGTACACAAAAATATTTATAGTAGCTCTTGTTGTGGTAGCAAAAACTGGAAACAGAGGGGATGCTCATCAACTGGAGAATGATTAATGAAATTGTGGTATGTAAACATGATGAGATACTATTGTGCTGTAATAAATGATGGAGGGAGTAATTACAGAAAAACCTGGGAAGATCTATATGAACCGATACAAAATAAAGAGAGCAAAACCAGGAGAACAATCAACACAGTGACAGCAACATAATAATGAAAATGAACTACAAAAGATTTAGTAAGTGATCTCACCGTAACACCAAAGTTACCATGATAGAAAATGCTATTCAATTCCAAATAGAGATTTGATAGACTCCATGTGCAGACTGAAGTATATTTTTTAATCTTTTTAAATATATATGTTATTTTCCCCAATTATTTGTTAAAGCATTTTTAACATTTGTATTTTTTTAAGTTTTGAGTTCCAAATTCAAATCTTCCTCACTCTGTCCCCCCTCTCCTGCAATCTGAGATGGTAAGTAATCAGATATAGTTTATACATATGCAATAATGTAAAACATTCCCATGTTTGTTTGTATAACAAGACTCAAATAAAAAAAATGAAAGAAAGAGACTGAAAATAGCATTCTTCAGTATATATTCAGATGATGTCAGTTCTTTCTCTGAAGGTAGATAGTATGTTTAATCATTAGTCCTTTGGGATTGTTTTAGATCATTGTATTGCTGAGAATAGCTAAGTCATTCACAGTTGATCATGTGCAATATTGCTGGTACTGTTCGCAATGTTCTCCTGGTTTGGCTCACTTCACTTTGTATCAATTCATATAGGTCTTTCCAGATTTTTTTGAAATCATACTACTTGTCATTTCTTCTATCACAATAATATTATGTCACAATCATTAGCATCCCTTCAATTTCTAATTCTTTGCACATCACAAAAAAGTTGCTATAAATATTTTTGTACATATACGTCCTTTTCTTTCCTTATCATTTTTTGAATTTTGTGGGGTAACCTTGTTATTGCAGAAATCTGTTTCATATGACTTTGCACATTTTAATGTGTATTTTATTTGTTGCTTTCTCAGTGGCTGGGAGGAAGGGAAAGTGGAACTGAAAGTAAAAATTAAATTAAATATAAAAAAATTATCCATATCTATTTCAGTAGAGACTGAGAAGGGAATAAATATGGCTTTGGTTCCAGTGGGTAGAAAAATTGGCTCTCCATTTTTCTAATGGAAACATTGAGAATATTTATAAACAAGAATTATAAACTTCTGAATATACAGGAAACCAAGAAATGTACAGGTACTCTTAATAACTTCTGCTTTTATGAAGCATGATTAGAGATAAGTAGATCTTTTCATCCACGAACTGATACTTTTTACAAAAATTAATAAGAAAAGTCTGTTTGATAAATTCCTTGATGGACAACAACTAGTTTACCATCAATCATCACATTATTCAAATCGAGTCATAAAAATAAATTATAGAGCTAGGAAATAGTGAGCCCTTGTTTTTCTACTGCATGTGCTGATAGAGAGACTATCTATAGAAAGGATAAGTTCAAGAGGAAGACTCATTGAACAACTGATGTTATCCATCAGGAATGTATAGTCGCATGGGTCTTATGTAGAAAACATAAGCAAGTTAAAGGTTTTTGAAGTCTCATTCTTTGCTTGATGAGTAGGAAATGGAATATTTGGTACAATGAAAAGAGGACTAGATTTAAAATAGGATGACCTCAATTCAAATTCTGGTCCTGCCATATAATCATTTTAGATTGATCACCCACATCCCTTCCTTTAGTTTCTCCATTTTTAAAATGAAGAGTTTAGAGGGGATTGGGCAGTGTTCTTTGTACTTTGTAGTATATTTTACTTTGAGTCATAGAATTACAGATTTTGAATGGAGAAGAAACTAAGATGTCATATAGTCCAATAATATATTCTACAGATGAGGAAACTAATGTTAGGTATAGTTGCACAGTGGATAGAGTGCTGTGCCTGGAGCCAGGAAGACTCATTTTCCTGAGTACTAATCTGGCCTCAGACACTTATTAGATATTGTGACTATGGGCAAGTCACTTAACCTTTTTTGCCTCGTTTTCTTCATCTGTCAAATGAGCCAGAAATGGAAATGTCAACTCAGTATCTTTGCCAAGAAAATCTCAAACAGGGTCAGAAAGAATCAGAGAAGAATAAAAAAATGACTGAACAACAAAAACAAGGGAAAAAAATTGATGTCAAGAGAGGTGACATGTAATCTTCATTTGGATCTACTTAAATATTACCTTCTATTTTTATCATATTTGCATATATTGAAAGGAAGGATAAATAAAAACTCCTCAAAAAAAATTTTAGATGACATTGTATGTCAACTCAAGAGGAATAGCAAGCTCTCAATAATGAATTTCTGAATACATGAGAAGAAAAAAATTAATTTCATTGAGAAAATATATCTGAGAAGGTTAATGATATGCCAGAAACTTATCAATGAAGTTAGGTTAAAAAATGTATAGAACATGGAAGGAGAAGCAGGCAACAGAAGTTAATTTAAAAAAAAAAAGTCTGTTGCTTGTACTGTAAGAATAGGGTAAAGATAACTTAGTTTAGAACAAGCTGAGCCTGATAAGGAGAGCTAAAGACAACAAAAAATTTTCTTGTGATGGTGATTGGTTGGTTGGTTTTTCATATGTTGGGGAAAAGAGAATCATAAGTGTATAGAACCACTATTTGGGGTGTTTGGGACAATGCTAACTGATTATAGAGTCAAAATAGAGCTAAAATGTTTATTGTAGGGGTTTCCCTAAAGTTTGGACACATAGGAAATCTCATTAACATCTCATTAACCATTTCACCAAAGACTGTGTTGTTCAACAATTTCTTTTTCTCGGGTATGCTAAAGGAGAAGGTGTACTCAATGAAAATCACAGATGCAACACACTTGATTGAATGCATAATGAGTGAATGTGCTAAAATTGACATCAATATGGAGTAACTGCAATGAGTTTACATGAATCTTGCAAAGCGCATCAACCTTTGCATAACAAATGATGGAAATCATATTGAAAATATTATTTGTTAATATTCCAATTAAATACAATATTGTTGAAAACTTCATTCATTTCATTTCTTGAAAATATGCATTATTGCCTATGTGTCCAGACTTTAGGAACACCCTGTACTTGTGAATTATTTTGTGATACACAAGAGAATGAAGAAGAACATAGAGGTAGTATGAACAGTGGATAGAGAGTTGACCTCAGAGTCAGGAACTCATGGTTCTAAGTCTTTTCTGATACATTCAAGGATATATGAAAGCAGACAAGTCACTCTTAATGCCTTAGGAAACTTTCAAACACTAAATTACAGTGTAGTTGCCAATAGGGATTGGTACACTAGTGCTTCCTCACCAAGAAGTTCTTTAAATCTATGAGATCCAGCATGAAAAAAAAAAGTAGCCATGATGGTGATGATGACAAAAGGTAGTGAAAAGGAGGAGAAAGAGTAGGAAAATAATAAGCATGAGAACAATAATAGTAATAATAAAAGAACATTTATGTAGTGGTTCTATCCATTTATGATTCTCTTCTTTTCCCCAACATATGAAAAAACCAACCAACCAATAACCATCACAAGAAAATTTTTTGTTGTCTTTAGCTCTCCTTATCAGGCTCAGTTTGTTCTAAACTAAGTTATCTTTACCCTATTCTTACAGTACAAGCAACATTTACAATTTGAAAAGTCCTTTTCATATATTATTTCATTTGACCCTCACACCCACCTTGAGAGATAAGTCTATTGTTACCTTCATTTTAAACATGAAGAAACTGAAGAATATGGAGATTAAGTGGCATGCCTATAGTCAGAGAACAAGTGAATGTCTGAGGTAGGATTCAAAATCAACTCTTGCTGACTCCAAGTTTTAAATTTTATGCACTACACCACCTAAATATATGCCTCAGTCCTGAGGGAACTATGAGTCATGATTGTTGAATCACTGTCAGTGATATACGAATAACATGGACAAATGGCAGAGATGACACAGGACAGGAGACAGAAAGATGTCTCAAATTTTTAAAAATTGGAGAGAATGGAATCGTCAAATTTAAGCCAGTGAGCTTGGCCTTTAGTAACTAAAGAGAGTAAGTTTAAGTCCAGAAAAAAAGGAAATAATCACAAAGAATTACTGTAATAACACAGATCTAAAGCTAAAAGTTCCCTCTGAGGCCATGTTGTCCAACACTTTAGTTTTACAAAAGAAGAAACTAAGGCCCAGGGAGATTAAGTGGTTTTCCCAAGGGCATATTGTTAGCAACCATCAGAGTTGAAATTTGAACCCATGTCCTCTGACATAGGACAGTATTTTTCCCACAATTTTATTTTTTTAAATGTCCTTCATGCCAAATATTTACATTTTATTTGAACTTTTATAAAGGTATTAACCTGATAGATTTCAGCAATGCTATAGATTTAGTTTGCCTAGATCTTAGCAAAGTAAATTAAATAAATTTAGCAAAATTTAGCAAAAAATTAAATAGAATTAGCAAAGCTAAGTTAAATAGAGCCGATAAATTCTCATAAGATTATTGTGGGGGAAATACATGGATGTAGACTATATAATAAAAATGTGTTTTTCAAAGTATGATCGGTGAACCACTGGGATTCCCAAGACTCTTTGAAGGAGTCTACAAGGTCAAATTATTTTCATAATAACACTAAAGCATTTTAATTTCTAATGTGGTAAATATTAACATATATAACCCACATGTAAAAGCTCAGTGAAGGGAGACCCTCTGTAATTTTTAAGAGCATAAAGGAGTCATAAGATCAAAAATTTAGAGAACCATTATAATAATATAATTAGATATATTTAACTTGATTGAATGTCCATACTCAAAAAGTTATGGTTTTAACTTGGAAGGAAATATCCAGGGAAAGTGCCCAGAGATCTATTCTTGCCCTTGTGCTACTTCATAGGTCTATCAATGATTGGATTAAATCATAGATGACATACTTATCAAATTTACTCATGACATAAAACTTGGAGAAAGAACTAACATATTGGATAAGAAGAGTTAGGGTCCCAAAAGGTATTGGCAAGTTACAACATGGGGATGAATCTATCTAACAAGTTGGAATTTGATAGTGATGAATGAGGTCATATTCGAGTTAAAAATACCAACTTCACAAATACAACTTGGAAGTGTTATGACAGGTAGGTGACATAGATCACTGGGTTGGGAGTCTGGAAAACCTGGGTTCAGATCTGGACTCAGACACTAATTATATAACACAGGGCAAATCACTTAACTTCCATGTGCCTCAGTTTCTTCAATGGCAAAATGAAAATTATAATGCTATATGCCTAGTAGAGTTTTTGTAGGATCAAATGAAATATTTGTAAAGCATTTAGCATAATATCTGGTACAGGTGGTAGTCATTTGATAAATGCTTGTGTGTCTCCCCTTTCCCTTTCGTGTTTTTAATAAGAACATTCCTGAAATAGGTCTTGGGGTTTTAGTGAACTACATGCTAAATATGAGTAAGCATTATGACAGAATGGCCCAAAAAACTAATGTGGAATGGGGTACCTCACTGTAAGTCTTCAGGGGGAGGCTGAATCACATGTTGGTTTTGTTGGGGGATGGAGAATGAAATAGAGGGTTGTTGTGAACCCTTCCACTAAAAGGTCTTTGGGAAGAGGATTATGTTGTCTCCTTGGTATTCCCCCATCACATATAACATTTTGTCTTTTTAATATTTTTCTTTTAAAATATTTCTTTTCTTTTTACATCACCTTCTGTGAATGTCTCTCCCCCCCACAACATAGAATAAAAGAAAATGATAAAAAAAAAAGAACAAAAAGAAATTCTGCAAAACCAATGAATTGCATCACTTAGACCTGACAATAGATACAAAATTCTACACTCATAATCTCTGATCTCTTCAAAGAAGGGAGGAAAGTGTATTTTTCTTTTCTTCTTTGGGGTCTGAATTGAGTCTTTTAATTGCATAGTGCTGAATCACTTTTGTAATTGTTCCTTCTGCTAAAATTGTTGCAGTCCTCGTGCATGTGGTTTTCATCATTCTGTCTACTTCACATCAGTTCGTGTAAGTCTTCACATGCTTTTTCTGTTTCACATTCATCATTTTTTTACAACACAATAATGTTCCATTATACATACATATATACATATATATAATATGCATATAGAGATCACATTTCATTTAGCCATTCCCCAATCAATAGGTGTCCACTTTGTTTTAATTCCTTTGCAACTGCTTTTTTTTTCTTTTTGGATTCTTATCTAGCTTGTCTTTCATTCCTGTGTATTTGGATTGCTCTCATTTTGTTTTGTATTGTTCTCACTTTTGTTTCTCTGGTGTGGCTTTCCATGGCAAACTGAAAATTTTCAATTCTGCTCATTATTATCGCTGTGCAGGACATTGATTCTCCTTTCTTCATTCTCCTTTCTTTTAAACCACTCAGGAAGAGTTTGCTGTAGTTCCATGTTCTCGCCAAATTCCACAGGATCCTTTTTCTCAAGTACTGGATGATTTTCTTTCATTTTGCAGTATTTATTGATAGGTGCCATAAATTATTTATTAGATCTGAAGGCCATATTTCTCATGTTTTTACAGTTTTCACTGTAATAATTTGTGGTTCACTAGCTTAGATCTCTACCCCCAAATGACTTCTGGGTGGTCAGAACTTGCTGCAGTTGGATGCTATGCTCTTCCTTCAAGCTCTGTTGTATACCGCACTATTCCTCACCTGCACAGTGAAAGGTCCTGGTGACCTGTTCCACTTCTTTTGTTCCTTAGTTTACTGGCCCAGTACCAGTACTTCAGAGACTGCTGACACCGATAGTTTGGAACCTGGTAGCCCTGGCAGTTTAGAACCTGCTGGCACCAGCAATTCAAAACTACTGACAGTTCAAAGCTTTGCAGCATTAGTGCTTCTGAGCTGCAGCCCTCGGTAGCTTTTGTTCCTGAAGGGCAGTGGCTGAACTGGCTGTCTAGGCCTGAGAAAACTTCCACAGCCTGGAGCTGAGTCTCTGTAGTACTGGAAAGAGGGAGGGGAGACTGGAGTGCAAGGATGGATCTTTATCAAAGTTTGTGTTATTCCCTTGCCAGCAGCATAGGAGGTAGAGAAGTGGTTCTGAGTGAACTCAGAGTGAATGCCAGTTTCTAAGTCTGAGGATTTTGTTGTTATTGTTTACCTTCTTTTGGGCTTATGGTGCCCTAGACCACATACACAGCTGAAGTTGCTTTATCTTGGATGCATAATTTCTTCTTTAGGGAGGTCTGAGCAGTAATAAGGATTGAAAATGTCTAGTCTGCCATCTTGTCCCATGACCTGAAAGTCTTCCATAATTGTATTTCAAAGGAGAAAGAAGAAAAGTGCATAGTATCTAGAAATGAGGGACTTACAGTCTCTATCATAAAGATATACCTGCTGACATTGCCACATATATCAGCTCATACAAGTCTCATTGGCAAACTGTGGTATATGGTGATGAACCATATCAACTAAAAAGGTGGCTTAAAATTGTTAGAATTGTGCATTTTGTTTTGTGGTGAAAAGCAATCCTCAGATTCTAAATGTTTCCATCAGGAATTGGTTAAGTTGTCAGTATCAGGAAAAAATGATCATGACTGTTGAATTTCTGATATCTGATTGAAGTTTGGAATCTTGGGGTTGTGCTGTGTGTTAGTTACCTCCCATCTCCCCTGCCACTAAGAGTATCAGTATATTGTGTGATATTGGGAAATAGAAACTGTTTTCTATCTTCCTTTCCACTTGCAAAACATATGGCATAATCTAGCCTGTGAAAACTCCAATTTATTTTAGAAATCATTAACCTTCATGACTAATTTCCAGAGCCAAACTATAATTACTTTGATTCTACACTGCTATAGAGAATTTGAAAACAGGACTCCTTTAGAACAAAATTAACTTATATAATGAGTGAAAGGATAAATCATATTAGGTTAATTAAAGTATATTAACATTTTTGTTGCATATGAATAAAAAATCAGACACAATGAAAGCAGGTTTCTCATAAAGAGACAATTTATGGAGATTTATGAAGATTTTAGAAACTTGCAAAATTTCATTACTTAACATCTCTATTAAGATCTTTACAAGCATACATAATGAAAGACCTAATAAAAGATTTAATAAATGGACTTCTGCTTGAAGTCATACTGATTCAGTGGAAGCAAAGGTTTTAAAAAACCATAACAGAGATGAAAAGGATAATTGTCTGTTAAAAATACATGTGCTACATCTATGCAGTGAAAAAGAGTTAGGCAATTATTTAGGGAGGAAGAAAAAAGTATCATCAACTGAGAAAACTAAGTATCTCATTTGGGACCACTACCTTTTGCTGATTAGTGTTCTAATCCTTAATTTAACTTCACCTTCACACATCTACTGGCAAATTTACACTATGAAGTCAAGTCAGAAAGATCTAAATAAATATTTCTACATGAGAATGATGCTAAAACACCTCTGGGCTTTCTATTTCTGCTTCCTACAAGGTTATTACTCTAGCCCTGAATTTCTGTCACCTTGATTTATCACTAGTTTAATTTTATCCAAGTCAGAAAGAATTTAAGTGTCTACTTTGCGCAAGACACTACCCTAGGCAACCGGGCTTCAAAGATGAAAATAAAATAGCCCCAATGAGTGGTGTGCTGGTAAATGTTTAACAATCATCTCTCTGAAAGAAAAATATAAGCATCACAAGATTTTAATTTTAATCTGCATTGTTAACATTTTTCACCATTGTCATAAGTCTAAACAATTGCGCAACACTAAATCAACCCCTGATTTATAATTTTTACTGAATCTCAAGGTGTAAAATGCTCATACTGAAAATTTAACAATCAGCTAGGAGATGACTCTAGCATACTCTCAACACTCAAGAAGCTTAAAGGCTAGTGGGAGTTTGTTACATGCACACAGATAAAGGAATATTCAAATGAATACATCGCAATTTCAAGAGGGAGAGGGCTTTATGATGAGGCAGATCAGGAGAGGCCTTATGGAGGATGCCACAACTAAATTATGTTCTGAAAGAAACTAGGGAATCTATGCGGCAGAGGGCAGGATGTCATACATTCCAGATGTAGGGGTCCACCTCCGCCAATATCATCAATATCATTATGAGCCAAGCAATACATTTGTTACGATTTAACCTGTGATTGGAAGTAATTGCACTAATCAATTTACATGGAGAAGGATAATAACTGAAGCTAGAGCTACTACTCCACAAGTTTAATACTACTCACTCTCCATGGGGTTATTCTCAAAATAGTAGCTGAGTGACTTCATAAAGAAGATGCTCTCAAAGTAAGGCAAAAAGAAGATAATTCCTAAAAGTTGCACAGTGAGAGCAAAGTTGGTGTGTCAAATTCGGAGATGAGATTTGCAGCCAGCATTTGACATGGTATTCTCTATTTTCCAAGAGAGCATAAGTACCATTTGATATGGCAGTGCCTAGAGCACTGTATTGTCAGCCCATCTTCTGCTTTCATCCTTAACTGTTTAAGTCCCCATCATCCACTCATCTTTCAAAATAAGTCTTGCTGTGTCCTGTCGTCAAGTCAGCTTGGTTCTGTGAGTAGGCAGGAAGGCTACAGGAAAATACTGTGCAGCACCTTTCTTAACTCTTCCTTTAAAATGTGGTGAACCTACGTGTCTTGCTATGAGGGGTGGCAGGGCTTTAAGGGGCAACGGGACATTAAAGGGTTTCAAAAGTGCTTTTTGTTAAAAAAAAACCGAGGCAAATGAAACCAAATAAAAATTGCTGTATTTTTTTCTTTAATCATCCAATAATATAAAAGTAATTATCCAATATCATATGACAACTGGAAGTTCTTACAGAAAATAGTTTTGTGATTTTGTTCAAAGGAACACATAGTAAGGGCTCAAGATGTTGATGAAGGTTGGTGTTTTTCTCACCAAGCCACAGTAAATACCACTACCATGCCTGGATTAATTTCATTGTATTTTGTACTGATGGCCCATCTGCAAACAAATGTTTTCATGTATATTCTGTGTATATTCATGTATATTATATTTCATGTATTTCTATGTATATGTGTTCATTTCTTTCCCTCCCACCCCACCCCACTGAAAAAAGAAAAAAAAGAAAAACAGGACTCTCGTAACAAATATGCATAATCAAGCAAAACAAATATCTTTGTTTCCAAATAGATTTCTTCTGTTCCCCTACACAACAAGCTATTTCTTGTTACAAACAACAAGAAAAAGAAAAAGAAGTCCATTGAGAAAAAACTAAAAAATATATCAACTGAGTATAAAAGCATATGCAATATTCTACAGTCTTCTACTACTGCAAAGAAGGTGGTCCATTTTCTCATTCTTTTTGGGGACAAATCTTAATCTCATGACGTGTAATTCCTTTTTAAAAAATTGTTACTGTCATTTTCATATTTCCCTTTATGTCATATATACTAATGCATTATCTATAACTATAATATGTCATATATATCATGTGACTATGTATAATATGAGACATATATAATATGAAAATTATGTGTGTGTATGTACAGTTTTCTTGGTTTAAACAGATGTTTTCCTAAGAATAGCTCTATTCTTTTAAAGAACATAACCTTGAAATGCATATTTTTTAATAAAAGGAGAAAATTCCATTTCCTATATATCCCAATTATTCCACATTCTGCTATGAATAATCTTTGAGTTCAATTTAGGGAGGAGGGAGGAAAGGTGATTTGGAGATATTATCAGCAGATCCCAGGAAGGAAAGTAATCAAAGAATGAAATCAGGAAAAAAGCCTTTGAGAATGAACACATATTTAAAGTCAGAAGCACCAGAAGTTGAAAAGGAAAATAGCCAAAGAAGCAAACAAACAAACAAAAGGAATGAGCAGAAAAAAAGGGAGAAGCAGTAGAGAAAAAGAACAGCAAAATTTGTCACAAGATCAGAATGACAGATTTAAGGTGTTATAAACACTATTTGAGAATATTTAATATACATTTACTTCATAGGATGAGACACGATATAATGTTTTTGTTTTTTTCTCTCCAAGCTCAGTTCAGTAGCATATACCTATAATCCATACTTCCAGGAAGGCTAAGGCTAGTGGATCATGTAAGCTCAGGAGCTATGAACTGCAGCAGGTAGAGCTAGGCCAGTTGGTGTTCAAACTAAATTTGGCAGCGATAGCATGAAACACAGAATCAGGGGCCTCTGGCTGCCTAAGGGTAGGGGAGGATCATACCAGATCAGAAACAGAACAGCCATGTAACTCAGTCTCTTGAAATTTCAAAGGAAAAATGTTATTTTCTAGTAACAAAAAATAAAAATAATGATAAAGATACCTAGCCTTACTTAAAAGCTTCATCATAGCAAAGAGAAAAAAGGGGACATGTTCCATAAGGTTCTACTGATTCAAACTAAGACAATAAACATTTATTAAGCTCTTATTCTAGGCAAAGTACTATACCAGATGCTCGAGACACAAAGACAAGTATGAAACAGTCTGTATCGTTATGAAGCTTATGTTTTACTGAGTGGTGCAACCTCTGCACAGATATACACACACACACAGAAAGAGAGAGAGAGAGAGAGAGAGAGAGAGAAAGAGAGAGAGAGAGAGAGAGAGAGAGAGAGAGAGAGAGAGAGAGAGAGATCTATTTATATATCAAGCAGTGGTAATAAATGTTTAACAACTAAGAGGTTGTTGTGTATACTACACACTTGCAAATAACATTTTCTCCAGGTCTTTAAGTTTAGACAATTTAAAAAAAAACAATAAATTAAGTTTTAATCGGTAGTATTAACTGATCTGTAAACTGGAGACGTAGGAGGGGTCTAGGTTCTGAAGGGCTTTGAATGACAAATTGAGGATTTTGTATTTGATCCTGGAGGTAATAAGAGGCTGCTGGAGTTTATTGAATAGAGGAGTGATATGGTCATACCTGAGCTTTAAGAGATTCACTTTAGTAGCTGAATGGAGGGTGGATTGGAATGGGGAGAGACTTGAGGCAGGCAGACCCACCAGCAGGCTGTTGCAATAGTTCAGGTGTGAGGTGATAAGGGTCTGTACTAGAGAGGCAGCAGGGTCAGAGGAGAGAAGGAGGAGTATTGGAGAGATATTGCAAAGATGAAATCGACAGGTAATGGCAACAGTTTAAATATAGGTGATGAGAGATGGTAAGGAGTGAAGGATGATACTGAGGTTGCGAGCCTGGGGAATGGAAGGATGGTGTTGCCCTCTACAGTAACAGAAAAGTATTGGAATGAGAAGTAAAGATAATGAGTTCAGTTTGGGGGATATTTAGTTAAAATGTCTACTGAACATTGAGTTTAAAATGTCTGAAAGGAAGTTGGAGAAGTGAGATTATAGGTCAGCGGAGAGTCTGGGGAAGGATAGCGAGATCTGAGAATCATCAGCATAGAGATAATTATTGTATCTGCTAACATTACCAAGTGAAGTAGTATGGAGGGAGAAGAGAAGAGGGCCCATGACAGAACCCTGTGGGATCCCTATGGCTAAGGGCATGATCTTGATCTGGAAAAGGAAACTGAAAAGATGTCAGATTAAGTAGGAAGAGAATTGGGAGACGATGGTGTCCTGAAACTGTAGAAAGAAGAGAGTAGTAAGGAGGGAAAGGTGATTAACAGTGTCATAGGCTATAGAGAGGTAGAAGAGAATGAGGATTGAGAAAAGATTGTCAGATATGCAATTAAGAGATCATTGGTAATTTTGAAGTAAGTTTTATTGGAATGATAAAGTTTTGCACAGGTTTAATTTGGGATGCTGGTGGGCTATAAAGGTGGAGATAAACAACAGGCACTATGAGACTTAGCAAATGAGTTTACAATTCTAGCATAACCATTCAATGGACTATTGTTTCTCTTAGGCTCTCTGTCTCTGCCTCTGTCACTGTCTCTCTCTGTGTCTCTCTGTATTTCTGTGTCTCTCAGAGGGGTACAGCCTGCTCTGAACTGTGTTCCACTTTTATCCCAGTGAGACAGATCTTTCCTGCTGGCCTGCTAAGTTGTTTTGAGCTATAAAATTGTTTCAACCCATCCTTTTGTTGGTTCTGCCATTCTAGAATTTATTTGGAGGTATTGTTTTAATTCTTTTTTGGAGGGGAATTTGGGAGAACTCAGAGGATTCACTGTGTTTATTCTACTATCTTGGGTCTTCCCCTCCATTGTACTCCAGATTCAAGCTAACTTCTAATTATGGGTCTACTTGTTGTGTCTTAGCTTTTGGGAGGAATGTCTTATACTGTTCTAACTATTAACATCTGAGTAAATAGTTTTTCAAAGCTAATTCAGGTTACTAGCTGATTTTTGATAGAGAACAAATCAGTAGAATCTGTAACAACAATGTTACCTGCCACTGCTGTGACTGTGCAAGGCCAATAGCACCAGCACACAGAAGGACTGCTAGCATAGGTTCTTTGATCTGCTTTTCTAAGGAAAGTAACTTTAAGGGGTTATCAATCTTACTTTAATTAAAGATACATATATAATTCACTTAGTTCAGGGGAAAAAGTCAGAACTCTGAACTTTAGAGCAAATAAAAACAAAAGTTACAGAGAAAATATAAACAGATCAACAGACAGGCTTTTGTCTGACCATAGCAATACATGCTCTCCGCTATACCAGAGAGAGAAGCACCAATATCTGGGTTTTCAAGGCTGGGGTGGGGGAGGGGGGTGCTCCTTGACAGCTACCCAGAGTCTCGACACCCACGCTCTTCCAATGAGAACACAATGCCAACCTCAGAGCATATATACAATTCTCAGGGCCCTGGGGCTTAATACCTACTTAGCAAAAGGGTGTGGGGCCTGGGGTCTGGGGATTTCTTGTTTCTTAAGCAGGTCATCAAAGACTCTTGATTCAGTCAAAGACTCCTTATTGAAACAAAGGCAAGACTCATCAAAGGCACTTGATTGCCTTAATGATGAGAAGCACTCCAGAAAAAAAGACAAAAAAAAGTCCACTTTGCTTGCCATTGCATTTCAAAGGTGAGACTTATCAAAGATAAACTGCCTTAGTGCTGAGAAGCACTCCTAAAGAAAAAAACAAAAGCAAAAAGACCCACCCTTCTTGCCATCACAGAAGCTAAAGAAATAGAAAGCACAGTCCTTCACAATTGTCCCTAGAACCTCATAAGAAAATAACAGTCTTCTCTTTGGGGGCCCAATCTGTGGGTTGACCACAGATTGGGGAATGGGAATGTAGCAAGGGTTATATCTATTTCTATATCTACATCTACCTCTACATCTATCTACCTATCTATGTGTGTGTCCATATCTATATCTCCATATTTATATTTATTTTCATGTATAGACATCAGCAGCAAGAATACTCATTCTGATAAATTACTTCAAAATACTGAAAGGATAGCACATTCACATAATATTTTAAAATTTAAAATGTCTTTTCCTCACAAGAACTATCTGAGTCACATGGCAGGAACAGAGGAAAACCTAACATGAGAGAATCTAGCTTTGAATTTTGACTCATTATCTATGTGCCCTAGAGGAAATCACTTAGTTTCTCTGGAGCTCCAGTTTCCTGATCTGTAAAATGATGGGATTGTATTAGATGACCTTATGATGATTTGGTTTTTTTTTTTAAATGAAAAATCTATAACGTTAATATTTACCTTCTCAAAGAAGAGACCAGAAAATAAGGCCAAGGTATTCAGAGTGCATCTGTGTTATCTGTCTAGAAAGTAGCAATCAAACTGACTAATACTACTTTTATTCAGCTACTTATGTCATAAAGGTAGAACATGGTCAATTGGTTCACCTTGGAATTACAATTAAAATGGTTCTGGCCCAGATATGTTCCTGAGAAAATAGGAAAAGTCTTAATCTCATTCTCCACCCTGCCACCAGGTGGCAAAGTAGGATATAGAAGAAATAACACTGGGTCATGCTCTCAAAAATGTTGAACAAGTATAAAATGAGAGAGAAAAAAAGCCATGGAATCAGGTAGTCACCTCACTTTAAAAAAACTGAAAGGGATCAAAATGAATTTTGCAGTGTCCTTTTCAAGTTATTAAACTGAAAGTAGGAATTGTCCTCTCTTGCTGGTGAATAGCAGTGGGAGAGAGGATCTGGCCATTTAAATGATTTCTCTGAGCTTTTTCTCCACAGTGATATGCCCTTGGCATATATAGTCAGTTCCATTAACATCTATACCTTGAGATGGATAGCTATGTATGGACTGGAGCTAAGCTGAGTATCAGACTGTCAGGAACTTAAAGTTGACCCATTATCAGCATGATTGATGGAAACATGACATGCTGTTATTCATTCATCATCTCTTTGACATTATATTGCTCAAATTCCTTTACGGATTTAGAAGTCTCCAATGTCTTTGATTTTCTCAAACTGGTATTTTCTCTTCAGCCTTTTCCCCTCTCTTACATACGTATGTTTATACGCACACATGTGTGCTTGTACACACACAACAGACAACAATTGTATTACATCTCTTTCAAAACAAAAATGTTATATACCTAAGTATATATAGCCTTTAAGTTTAGTTGAGATGTAGAGCTGGAAGGTATCTTAGAGATCTTCCAGTTTAATTCCCTCATTTAACAGACGACGAAACAAGAGCTCAGAGAGGTGAAATTGCTTTACCTAAGGATACACAAGTAGTAACAAGGCAGTGGTGTTAGATCATATTACATTTAAGCATCAAATTATACAATGCAATTTTTAAAAATCACCAGAAATAGTTTTTGTTAAGCTTCTAAGTAATAATTATTAGTTTGATAGCCTATTATCATCTGTAAGCATTTTCAAGGACTGTCTAAAACTTATCCAAAATTACACCTGCATCCAGCTATTTTAGGGAGATGTTCTATGTTTTTACTCTAGCGGGGGGGAGGAACTTATTAGGATTTTATTCAAGGCTATACATAAATATAAGGTAGAATAAGGTCATATCTTCCCCATCTGTTTCTATGGCCAAATGCCTAATGCCTAATGTATTCATCAGACATTTTTAAACAAGCTGTTTTAATATTTAAAAAATAGTAGGGCATTTTGTTGAAAGTTTGATTTCTGGGGCAGCTAGGTGGCGCAGTGAGTAGAGCACCAGCCCTGCAGTCAGGAGGACCTGAGTTCAAATCCAGCCTCAGACACTTTAACATGTACTAGCTGTGTGACCTTGGGCAAGTCACTTAACCCCAGTTGCCCTGCCAAAAAGGAAGGAAGGAAGGAAGGAAGGAAGGAAGGAAGGAAGGAAGGAAGGAAGGAAGGAAGGAAGGAAGGAAGGAAGGAAGTTTGATTTCTATAAAGTTCAGGTCTTCAATTGATATAATGCTGATATATTTCCTGATTTATTGGCAAAGATGTAGAAAGGATTGTAAATAGCAAAGGTGGCAGCATTGTGGGAAAGGGGGAACCCCCAATTTCCAGTAATTCTTATGTCAATGTCTACCATACTCTCAAAGTACTCCTGGAATATTTGAAGCTATTGGCATATTAAGTCTGCATAGCCAAATCCCACAAAATAGTATCATAGCTTTTTTTTTTTTTTTCCTAGAACAGATGCTCTTAATGATTGTTTCTATCATGGTCCTCTTTGGAAGTATGGGGAAACCCAATGACCTGTTCAACAGAAGAGTTTTTAAATACTTGAAATAAAATTCATAGGATTACAAGGAAACTAATTATATTGAAATAAAATTCTAACTTTTCTTGCTCAAGTTCATTAACACTCTAACATCTCTCCATGGACCCTGGGGAGGGGAGGTTCTTTTAAGAACCCCTGTTCTAGAGAGACAGTCACATGATTATATGAAATGAATCCTCAATTTTCTTTCTTTCTCTTTTCCTTTCTTTCTTTCTCCCTTTCTTTTTTCTCTTTCTTTCTTTCTCCTTTCCTTCCTTCCTCTCTTCCTTCCTTCCTTCTTTCCTTCCTTTCTTTCTTTTTCTCTTTCTCTCTCTTTCTTTTTTTCTGCATGGTTCTTGCACCAGATTCCAGCTATTGTTCTACCCTACAGAGCCCTCCACTAAGTAACAGACAATGCTCA
Source organism: Phalanger gymnotis (assembly GCA_028646595.1). NCBI lineage: Eukaryota > Metazoa > Chordata > Mammalia > Diprotodontia > Phalangeridae > Phalanger > Phalanger gymnotis. Next base: position 60,221,139 of record CM053623.1, on the reverse strand, counting down.
CCTCTGTCAACCTCTACTTTTCTCATTTTCGGGATCCTTTCTCTCTAACCTTACATGTCCATGTGTTTATGGCTTAAAAGGAGAGACATGGAAGGGACCAGCTGGAAAACATGTTGAGCTGACAGATTCTGGAAGCACTTTAGGGCAATTCAGCTGAATTTTTCCCTGCCTACCAACATGCTCAGGTTTCCCTTGTTCTTCAAAAGTATTCATTTGACCTTGCCATTCTGGCAAGCTGTTATTCTACATGTCTTCTCACATTTACAGATAAACTGAACTCATAGTAGGTTTTGTTTCTCTCTAATCAGGTCCAAATCAATTTTACTGCATGACATTTTCTAAACAGCCCCAAACAGAAGCTAAATAACACTAATTTTTTCAATGTTTCCTTACATAGAATATTCTTAAGTTCTTTTACCTTTTCTCTCACTTTCTTCTGGTAACATTTGAGTTTATCTATGTCCTTCCTAAAACTTAATGCCTAGAACTGAATTCAGTATTCTGGATATGGACTGACTAGGAAGATTTTGACCAAACTCTTACCTGTCCCTTGCTAAAGTAGTCTAAGATAAGATTAGTGTTTTAGCTGCTGTATTTCATTCTTGAGTCAGGTTGCACTTTTACTACAATAAAATCCCAAATCTATGGTCTATGCACACCTTTTATGTAATACACTTGTGAAACTGCTTTTTAAAAACTTCTTTTTCTTCTTATTTCATTCAGTCCATTGTTTTCACCTGTTCAGATCTTTGTTCTTTGTTTTCATCTGGACACTTTTTTCAGTGTTCAGAAATTTCCTTCCCCTACCTCCAGCTATAGGCAGTCTTTAAATGTAACAAGTATGCCATTTATGCCTTTATTTAACAGTGACAAAAAATTAATAGCACAACATTAATTCATGCAAATGTATACAATTTAAGTATTTAAGTATCGTCCAACCTATAATAATACTTTATGCAAGATATTGTGAATCCTTGGTTTTTTTTCCCCTCATTTAACCTACTACACTACCATCTGTCTCAATTCATCCAAATTCTCCAAATTTTCATCTTCAAAGATACTCCCTATTATTACCCTCTGACCTAGACTATATCAATATATCCGTATCTACATACATACATATATGGGTATTTGTATGCACATTTCTATGCACATACATGTCCTAAAAGTTTTAGTGTAGGTTTATATCCTAATTAGCTTTAATAAACTTAATAGTGCACTAATACTTTGGGGATATCATGTATGTGTGTATCTAGATCTATAATCTATATTCATATATAGGTGTATCCTTATATGAATATAGATTATAGATATACACATGCAAACATATATACATTCACGTGTGTATAGCCTTCAGATAATGGTGGCAAAAGTGCTGTCCTAGAAATCAAAAGACCTTGGCACTCTGTCTTCAGTACATGCTTAATAACATTGAATCCCACCTCTGGACCTCATTACCGTTCACCCATATTATTATAACAGTCATTCAATAAATTGTCCAATTTTCATTCCTTTCTGTCTCAAAAACATCCTCCACACAAATGCCAAAATCAACTTGCTATGGCAGAGTTAGCTCTCTCTTCCCTACCTCTTTTCCCTACCCTCAAACCAACAAGAGCTATCCATTGACTAGAGGAAAAAAATATTCCTTTAACCTAGCATTTGAAGACATCCATGATCTGACTACAATCTTCCCTTCCAACTTCACTTAATATAATGGTACTTATTATCCTCTATTTCTGTGGCAAATTTGACTATTAGCTGTTTCCTTTCATGTTTTTGTTTTGACTTTAAAAGTACTTGGTAATCAATACTATAAATCGTTCTGAAGGGTTCTGAAGAAGGATCAAAGTAAGAAAACTTTAAGCACAACTGCACTCTGGACCTAGTTTTACCTAGGGTTTTTCTTTATTGGATTTCTAATGTTTTTTCTCCTGGTTCTCCTCCAAACTATCTGATTACTTTTTCTCAATCTCCTTTGCTGTATCTTCATCCAGATCATGACGTCTAACCATAGATATCCCTCAGGTTTCCATCTTGAGCTCTCCTATCTTCTTCCTCTACACTACTTCATCTGGTGACCTCATCAACTCCTATGGATTTAATTACCATCTCCGTGCTGATGATTCTTAAATCTACCTTTCCTGCTCCAGCCTCTCTGACTTCCAATCTCACATCTGCAACTGCCTTTCAGACATCTTGGACTAGATGTCTGGTAGACAAATTAAACATGTCTAAAATTGAACTCATTATTTTTCTCCCTAAATGGCCCCACACCTTCCTTATAGATTTCTGGTAGGAATAGCATCATCATTCTCCCAGTCCCTCAGGCTTTTAAGCTGGCAGTCCTCTTGGACCCCTCACTATCTCTCACCTCCATATCCAATCTGTTGTCAAGTACCATTGAATTCTTCTTTGCAATATCTCTTGAATACCATACCACCTTCTCTCCTCTGACATTACCACCTTCATGCTTGGACTATAACAGTACTCTGCTTATCTCGTGTCTCCCTAATCTAATACATCCTCCATACAGCTACTAAGATATTTTCTTTAGAGTAAAGGTCTGAGAATGTCACTCTCCTCAATAAACTTTGCTGAGTCTCTATGACCTCCAGGACCAAATAGAAAATGCTCTGTTTGACATTCAAACCCCTCCCAACTTTCCAATATTTTTACACCTTAATCCTCTGCACATTTTCTTTGATTCAGTGACACTGCCCTCCTTGCTTCCACAAACAAAACACTCCATCTCTGAGCTCTAGGCATTTTCCCTGACTGGTATCTCTCATGACCGGAATGCTCTCTCTCCTCAACTCAGCCTGCTCATTTTCCTAACTTCTCTTACATCTCAGTTAATTTTCCATGTTTTACAGGAAATCTTTCTTAAGCCATCTTAATTCTAGTGCCTTCCTTCTGTTAATTATTTCATATTTATCCTACATAAAGCTTCCTTCCTATACATTTGTTTGCATACTGTCTTCCCCATTAGATTATTTGTTCTCTTGTTAAGCAGAGAGATTGTGTTTTATCTCTTTTTGTATCTCCAGAACTTAGCACTGTGCCTAGAATATAGGAGAATCTTAATAAATGTCGATTTAATGACTGAATGTAGGCCTCACCCCTGAAATACTAAGGTGGTACCCATATTGAGAATATCCAAAAGTATGTGCCTCATTCTGCACCATGAACCCATCATGTCTCTGTCAGGTAGGTGGCATCTTTTATTGATCAGAGTTCTTGAATCTTTTACATTTTTTTTGTTTTGAAGTGGTGTTATTGTAACAATTGCTCTCTTTGTTCTGTCTACTACACTGCATCGGTTTATATCAATTTTCACAGACTTCTCTGAAACCAACCACCACTTCTACCACAAGTTATTTCTCAGATATCCCTTGACATAGAGGCCAGGGAAACAGCACTATATTCACTAAGAGGTTTTAAGCCCATAAATTCATTCCCCCACAAGACCATTTTTCTTAGCCATGTCAAACAAAACCTAAGAAAGTATCTGGGAGGTCTTTGTGATTTTCACTTGTCCTTTTCTTTCTAAAAGGTAGAGAGTCTATCTCCTTAGCCAAAGGAATTCATAGAGATAAGAGAAGATTTGGACATAGAAAGTAGACATCTGTGTCTTATTTCAACTAAATTAGTTCCCCCCTCTCAATCTCCATTCTCCCTTGAACAGAAGCAGAAGGCCCTTTCTCCTTTTCCAGCCATCACTCACCATTTCAAAATTAGCTTCTTAATAAACTGCCAAAGTTTTGTTTTTGTGGATCCCCAAGGCATACAGTTGCAGACAACGACAAATTAACCTTGCTTTTTTATCTGAAAATCATCTCTGATTCGGAAATGATGAGCAAGTTCTTGCAGCTTCATTTCTGCTTATCATGGCAGACTCCCCTGAATTACTCTGAATTCACCAGCATTTCTAAAAGCAAGACACATTGATTTCCTCATTATTCTGGGAAACGGCAAGTTAAGCAAATTTCAAAACCCTTTTAACTCCAGAGACTGTTCACAAGTGATAAGACAAGACATCATGTGCAACTTGGTGAGCTTTTGTGTCCTGACAGCTCTCAAGCAAAAGTATTTTTGTTGTAGAAATCCCAGCCAGCCCCACTTCCCCAATCCTGGAGGGGGGAATTTTGGGTGAGGAGGAGGGGTGAGAATAAGATTCAAATTCACTTATAAGATTCAGTCATCATTCCTGCAATATGAGAGATGAGAGATACAGGAGAGAGAGAGAGAGAGAGAGAGAGAGAGAGAGAGAGAGAGAGAGAGAGAGAGAGAGGAGAAGAAGAAGAAGAAGAAGAAGAAGAAGAAGAAGAAGAAGAAGAAAGGAGAAGGAAGGAGAAGGAAGAGGAGGAGGAATAATAATAATGCTGGGATAAGAAGGACTTTTATATTCATTGCTCATGTAAAATTCTCTCTACCTCCATGGAACATAAGGCGGAATTTGAACCTTCTAAAAATGATTACATTAAGAATATAGAGGCAAATTATTCCCATTCGCTAATGAAAAATATTATAATTTTAGAACATGTTTCATTTTAGAAGAGAAGATAGCTATTTTACTTTTACAATCAGTATCAAGGAGGTCAAAATGCTTATGGAGGCAGCACAAAAGTTTGCCATCCTAAAATCTGAAAGGAACCAAGTCGCTGAAGTAGGAAGAAGAGTAGTTCACCAGGATCATGATTCTCCTAACTTCTATAAGTAGGTTAAATCATATGCATGCACTCTTTGAGGAGAGACCTATCAAAAGGCTAGTTTAAAAAAAACCATGACTTAGAGAAGTATAAATTCAGAGGACAGCTGTGAGTGATCCGAAAGGTCAAAGGAATAAAAAGGAAGGTCTTCAGAGAGCAATTCGTTTCAGAACTGTGAGGGGAATTTTGTGTATTAAATGAAATTGCAGGAATTGCTTCTTACTTCTATTTCATTCCTAATTTATCTTTGCCAATCTTATTCTTAAAAAGAAAACTTGGTTAATCTGCTACCATCTTCATATTGAATAAACCTATCACAGAAAAACAATGAACTTATTTTATATTCCCAAGTAACTCTTAGTTCTACATAAAAGACAAACTAATAGGTGGTTTTCTTGCATTCAAATATCCTCTTTGCCCTTCTGAAAATATGAGTGCCCAGAGCTGGTGAAATTCCCAGAAAAATCATCTCTTCTAATTCAAGAAAGATCGAAATGTGGCAAGTAAGCAGTTATGTGTTTCCTACGAGCAAACGACAATGGACTTCATCTAGCAAGAGAAACTTTAGCTGTGATTTAGAATAACATACTGATTATAAAAATTCTGATTCAAGAAAATATAAAAATCAACAATAAAAATCTTCAGAAATGTTAATTTAATTAAATTTAATAAACACTTATTGGGTAAAGATTCTAGAAACCTTAGCGGAAATTGCAGAGTATGTTTCAGTTAGACATAAGGAAGATCTTTTTTGAACTATCTAAAAGCAGATTTACTCCAAGAGGTAGTGAGTACTTTGAGGTCAAAACATTAGTTGCCTTCCTTTCATGGTTGTTGTTGAGAGAATTCATGTTTAGATTTGGGCTGGTCCTGCCACTACTAATCATGGCTGCCACTTTTATTATGCTAAACATTTTTGAACCAACCTGTGATTTCATGAATGTAGGAAAATTCCAAACGAAGAACTGCATCCACCAAGACATATCAGTCCCTTCTCTATAACTTCTAGTTTTAGAGAGCCTGAGGGCACTGGGAATTTAATGAATTCTCCAAAGTCAAAGGTAGGATTTATATCCAGAATTTCCTGACTCAAAGTCAAAGGAGTCAAACAATTTGCTTGAAACACACCCCAGTGCCTTCAGAACTAGATTAAAATGTAATTGGGTAATATTTAACAAAATAAATAAGAATACAATAAAACAGAGATAACATAAAATTTTTAAAACTAAGTCAATATGCCACCTTGCAGGGATTCAATTTTGACTAGACTAATCTAAGTTAAGCTCTCTATGAATTACCCCCACACAGTGCTCTAGATTGGAATATATGATCTCTTATAGGAAGGACTATCTTTCTATTTCTATCTCAAAGGTCAAGGCTTAGCCCAGTGTTTTGTATACTGTAATTACTTAATAAAAACTTCATTCATTCATTCACTCACTATTCATTTTTAAGATTGAACAACTATCAAGTGCTATGCTCTGAGGACACAAAGACAAAACAAAATAGAAAAGTCCCAGTCCTCAAGGACTATATCATCGTAGGAGAGACCACACACACACATCTGAAGTTGAAGGGGACATAATATAAATACAAAGTAATTTTGTTGGAGAGGGAGGTAGGAAACCAACAACTAGGGGCATCCAGAAAGGTTGCTTTTAATAAATAGAATATGAGGTACCTAGAGATTTTATGAGGGATGGTGAAAGGAGCTCTCCAGGCATGGGAATCAGTTTGTGCCGAGGCAGATAGAATGCCATGCATAAGGAATAGCATGTAGATGTATTTGAAAGGAGCACAGAGTATGTTAGGAGGAGTAGCATGATCTCTGACTTAAAAGAAGGGTTAAAGCAAGATTGTGAAGTGTTTAAATGTTTGAGTAGTTTGCTTTTTTTCCTAGTAGCAAAATTGTGAGTCAATGAAGCTTCTTGAACAAGGAAGTGAAAGTCAAACTTCCTATTCTAGAATCATCAATTTGACACTGTTTGGAAGAAGAATAAGCGGCAGGTACTGGAACAGGGAGCCCAATCACCTCGTTACTGACGTAGTCCAAGTTAGAGGTGAGGTCTTACTCTGTAGAGGCAGCTATGTGGTAGAGTGGATAGAGCATTGGACCTGGAGCCAGCAAAACCTGAGTTCAAATGATACCTCAAAGACTTAGAAGCAATGTGAACTTGGGCAAATAATTAGGCTCCATTTTCCTCAGGTTCTTCATCTGTTAAATTGGGGTAATAATAGCACCTATTTCACAGGGTTTTGTGAGTACAAAATGAGACAATATTTGTAAATTGCTTTATAAGCCTTGAAGCCCTATATAAATGCTAACTATTGTGCTAGCTATTAGTGGTGGCTGGGTATGTGAGTAGAAAGGAGAACATCATGAAAGATGTGGAGTTGAATCAACAAGATATATTTGACAGCCGATTAAATGTGGGGAGGGAGTTGCACTGAAGGCAGATGAGAAGAAGGTGAACCAAAGGTTGCAAATCTGGGTGACTGGAGGATGGCGATGCTATTCATAAAAATTGGGGAGTTAATAAAGGGGATGTGTGTGTGTGTGTGTGTGTGTGTGTGTGTGTGTGTGTGTGTTTGTATAGACAAGAAAATGATCAGGGCTTTTTTCAATGTTAAGTAATTTTACTTGGTCCTTGCAAAAACTCTACAACACTGATGCTATCATTATTTTATAAATAAGAAAACTGAGACTCAGAAAGTTTTTTTTAATTTATTTTTAAGATTCATTTTTTAAAGTTTTGAGTTCCAAATTTTCTGCCTCCTCATCTCTCCCCCATTTATTGAGAAGCCAAGCAATATGATATCAATTTTAAATGTTAAGTCATGCAAAACATATTTCCATATTACCATGTTGCAAAAAAAGCAAGAAAAATGAAGAAAGTGAAAAGGTATGCTTCATTTTATACTCATAATAGTATGGCATCACAATCATATGCCACAACTTGTTCATTCCTTTCCAAATCGATAGGCATCTCTTCAATTTCAAATTCCTTTTTCACCACAAAAAAGAGTTCCTATAAATATTTTTGTACAACTAGGCATTTTCCCTGATCTTTTATCTCTTTGGGGTATAGACCTAGTAGTAGTATTTCTGAGTCAAAAGGGTATGCACAATTTTATTACCTTTTGGACACAGTTTCTGTAACAACAATGTTGCTAGCAGCTGTTGTGGGAGTGAAAGACCAACAACAAGAGCACACAGAAGGGCTGCTAGCACATGTTTTTTATCTGCTTTCCTAAGGAAAGCAACTTTAAGAGGTTAACCAAATTATTTTAATTAAACATATATATATATATATGTATATATATATATATATATATATACATATATATATATATATATATATATATATATATATATATGCCATTCACTTAGTTCAGGGGGGAAAGCCAGTACCCTGAACTTCAGAGCAAATACAAACAGAAATTACAAACAGAAAAAATATAAACAGAACAAATCACAATGCAGTCACCAGAGAAACACAAACATCTGGGCTGAGCTCAGTGGGGCTGCTTCAATGGCTACCCAGAGTCTTGACACCAAAACTCTTTCAATGAGTGTGACCCCCAAAGGCAAAATGGAATCCTCTGAGTTTATAGACACTTCTTCAGGGTCAAAGGGCATCACAACCATGTGACTCAAATCCACATGACTTAGGCCTTCTTGTGACTTAAAGGCTTGCTCAAGGTCAGAGGGCGGAATTAGGACTTCCCTTGGGGTAAACAGGTCATCAGAGACTCCGGAATTTAGTCAAAGTTTCCTCAGTGCTGAGAAGCACTCCAAAACAAAGACAACAAAAATCTACTTTGCTTGCCATTACATTTGAAAAACAAAACTCATCAAAGGTACTAGATTACCTCAGCATTCCAAAAGAGAAAACAATAAAAAAAAAAAGTCCCACCCTAATTACCATAACAGTTCCAAATTGTTCTCCAGAAATTTTGTGCTAGTTTATAATTCCACCTAGGATTCATTAGTGTGCCAAAGCTTTTTACATCCCCTCTAGCAGTTACATTTTCCTCTTCTGTCATGATAGCTTATCTGACAAGTGTAAGGTGGAATCTCAGAATTGTTTTAATTTGAATTTCTCTAATCAGTTGTGATTTAGTGCATTTTTTTCATGTGACTATTAATAACTTTTATTCCTTCTTCTGGAAATTGTCTGCTTAAATCCTTTGGCCACTTATCAATTTGGAAATAGCTCATAGTTTTTATAAAGTTAGCTCAGTTCCCTATATATTTGAGATATGAGACATCATAGAAACTTTCTGTAAAAATTTTCCCCAATCTTCTTCTTTCCTTCTAATTTTGGCTTCATGGTTTACTTGTACAATGCATTTTTTTTTTAAATTTCATATAATAAAAAGCAATTCCCATGATCTTCTCTCTCTTGTTTGGTCACAAACTTTTCTGTTACAAACAGATGACAGGTAAAATTTTCCATGCTCACCTAATTTACTTATATCACCTTTTATTTCTAAATAATTTACTCATTTTGGCCTCATCTTAGTACATGGTTTGATAGTGGTCTATGCCTAGTTTCTGCCAAACTGATTTTCAGTTGTCCTAGCAATTTTTTTTGTCAAATGATGAGTTCCTGCCCCAAAAGCTAGTTAGAACTCCATTAGTAGGACTCTTTGAATCTTTGTGTTTATCAAACATTAGATTATACTGAGTATTGGGTACCCAATCTATTCCACTGATCCACCATTCTATTTCTTAACCAGTACCAATATGTTTAATGATGACCATTTTATAACATAGTTTGAAATCTGGTACTGTTAGGATACCTTCCTTCATACTTCTTTTTTCATTGAGTCCCTTGATATTCTTGACATTTTCTTCTTCCAGATGAATTTTGTCATTGTTTTTTCCCTAGCTCTATAAAATAATTCTTTGGTAGTCCGATTACTATGGCACTGAGTAAGTAAATTAACAACTAGAGTTATTGAGAAAGCAAGCAATATGATATCAATTTTAAATGTGAAGCCACATATATTTTATTGGCTTGGTCTACCCGTGAGCAATAAATATTTCTTCGGTTGTTTAGATCTGTCTTTATTTCTGTGAAAAGTGTTTTTTTTTTTTAATTGTGTTCATACAATCCCTGGGTTTGTAGGTAGGTAAGTAGGTTTGTAGGTTGGCAGGTAGACTCAGAAATATCTTATATCATGTCCCGTTATTTTAAATAGACTTCCTCTGTCTCTTCCTGCTGGGTTATATTAGTAATATATTGAAATACTGATGATTTATGTGTGTTTATTTTACATCCTGTAACTTTGCTAAAGTTATTAATTGCTTCAACTAGATTTTAGTTGATTCTCTAGAGTTCTGTATCTTAGTATCATCTGCAAAGAATGATAGCTTTGTTTCTTCATCGCATATGTTTATTCTTCAATTTCTTTCAGTCATCTTATTGTTGTAACTAGCATTTCTAATACAATACTGAATAATAGTGGTGATAATAGACATCTTTGTTTCACCCTCGATCTTACTGGGAAGGCTTCTAAGTTATCCCCATTACAGATAATGCTCCCATTTATTCCTATGCTTTCTAGTGTTTTTTTTTTTAAATAGGAATGGATGTCATATTTTGTCAAAAGCTGTTTCTGTGGCTAGCTGGGTGGCACAATGCATAAAGCACTGGCCCTGGAGTTAGGAAGAACCTGAGTTTAAATCTGGTGTCAAACAGTAGCTACGTAATCCTGGGCAAGTCACTTAACCCTGATTGTCTCCACACACACTTAAAAAAGAAAAAAGAAAAGGAAAAAAAAAAAGCGTGATTCCTGTGTCATTATTGTTGATATGGTCAATTATGATTATGGTTTTCATAATATTGAACCAGCCCTGCATTCCTGATATAAATTGTACATAATCATGTTGTATGTTGCTTGAATTATTTTGGTAATCTCTTTAATAGTAAAATTTTGCACCAATATTCATTAAGGAAGTTGGTTTTCTTTCTCTGTTTTTGCCCTTCCTGGTTTAGGTATTGAAAGCATTTTTATGTCATGAAAGAAATTTGGTAAGACTCCTTTCCCTATTTTTTGAAATAGTTTATATAGCATTAGAAATAATTTTTCTTTAAATGTCTGTCTCCTAGTACAAGAATTGTCGTCCTCTATCTCATCCTCCACTTTTGTCCTGGGTTTAAAAAAATTCCAATTAGGGCTCTGACCACTCCTTAGGTAGCTAGAGAAACCAATAAAAGACACATTAAGCCCTTTAACAATTTTTTTTTTTCAGTTTCCATGTAGATGGCTGTTTAAAAAAATGCTTCTTTGACTAAAACATCTGAGGTGGTAAATTTATCCAGTACAGATTAACAGTTAAGCATGCTTAGTTTTCTCCCAACATATTAGTTTAGCCAACTATGCAGTCAGTCAACAAGCATTTATTGAAAGCTTACTCATGCAAGACACTGTGGTAAGTTCCCCAAAGGGCAAAAACACTGCCCTCAACAAAGTCACATTCCAATGGAAAATATAACATAGGAATAATTATGTACATCGATAGATAGATGGATAGATAGATAGATAGATAGATAGATAGATGACAGACAGAAAAAAAAATGGACATATCTATTCTAGCTTCCTCTAACTAGCTAAGTAGCTATATACAGATTAAATGCAAGGTACTCTTAGAGGGAGGGCAGACTACCAAAATACTCCTGCAGAAGTAGGGATATGAGCTGAATCTTGGAGGAATTCAGCAAAGCAAGAGGGTGGATATGAGAGAAGAAGAAATAATATTTCAGGTATGGAGGAGGAAACCAATACAAAGGGATAGACATAGGAGGTGGCATATCCTACATGAAGAACAGTAAGTACTACAATGAAAGTGGATTGTACTATACATGGAAGGGAGGAAGGTAATAACAGCCTGGGGCACTGGGAAGACAGAAAAAGGACAGGCTGTAGAGGGCTTTAAATGCCAATGTATTTCATATTTGATTCCTGTGGTAACAGTAAAATGCTGGATTTTGAGAGGCAGGATGATGTGTCAGCCCTATGCTTTAGGAAAATCACTTTGGCTGCTGAATAGAAGATAAATTGTAGTGGGGAAATATGGGGAGGGGAGATTAATCACAATATCATTGTAATAGTCCAGAAGTGAGGGGCAAAAGGTCATTGGTAGGGTAAGGACTGTGTGAGTGGACAGAAGGGAACAGCTCCATGAGATTTTATAAGGCAGAAATGACAAGATTAGCAATTTTCTTATTCATAATATATATTTAGGAATAAATTAAGCTACTGAACAATAAAGAGGTTTATCTTTAAAAACTGACAGAGATCTGAACAGAAGACAGCAAAACCATTTCCAGCATATTCCTTACCTCTAGCCTAGGTCAACATAATGGAAAATACACAAGCTATCCCCTGCTACAGGGATATAAGTAACAAAATAAAGTTGCAACACAGCTCAGGAAATGAAGAAATCCCCTAAAATTTCTCAGTAGAAAGATTTTTTAATAATTAAAAATCAAAATTGCATTCTTCTTTTAAAAATTTCTTACAAGGCTGTACTCCAGACTTCTCCACCATGTTCTAGAAAACTCTTCATCCTAGAACATCACTTTATCCCTGGAATTTGCACCTTAGAAGTACTCACCACACTTAAGGTCCCATCATTGATAGCATATCTTCTTCTAGTACCTCCATTTAAGGAAGGCATCCAGGCCAGACATCTTTTCATTTTAGGCTTCATTCCAGACCCCTCCATCATGCACTTACACCTGGTATGTTAATCCCTGGACTTCCCCCGATGTCTTTCAGCTTGCTTTATTTATTTATTTATTTACTTACTTACTTACTTACTTATTTATTTATTTATTTATTTATTTATTTATTTATTTATTTATTTATTGCCTTCCCCCATCAGAATGTATGCTCCTCAAGGCCAGGGAATCTCTCTTTGCTTGCATTTGTATTCCCAGCACTTAATACAGTGCCTAGTATATAAAAATGCTTAAGAAATGCTCGGTACTAGTAAAAGTTGGTGGAAAGTTACCAGAATGAGAATTAGGTCTATTGATGGCAAAATACTGAGGTGTCATGCTTTTTAGAGAATGAGGAAAGCTTAGCAAAGAGCTTACATGTCTATGAGTTGTTTAAGAGGTGAAGACAAAGTCATCTTTGGAAATGATTTATTTGTATGTCCCATCCATTATGTGTGGCCTTGGGTACATCCATGAAAATAAATCATATCAGTTTAAAAAATACTGTATGCTTCGAAATGCCCACATGCTGGGTATTATTTAAATCAGAAGGTAATTAAACTAGCAATCATGATATGTCAGCCTTCATTATTATGCTCTATGCCTCTCAGACATCTGCTTATCAGTTTCCTATTGATCTTAACAGAGACTGAGTTAAGAAAAGAATTATCTTCACCCCTGAAATAGGACAAAGCTGACAAGAAATAGAAATATGAGTGCATTCAAAAATGTGGCAAATCTTGGTTCTCTCATTTTCCTTCCAACTACTCTTAGGACATTTACATTCTAAGAAGAGCAATAAAAAGATGCTGTGCCAGTTGAATTTTTAGCAAAAGAAGGGCAAAAATCATTAGGGATTGAAAAAAATCAACTAGAAGTACTATAATTTATTACTTTTGTTATTATTATTATTATGGAGCTATCTCGGCTAGTAATAATTTCCTCAGAATTGTTGGACTGAAAAGTTTCGCAATAAAATCCAGCTTGGTTATACAATTAATGTTAATTATGTTAAAGGGGGAAAAGGGACTTCAATTTGCAGCTTTTAATTCAAGAGTTCTCCAAATAGTAATTGATGCTAAATACAAATAATTCCAATCATAGGAATTAGAATAAGTACACTCACCTGTCTCTGACATGAATACTTTCCCTGAAATATTGGAGGTAAGGAAGAAATGGGAAAATCTGATTTTAAAACCCAACAGTTTATCTAAATCTATAGGGGAATCTATCCTGTTCTGAGCCCATACCACTAGTGATGTATACTGATTATTTGGAAATTAATCATATGCTACCCTATTACTTTTTTTCTTTATTCTTTCCTTATAATTACAGTCACTCTTCCTTGCAGCCTTTTTCCCATGACCACACATCTCTCAGTTGACCTTTGAATCAAGCACCATTTTTGATTCCCCAATATATTGATTTGTGATCATAAAACATCACAAAGAAATATTGTTGTTAAAATGAGATAAGATGTGTTCTCACTTATTTTATTTTTTTGGTTAAGGGTATACTTTGTCAGTAGTGAAAAGTATAACAGGAAAAAAAGGTGGGCAAAGTCAGTGTACTGAGATTGAAAGGATAATGGATGCAGAAGTGAGAAGGAAGAGTGACAATCAAAAAACTTGGGTTCTTATCCCAGCTCCTTTATTTCCCAACAATGTAACCTTGGGCAAGTCATTTAAATGTACTAGCCCTCAGTTTATTGATATGTAAAAATGAGAGGGTTTGAATAGATGATCTCCAAAGGTCCTTCTAATTCTGTGACAAGATGTAAAGCAAATATATTTATTGCCACTTCATAGCTGTGTTATTTTATTATTAACCACATTTTCAGGCATTTCTCCATGATATACATTTTACAAATATAAGACGACTTGGAGATTCAAAGGAATATACGGATTTTTTATTAAATTAAAAAGAAAGTTAATCAATATAAAAAGTTTATATAGCTAAACTATGAAGTATTTTTTTCCTTTGAAAAAGCACCTTTTTTTTGTTTTATTCATTCCTTTTAAAATGTAAAATATAAACCTTTATGATTTACTTGACTTGATTGACTTGAGGTCAAATCTAGGATCACACAATTACTAGCTATGTGACTATGGGCAAGTCATTTAATTTCTCTGTGCCACAGTTTCCTTACCTATAAAATGGGGACATTACTAGTACCTACTTCCCAGTGTTATTGGGATGATAAAATGAGATAATAATAGTAAAGTGCTTAGCAAGCTTAAAATGCTACATCAAGTACTAGTTAACCAGTCAGTAAGTCAATCAATGGATGCAACTAGGTGGCATTGTGGATAGAGCACTGGGCCTAGCTATGTGACCCTGGGCAAGTCACTTAACCCTGTTTGCCTCAGTTCCTCATCTATAAAATGAGCTGGAGAAGGAAGAGGCCAACCACTCTAGTATTTTTGCAAAGAAAACCCCAAATGGGGTCACAGAGAGTCAGACAAGACTGAAACAACAACAGAACAAGTCAATTAGTAAATATTTTTAAACATCATTAGGTGACAGGCACTAAACTAAATTCCGGAGAAACAAAGAAAGATTAAAGACAGACCTTGCTCTCAAGGAGCTCACAATCTAATGAGGGAGACCACATATAAATAACTATATACAAACAAGCTAAATACAGGATAAATTAGAAAAAAAAATCAACAGAGGGAAGGCACTAGAATTGAGGGGGATCAGGAAAGGCTTCCTGCAGAATTAGCTAGGACTTGAGGGAAGTTAGTGTGGTTTGGAGGCAGAGATGAGGAGAAAGAGTATTCCAGGAATGAAGGACCATCAATGAAAAGGCCTTAAACCACAGGTGGTGTTTTGTTCAGGGAACAACAAAGAGGCCAATGTCACTGTACTGAAGTATGTAGGGAATAGAGGTCTAAGAAGATTGGAAAGGTATATTGTAGGGGTCTATATGGGATATATATCTCATATATATGTGTGTGTGTTTGTGTGTGTGTGTATAGGAATGATATTGGTATATATAGGAATATATGTATACACATATATACATATACACACAAATATATATATATATATATATGAAAAGCATATTACAAGTTATGAAGAAATTTGGACACAAAATACAGGATTTTTTATTTGATGTTTGAGATGATAGGAAGCCACTGAAGTTTATTGATAAGGGAAGTGGCATAAGCAGACTATACTTTAGGACAGGGGTGAGGAAACTGTGGTCTCAAGGCCACATGTGCCCTCTAGGTCCTCAAGTGTGGCCCTTAGACTGAGTCCAAACTTCACAGAACAAATCCCCTTAATAAAAGGATTTTTTCTGTAAAACATGAATTCAAACAGCTTCACCCAAAGACCTAGAAGGCCACAGGTTCCCCTCTCCTGCTTTAGGATGATCATTTTGACTGAATGGATAGGAGCGAGGAGAGAATTGTGGCAGGTGGACCAACTTGTAATTTATTGCAATAGTCCAGAGATGAGATGCTTGAGAGTGGAGGCAATTATTGGTAGTAGTAGTAGTAGTAGTAATATTAGATTGTTGTGGGTTGTTGTTAATGTATGACATTAAGGGATTGATTCACAAGATATCCAAAGGAAGTTGAAAAGGTATAAAATGGGATACTATTATCCCTGAAAAAAACAACTGAGAGAATATTAACAACTATTGAACAATATTTTTATTTTCTCATCTATATAAAATTTTATAATCAAGAGCTTCTCTTCACTAAATATAGAGTTGAAGCTTCCTAGATAGAACATATCTTCTGAAAGTCACACACTGAGTTCTTTAAAAACTAACTAGGACCACTGGCAGACTAATTCACCAAAAGTCAATCCAGTAATTATATCTCTAGAAAGTGGCAAGTTTAAAAGACTCAAGAATCAAATTTACTTTGAGAAAGATCGATGATAACTGTCAGAGGAATGTCCTAAAGTCATCATAGACATTGTTATTATCGTTTCAGGAGGTAAAAAAATTAACAATGTAAATAAGCCTCTGGAAAGGTTAAAGAATGATGGCATGCTGGATATAATGTATTGTATGACAGAGTTCACTAAAAAGCTATGGATAATGTATGAGGCCTTAAGCACCATGGAGAGAAAATGAATGATAAAATCAGGAAAACATCATACAATGAAAATGAACGAGTCGAGCACAAGAACTTTGATTGGGAGATACAATTGATTATGCAACACAAGGAGGGATTTATCAATAGAGAAGATAGCAGAATTGGAGTAGCAGAGTTTTTTTTAAAAAGGGTAACTGTGAAAGAAATCTCTGACATTGTCAGGAAGCATACTTAATCACTCATTCTTCATTGCCATGTCATCAAGGCAGCAGATGGCAAAAAGCTAATGAAGCCAGAAAACATCAATATCTGCTTGAAGAATTCTTAGAGAATTTCATGAAACTGCAAGGAAATTCTAGGCTTTACCAAGATTGAAACAACAATCCTTCTACAAACAGGCTTGTAATTCTGCATATCAGAATTCCAAAGGGAAAATAAGTCATCAGATTAGGATAATATAGCAAAACAAAGGATATTATTCCCTAATACCACAATTATATTTAAAAAAAAAAAGCTTAGAGCAGGGGAGATCATTTTGGATTGGAAGGAGACTTGGGCTCTCATGCCAGGTCTGTCATCAATTAGTCAGTTATATCCCCTTAAAGAAGTCACATAACTTTCCTACACTTCAATTTCCTCATCTATAGAACAAGAGGACTGAATTCAGTGATTTCTAAGGTTCCCTCTACCTCTCTAATTCTATATGTCTAATAAGGTCAAGTTTATATTTGCTGAGAGTTGCCTAGAGTTGCCTTGAGTCCTGAGAGGATGTCCAGCTTGCCAATGAGCACACAGATTTAGGCCTTGGCAAGTGCTGCTGACTTCAAAACTAGCTTTTAATTCACTACTTTATGCTGCTTCTCGATTTGCTGATCTTTATCACTGAAGGAAGTCTCTACAAAGGACGGTCCAAACATCAGAGATCTAGGCCAAACAACAGTAGTCAGAATCATAGACTTGGTCTTAATTATTTTGCACAGAGAAAAGAAAATGTCCTTGATTCTGATCATTGGTCACACAAATGCATGCTTTTTGCCTCAAGGGTGAACAGGCAAGAGATTACAGATGGCCCAATCCAAACTGATCTATTTCACTACTGATTCAATGGGCATGCCCTATGAACCATTTCTATGTGTAAAGGACAGCATATGTTAATAAGAACAGATGGCTGACTCTACTTCATTACTTTATATGTAATCCTAACAGTGATCGTTGTGCACAAAGGCTCATGGGAACTGTAGATGGATGGGACCTTAGAAGTCCCTTTTATAGATGAGGAAATGGAGGCACAGAGAGTTTAAGTGATTTACTCAGTGTCACATGGGAAATAACCTGTAGATCTATGATTTTGAATCAGTTCCTCTGAAGAGGTCCCTTCTACTTAATCATGTTGCCCCATAATTCTTTAACATTACATTGCTAACATATTATTGGTAGCAGTCACAGACAGTACTTGGTAGTTTGTTTCTGGCTCTCTCCTTCCATTTCTCTTTGTCTCCCTCATTTTCAGCAGCCTTTCCTATTTCTACTCTTTTCCCTCTCTTCCAGATATTTAGGGTTCCAAGATGTGTCCCAAATACATAGGCCTTGTGTTTTGACATTTGACCAGAGCCTGACCTCACAGGGGTCATCTTATACTCATAGAACATTCCTGATTATCTCCTCTTTTCTCCTTGTTTGCAAAATTTGCAAATATTAGATTCTATTCCTTCCAAAAACCTCTTAGATGACTGTAAACCACAAAACTGATTTCAATTTAATCACAGGTTGGTTAATGATAACAGCATGTTATCCCTCCCAATTAAGTTTTGAAGTTCAGCAGCAACTTTCAGGGCCTAAATCTATCCTAGAGAATGAATAATCTAAAAATTCTAGGGGCTGTTGCCAGGACTAATTATAGATATTGACAATATTGCTATTTCTTTTTGTTTCTATTGGGGCTTCTCCTATCACTCATTATATCACAGTGGAAGAAGTTTCCATTATTGAATGAGACTAGCTCCTAGAAATAAGTTTCCCTTCTGCTTGTAGGTTGTCCATTTTTTTTTAATCCACAACTTTCAGTCAGCTCATGTTGTCTGAATCTTCAAGACTTAAGTAACAGTCCAAGGAACAATCGAAGAATTACAGACGGTCTAAAATTCTACAAAAGGAGACCAGCAATAAAAAAGACAAAGAAAAGCTATTGATACGAGTAAAAAAGACATGAAAAAGCCAGGAAGCTAAATTATTTCATAATTTCAAGATTAGTTTATTGAATAATGAAGAACTGAAACAATCCTTTCCAGACTACAATTATTACCTTAAGAAATTATTATTACCAAGAGAAACAAGAGATATACCTATTGCTACCTAATACAACATTTGACTAAAATCTGACTCTTCTATGCTTTCTCTCTTTTTATTCGTGTTTCAAAATATCAGTCCTAAAATATTCAAAAACCGGAAATGAGGAATGAAGATTGGCAAGTTAATCTAGAGGACTCAATTTCTTCATTTTACTGTTTAGAAAATAAAAGCATAATGATTAAGTTAAACATTCAAGGTCATAGGTAACAGGCAGTAAAGGAATAGTTCGAACCCAAGGACTCTTACTCCAAGCCCAATCATCTTAATACCTCACCAAGTTTGAAGTCTTTTCTTCTGTTAATCTGGTTAAACAGTTCCACTTCCAATATTCATCTATTGAACAAATTACCTAGAAAAGTTCTTACCACCAAAATCCTTAGCACTGTCACATGGTCCAACATCAGAATATAAGAAGCACATATAACATTTCAAAAGAAAAGGCTGTTAGTCACCAAACATCTATTAATATTTGTTTACTACTTACTATCCACCATCTTACTATGTGCCAAGTACTGAGGATATAAAGAAAGGCAAAAAACAGTCCCTGCCCTCAAGGAATATATATTCAAATGAAGTATATGAATGTAAATTATTAAGTACCTATACAATTATATATATATACATATATGTTTATATACGTATATGTATACATGTATGGAGAGAGAGAGAGAGAGAGAGAGAGAGAGAGAGAGAGAGAGAGAGAAGGAGAGAGAGAGAGAGAGAAAGGAAGAGAGAGAGAATAGATGAAGGTAATCTCAGAGAGGAAGGCAATAGCATCTGGGAAGGAGTGGAAAAACCTCTTACAGAAGATGAGATATGAGCTAAGTCTTTATGGATGTCAGGGAAACTAAGGGTGGGAAGAGCATTCCAGGCATGGGGAAAGCCATTACAAAGGCATAGAGATGGTGTGTTCTGTTAGAGAAACTACAAGTAGGCCAGTGCAACTGGACCATAAAGTGCATAAAGAAGACTAGAAAGGTAGGAAAGGACAGGGTTATAAAGAGAATTAAGTGCCAGGGGAATTTACATTTGGTTTTGGAGGAAAGAGAGAGACAGTGGATCTCACTGAAAAAGAGGAGTAATACAGTCACACCAACATTTTAGGGGAAAAAACCAAATATCTTGATGGCTTAGTATAAGATGGGTTAGAGTGGAGAGAGAATTGAGGCAGGGAGATCAGTTAAGAAGTTACTGTATTAGTCCAGGAAAGACGTGATGACAATCTAGACTAGGCTTATAGCCATGTGAGTAGAGAAAATGGGACATATACATATATTAAATGTCATCAAAACAGAAATGACAAAATATTCTAATCGATTGCAATGTGGCGTAAGAGTAAGGAACAGAAGATTACACCAATGTTGCAAATATAGATCGATAGAAAGTGGTTATATTCTTTAGTCATAGGAAAGCTGGGTGGTGGGGTGGTATTTGGGTAGTAAAGAGAATGCTTTCTGGTTTGGATATGTTGGGTTTGAGATGCCTATGAAACATCCTAGTTGAGATGTCCAAGAGGTAGTTGGGGATGTGAGACTGTAGCTCAGTTGAGAGAATAGGCTTAGATATATGGATCTAGGAATTATCTGCATAAAAATTACAAATGAACCCATATCAGCTGATGAGAGCACCCAATGAGTAAGAACAGACTGAAAAAAGAAGATAATTCAGTGGATATCCATAGTCAGTGGGTGTTTTATGGATAAAAATACATGAAAGGAGACTGTGAAGAAGCAGTTAACAAATAGAAGAGAACCAGGGTGGAGAATAAACTTGAAAACCCAGAGATGAGACAATACCCAATAGAAGATAGTTAACACTCTCAGGTGCTACAGAGAGATCAAGAAGTATGTGGAGTGAGAAAAGGCCCAATAGATTTGGCAAATAAAAAATCTCTGGTAGCTTTAGAAAGAATAGCTTCAGATGAGTTCAGATGAAGCCAGAATCTACACTGAAGAGGGTTTATAACTGAGTGAGAGGATAGAAGATAAAGGCAGTAAGTAGAGACAACTTTCTTGGGTTTAGCCAAATGAGAAGGAAACACAGGATGACAGCCGCCAGGCACAATAGGAACAAGTATAGGAAAGGACACTAAAGAAGATTTATTATCCTCTTTCTTGCAGCTCCCTCCTGGGGACCACCTACTGATGGACCCTGTTCTATGTATCATCTCTACTGTAATGTGAATTCCTCAATAGTAAGACCTATCTTCCTTTCCTCTTAGGATCTTCAGTGTTTACTTCTCTGCATTGAACAGAATGAACTCTCACTAAATGCTTTTTCATTCGTTTGTTCACCTAGTCATAGCTTGCCTATGTGCCAAGCACTGTGCAGATGCTGGGGATAGAAAGAAAAAAGTAAATGGAATTCATAATCTCTTTCTGGGTTACTGTGGTAGGCACAATGCCAAATTCGATCCAGCAAAGAACTCCTTTAGAATGTTCACTTTGGTTTGTATATTCCTGTATAAATCTTTATCACATTCCTAGAGTTATAAGAAAATAAATTTCTCTAGCTTTCAAGGTCTAACCTAAATACAACACCATCAGAGCCATTGAGTATTATGGGAAGGAATACCATATTTTTAGTTTCTGTGAATGTTGGTCCAGAAGTGACATCTTCCTCTTAAATGCTATGCAGAGTTCCAGGCCACATATGATATTGAGCCTTTTGGAAACCCAGAGTGATCTGAAGAATTCCACAGTGTCTGGCAAGATGAGAATGTTCCAAGATCTGAGTTTTATGATGCATTTTTTCCACAGCTTTGACTCCTACTTCCAGTGTTTGACAGTTCCATTTCTACAACTCATTGCATATTCAATGGCTCATAATAACAATTTTCCATGTAATTTTATTGGGTGCTTTTCTGGCTCCAGTTTCTTATGCCAAATAACAAAAGTATAAATACTCATTTGAAATAAGGATATTTCCATTTCCATTTTCATTGCATTAATATCATCAGAGGCCACTTTTTTTTTTTTTTTGCAAAAGGCTTCCAACTATTATGCAGCCTATTTTACTATAGTAACCCTGTGGGCAAATGGGAATTATGAGAAAAGCTCTGAAGGTGAGGAAAACTCAACCAATATCACATTCACTGAAAAGGAAGCTAAGAGGGTGTGAAATCACAGAATAATCAATCTCCCAAAGGAATAAGGGGCTGCTACATGTCATTATAGATTACCTCAAGGGCAGGATGGAAACAAAGAAGATGGAAAAAGTCTGAGGCGAGTATGGAATTGCAGGTTTGGATTTTCCATCAGAGAACATATTTCCCACTTGGTTCCCCATATTCTTAATGCATTTAAGGCTTCTAAATGGAAAAAAAAGGTTCACTCTATCTGGCTAAAGGAATCTGGATCTTTTGGGCTATCTAGGGTTATTTCTGGATGAGGACAAGATTTTAAAACAGGGCCATAACATGATAAAGGAAGGAGAGTCCCCTATTTATATCATTGTGAAATTCTGGTTTAAGAGAACTAGACCCCAAATCAGCCTTTGAGATTCATCTCATATTTGTCTTTTCTACAGTCATTAACAGGATTGGGAGTTAGTTCCTTAGCCAGAAGAAGGGCAAAAAGAGAGGGAGGAAAGATGATTTGTGTGTTGATGTTCCTCTCCCAAATCCAAGATGACTTATTCTAATCCAAACACAGTATTTGTCACATATTGAAGTGTTTAATTTTTTTAAAGAATTACTGAATGTCAGAAAATAAGTAGTAAGCCTGGGAGGCCTTCAAATGTGACAGATCATGAGGTCATGTGGATGCATAGTCCCTGGTGGTGCCTACAACATTCCAGAGAAAAATACAGCTCACTGGCCGAGAGGCATTGAGCTGTACTCTACCAGGGAGGCAAAGCAAAAGAAATTAGGAAAGTCTGAGAATAGCAAGTAAAGCTAGAAGGGAAAAAAAAAAGAGCATGGGGCATAGCTAGTGCAAAGACTTGGAGATGGGAACTGGATTGTTGTATGTGAAGAATAGCAAATAGGCTTGAAAGGTTGGGTTGTGGAATATGGGAAATGAACTGAATTCTTTTGAAGCTCTGGTTCAAAAAGGGACTTGCAATGAGGAAATCATTGTATCTGTTTTAGGAAGTTATTCAGTTTCGAACAGAGGAATGAGTCACTAAGAGAAGTGAAAATATCCAGATTAGAAGTAGCCAGGTAACTCCTCACCTTAGCTCTACTCACCCTCTGGTTGACCATTCCAAAGGATGCAATGTCACAGTTTCCTTCTATAACCAGAGATATTTTCCTACATTATTTTAGTCAATGATTTAGAAATATCATAAGGCTAATCATTTGATCGACACTTAAGGGGAATTACAGGTAGCTTTAAAAATGGAAAATGATAGAACAAAAGCTATCCTCAGTATTTTGACCTTCCAGAATCAGAATTTAAATTGTTTTTTCTACTATTAATGCACTAACTTTTACCTGACTCCTTTTTTTCTCCCCATTTCTCTTTTCACCACTATGACCCCCATTCTACTTGTAAATGCTCATCTTCTCTTCAACCTTTAGATCTTTAAGACAACTTACTAGATATGAACATCTCTCCTGCTAAGAAGACTCTCTGGCGTTTTCAATGCCATATTTGGATAGTGAAGCTCCTTTTAAATGTTTGTGCCTAGCTTCTCTAATCTCCCCTTTCATTATTTTTTATAGAAACTTCAGCTATGTCACTATCAAGTGTTCACAAATGAGGAAATACTTCACTTCCATCCACCCCCATAACCACCATTAATTTAGCTTCTTTGAGATACATCCCATTAGAATGGTCATATATTCTTCCCTTTCTTCTTAAGTATATATGCAAATTAGAACAAACATGATGAGAATTTTTTCTACCTTTCTCTTTTGGACTTTATTTCCAGTAATGTGCAATAACTAGACATTCCCAATTTTTCTTTAATTTGCCCTGAGTATTTTAAGTGACATCTTATCATCAGTAAAGTATTAAAAGAGTCTAGGCTCTCATTCTATATCAAATTTCATAATTCCTATTCTCCCATTGCATCATTATTGATAGCTAATAGAAGCTAGCATTTTATACATCAATTTAAATTTTGCAAAGTACTTTACAAATATTTTCTAACTTTATCCAAACAATAACAAAAAATAGAAGCAATAAAACAACCCCATTTCATAGACAAAGACACTGAGACAAACAGAGGTTAAGTGACTTGTGCAGGGTAACACAACTAATAAGTTTCAATGGTCACAGACTCAAGTCTTCCTGATTTCAAGTCCAGCCCTCTATCCATCATACCTTCTAGGTGCCAACTTCAGCCAGCAAACTAGATTTAAATCAGTGTCATCTTGAATTATTCTGATCTCTGTGCAAAGAATGGAAATCTAAAAGTGCTATTAATATTAATTTTTTAAATAAATCATCACTACTACTAAATACTACCACTAAGAACCAAAGATACTTTCAGGGAGGAAAAATCTAGAGACTGAAAAATTTGGTGACATTGATTAAGTCTATAGTTCATACATATGAACCCCCCAAAAATATTATAAAAAATAAAAATTTCATTTCAACTGATTATATAGCGCGGAACATTTTATATCATTTTTGTAATTTCAATAAGACTCAGAGCCTGAACTGATTAACCAGAAGAAAAGTGTGATCCTAATAGTCTCTTTGTTCTCTGAGTAAACTCAGAATATCTTTTCTCTGTCAACAAGGCCAGATCCAGCTGACTTAAGGACATTCTTTCCCCTGTTAACCATTAAGGGATGAGACCCTAATCCTGAGAGAGACTACCTCCCTTAATATTCTACAAGTATATACTTTAACTGATCTTTGTCAACACTCTTGTGTTTACAAACCTATTCCATTAAGGAAAATCCTCTTCTTGTATGATGGTTAAACACACATGGGGATCATAAAAGTGAGGTAACACAGACTTCTGAGTCTGCTAAAAATAATGTATATGTTTTCTCTTTCGTTTGTTCAGGCAGTCAGATTCAGGTCTAACTCCATGCATGCATGTATCCGCTAAGTTTAAAGGGAATGAATGAACAAATAAATAAATAAGCAATATGATTTTTTTTTCCTATCACCTAGCCTTTGTTTCCTTCAACCAAATTTTTGGGTTTAACAATAATATTGAAGACCCCCTAGGGCTCCCACCATAACCACCAAAAGTAGTTGTTTCAATGAATTAAAAGTATTTATACAATAAATATATTTATATAATAAAATGTAATATCCTTGAGGACAGAGATAGTTCATTTCTTATCTTCATATCCCCAGTACCTAGTATAATATCTGCCTTACAGGTAGCACTTAATAAATATTTGTTGAATTTAGTATAATTGACTTACACATATAGAATATAGCCTATATGGCTAAAACAAAGGAAGCAATGTATTGAATACAAGTAGACTAATTTAGAAACCAAATGTCTTAACACTCAAATAATGAATTTGGAAATGATTACAAAGGTGAAGATTAGAAGATGTCTCTTATTTAGATAACATTTTTCTACCCATAACTGAATTTACAATCATTGATTATTCCCTAAAAACCTGTTTTTGTCAATATTTTCCTCACCTATCTCTCTAGCATTCTTATGAAGCAGTTGAACAACTTTTAAATAGCTTTCTTATTTAAAAAACATAAGAGTCATAAAATATTTTTGTCTGTCCTTCATACTTGAAAATATTTCCTGTTATGCTTGTTGTTACTAACTGGGCTTTCTTGGTAGCAAGCTTTTAAGGAGAATATAATGTGTCTTTTAGCTCAATTGTATCTAGCGCTATCCTACCTGAGGAGGGATGTATTGTATTTCGAATTAATGTCCATGATTGCTATGCTGCCATTTCCCCTCTTGGACTTTCATGTACCTATTCTCTCTTACCATATATGCATCTGCTTTTTCTTCACAAAAATCCAAGGAATATTTCATGGCCCTGCATGGTTAGATAATGGGGTTTGGATACAGGACAGGCAATGATTCTTTGAGATGAAAAGAAATAGGGGTTGTTGTTATAAGGTAGAGGAAAATTGAGTCTAAGAATAATCTCTGTCTACTGGCTAGGAAATAATTAATTCTGGATCCAGTGAAATTTCTACTTGTAGTGATTTCTCTTACCATTGAAGGAGTATTTGACAGAGACGGGTGGTCAAGGAGTCATGACTAATCATTATAAAGCATGCTGATTTGAATTGGGAAAAGTATGGAAATTTGAAGATTGTATATTGTATAAGTGCCTGGGATAGTTCGTGGACGTTGCCTGCAGTGATAAAATGTGCCCAGGATACAGACTGAGAGGAACGAGGTTTTAATCTCAGCTTTCTTATTACCTATATGATCTTGGACAAGTCATTTAAATTTAACAAGCCTATGCTTCCTCATATGTAAAATGATTTAGACCAGGGGTGAGAAACCTGTGAGCTTGAGGCCACATGTGGCCCTCTAGATCCTCAAGTGTGGCCCTTTAACTGAATCCAAACTTAAATTGTTCTGTGAAGGTTGGATTCAGTCGAAGGGCTGCACTTTAGGATGTAGAGACCACATGCAGCCTCGAGGCCACCCCTGATTTAGACAAGTGCAACTCTAAAATTGCTCTCTCTCTCCCTCTCCTCCCTACCCCAACCCCAGGTTGTGGGCAACTTCTGGCATGGAAAGTCCTTCCATTGTTACAAGTTAGAAACTCATCTGCAACTTGTAGTGAAATTTGTGGGGCACTAAGAGAGTAAGCGGCCACACAGCTAGTATGTACTAAAAGGAGTTCTTGAGGATACCCAATCCTTCTTATTTCCACAGAGGACCCTCTATTCATCAAACTGCATTGACTCGGTGAATATTATGCTATCTCAATCCCTGTAGTACAGAACCGAATATTCAAGCATTTGGGAAAAAAAAAGACCCCAACAAGTCTCATTCAAATGAGATTCCATATTAGCAACTTCCATTTCATTATCTAACCCATAAATATAAGTTAAATTGAACAAGCAAATACTTTCTCAAACAGCCACTGAAGGGTAATATTGTTGTTCTCGTTTGTCCTTCATGTTCAAAGAGGACCATGCCATCAGGAGGGTGATGCCATGTCTCACAAGCGTTAGGTCCTCATTTCATTCTGCAGAACTGACGATTCACAATGACCCTTTTCTCAAACTATCTCTCACCCTCTGTAACCCTATTCAGGCTGACCTATTATAATGGTTCTAAGATCCCATTCCTGGAGCAAACTGAATGTCATTCCAAGCTCCCAGGCTTTTCAGTGAGAGAGAAAGAGAAAGTGAGAGCAATACCTACCTGTTGGTGCCTGGCCAGCTAACTTTAAATGACAAGCAAAGACTCATTTCCTCTTAGCTGGAACTCAGCACTATGGTCCAGCTGTTAACTCAGCAAGAGGAGCTGTCCGCCTCTCCATGTAACAGACACTCATTTAGTTTAGGAAGGCTGCCAAACAATAATAGTAATTGTAATAGTAATAGCAGTGATAATTATGGGTAATGTTATGCAAATTGCTGTAAAACTAGTGCTATAAAAAGGCTAACCTCATAATACTGCAAATAGATTTAAGCAAAGAGCTTCTCCAGAATTTGCATCCATCTTTCTATTCAATTCTCCTTGCCACCATGGTAGTTCAGGTGTTTATCTCTTAAAGTCTAGACTAATGCCATAGACTTCTATATGGACTCCCTGACTCCAGGGTCCCTTTACTACAACCTATCTGTCACATGGGTGATATCATTAAAGCACAACTTTGTCTAGTCAATTTCTTATTCCACATCAACAGTGACTGCCCATTATCTGTAGGATAAAATCCAAACTCTTTAGCCTGGTATTCAAAGTTCTTCACAGTCTGTCTCTAATTTGATTTTTCAGCTGTATCTCTTGCTGTTTCCCATACATTAACTCTCCTCAACTAAAATAAAAATGAAATAAGTATACACGTACATAGAGCATTGTACTAGATTCTGGGAGATTTGAAAAAAAGATTTTTAAAATTATGTCATAGAGCTTACCACCTCATAAAGAAACATGATATATGCATAAATAATTATAAGTACCCAAGAGGCATGAATTATTTTCTGGTGGTCCTGAAAATATAGAAGGTGTCATAGCAAACATTCTTGGGAATTATGTATGGTCCCAAAATAAGTCTCCCACACAGGATATTTTAAGGAAGGAGGAGAAGATATGGTGTTCAGATTCTGTGCCAATAAAATTATCATTGCCAATAGTGGAGTCTGATAACTAGTACTCCTTTGGCACTGTTCAAAGCTCCAGTGAGTTTGAATGGTTCTCCTGACCTCAACATGGTACTGCCTTAGTATTTCCCTTACTTATCTGATCCTTACTGGACCTATGGAATATGCTTTATTGTTAGTTCTGTATCTGCAATTTCACTTGGCATCCTTATGACATATGAGTCAGAGCCATTAGATTTCATTTATGATCTCAGAGGTTAAGTGTTTGTCACACAGTGTTTACTTTTTTTTTTAATTTACTGAATGCCAGAAATTAGTTAGCAAGTCTGGGGAGCCTTCAAATGTGACAGATTAGGAGGTGATATGGATGCAGATAGGTGGCAAAGTGGATAGAGTGCCAGGCTTGAAGTTAGGAAGACTCATCTTCCTGAGTTCAAATCCAGCTTCAAACTCTTACTAGCTGTGTGACCCTGGGCAAGTCACTTAACTTTGCCTAAGTTCCTAACCTATTTTTTAAAAAAAAAGCTAGGGAAAGAAATGGCAAAAAAAAAAAAAAAACTCTCCAGTATCTTTGCCAAAACAATCTCAAATAGGGTCATGAAGACATGACTAAAATAAAAGAGTAACCACAAAGATCACATAATCAACAAGTTACTACTTAACCAGCCCTATGTCTCCTGCCTAAGTTATGATCAACAGCTCAAGCAGACTTGCCCTGCTGAATCTTAACTACTGTATAATGATATGATAATGGAGACCCCAAAATGACTCATGATTCTGGTACAGCAAAAAAGAATGCAGTGCTTATGGGACAAATTCTGTTACTAACTGAAAAAATGCAGAATTTCTTCCTCCAATTCCATAATACCCTCCTGGATAATGATGTCACTGCCCCCACGTGGACATTTTAAACTAATACCCCATTGATCTCAGATGAATTTGAAGGGAATTTGAAGGTAGTGGTCAGCCTCCTGCAACAGAAATTGTTGGAACTGTTCCCCACTGGATTCCTCAAAGATAACTCCTACAGTTCTTTTCTATAATTGGTAAGTTCCTGCCCAGCACTACCATTTCGTGAAGTGTACATGTCATCATGCCATTCATGTTCACTTCTCTCCCAGATCCCTTCTGACTCTTTGGGCTTTTCCACCTCTTCCCTAGCATCTTTTACCCAATGTAGCTTTACTTCTATCCGTTACCCTTTCCTAGCTCCATTTTATGTGCTGTGTTGCCTCAGGGTTAGGAGTTTTGGGCTTCTGCTTATATTTTCATTCCTAGAGTTTAGCACAGTGTTTGGCAGAGAGCCAATACTTAATGAATGTTCTTTCAATCTTTCTCACTACCTATCAATCAGAGCAAAAGTAGGCCAATGCAAAAATAGATAGACACCCCACCACCTGCAACCTTCTCCTTCTTTTAGAAATATTAAGAAAGCATTTTAAAATTATTCTAGTCTAAATCCTTTGGACTAATCTAAAAGAGATATCTTATAAGTATTGCTTTAGCTATCAGTTCTAAAACAGTGTCCTGCTCTTCTCTGATGATCAACCCAGGAAGGAATCCTCCCTTGATGTAATTAGCCTGGTGAACAGACCAAGGCTAGGGGCCTGATCCATGGGAAAGTAACAGCTTCTTTCTCCATTTCCAGAAAAGATTAGATTAATAATCCCCTTAAGGGAAGAAAAAAAAGTCTCTTTGATTGCTTCAGTTAATGGAAGTTAAGGTGAACCTTTAAGCCTTAAAGACAATCTTTGAAGGGAGTGGCCAAAGAGGGATAGAATGCTATTAAGAAAATGATTCTCCAAGGGTATGTTAAAAGCTGAATGATTCTTGTTCTGTTTAATGAAAACAGTTAACTCAACTTTTATTCAAAGCTCTGTAACTACATTTTATATTTTGACATTTTCTCTATTGTCTGTGATTGATACTACTATAAATTCTAAATGGTATGAATTGGAGAGAGGTTTGTGTAGGTCTATCCATCTTCGGTTCCCTGTCTCTAAACAAAAATGTTTATCTGCAATAATTTATAATTAATGAAAACTGTTTCTGACTAGATTGTTCCTACAACCTAAAACACAGATTTTTTCTCCCCCAGCACTTCCAGTTGATAGATTTTGTCACTCCTTCAATGTCATGGGCCATCCTAGATGATGTGATTTTAGACTAGACTATAATAAGAACATTTGCAGATAAGCCCGGTAAGGCCTCAACAAAAGGAGTTTCCTGAGGTGGAGGTAGCCACAACTTTCTCTTTTGTCCCACCTCATTAGCAATTTAACATAATCTCTTCATATATTGTTCATGGAAGGTTTCATAAGAGCCTTCTGTCAGGCATCTTAACCAGATGCTTGACCACCACCTACCCTGCCAGGTAGGCTTTGAGCATCTCCCTTCTTAACCTGAGTCAAGGTAGGCCATAGTGGCTAAATACATGTTTCTCTAATATAGAGAGGACAGCAAAACTGTGTTAATGCTGTTAGCAGACTAGAAATTACTAGAAGCTATAACTGGGGAAGGGTGACTAGTGTTTTGCCCCAGGGCACTGAAATTTAGTGTTCAAATGTATCTTGCATGTGCTGGTTTTTCAGTAGAAGCCATTATAGTAATTCATGAAGCAGTTTGGAGCTGTGGATAGAGTGCCAGATTTGAAATGAGGAAGATCTGGGTTCAGATTCTGCCTCAAATAATTATCAGCTATGTGACTGTGAGCAAGTCACTTAACTTCTATGTTCTTCAGTTTCTCTATTTGAAAAGGTGTATGGATTAGATTTGATGACTTCTAAAGTCTAGTCCAGATCTAAGTCTATGGTCCTGTGAATAATTCCCTAAGAACTTATGAGTTAATTACCCCTCCCATTCAATAGAATTTGTATTCACTCTTGCCTTATTTTTATATTATGAATCACACTGGTGATTTGAGAACTGTTTCATCCTATTTGCCTTGAACCATGCCCTCAACATGAGGATCAAAATGATTAGACACGACTCTTATTTTAAGGAAACTTGACCTGTTGAATCGCTGATCATCACTATAAGGAAATTTGTCAAATCCATTGATATTATCTCCAATTTATCTTGTATATAGCTAGTTGGTATGTGGTTGTATATTGTCTCCCCCTTCCTGAACTCCTTGAGAAACAGGATTGTTTTTTGCCTTTATTTGTATCCCCAGCACTTGACACATGCTTATTAATTAGAGCTTCTTGATTGACTGACTAAAAGGAGTCCCTAAGGAAGCAACCATCTAAACAAGAGGTCCGAGTACCCTATTATTCCCAAGTGTATCTGCCATTTATGCTCTCCTGTCAGGTCAATTCTAACAAGAGTAGAAACTGGGCCTGAGGAGATTTTTTTTTTTAAAGCTCTGAGAAATTTATTGAGAATCAGCCAGCTCCAAGTTGGTTTAGAAACATTAGGTAGCTTCTTCTTTCATGTCACGGTTTTTTTTTTTTTGAGTGGTCCCATGAAAGCTTTCTTCTCTTCCACAGTCTGGAAGTGACTGTGGCCAAATTTGGAGGTGGCTTTGATAAACTTCAGTTTGACCTTCTCCAGGGCTTGGTCCTTGGTCTCTATCAGCAGAGACTTTTGCGGGGCAAGGACATGCTTCTTGGTCCTGACGATACAGCCTTTTAGCATGATAAAGTCATTGGTCACTTCCCCATAGTGAACAAAGCCTCCCAGAGGGTTGATGCTCTTGTCAGACAGATCATAATCAGTGGATGCATTGTTTTTATCAGCTTGCCATCCTTGATCTGGTAGCCCTGGACAATCTTGTACATCTTTTTGTTGATCTTGGTGTGATGGTGGTAGTCCTTCTGACCAGCTCGAGCCACAGAGAAGGCTACATGGGCAGGCTGCCAAGCTCCAATACATGCCACATTATGCAGGTCTTAGTGGGTTTTTTGGGGCAGTTTCTTTGTGTGCCAGCAGCTGGTGACACCTTTGTAACCCTTGCACTTGGTTACTCCAAAGATGTCAATCATCTCATTCTACCCAAACATGGTAGACATCGGCACCTGCTGCTCCAACTTCTCACAGGCCCAGTCCAGTTTCTCAGCCAACTGGATCTTCAGGTGCTATCATTCACCTGGATCTCCATCAGTAAGACTTTTTTCTGCCTCAATGGGAGCAGGCTCCTCTAGGTGTGGGCAATGATGCCAATAACCTGGCAGTATTTCTTCATACTGTTGAAGTCTTTCTCCAGCTGCTTTTTGTCATCATCATCCTGCCACTTCTTGCAGTACTTGGTGAAGACCTTCTTGGACTTATGCCAGTTCTTATAGAACCGTCTCTTACACTCAACACTGATCTGCTCAACAAAGATGGTTTTGAAGCTCTGCAGGCCTTGTGGGGTTTGCACATAGCCCACAACGCCTACAATGTCCTTGGAGGGGAGGGGGTGTCTCCATGATGGTGACAGCCTCGACCACTTCCTTCTTGTTGACCTTTGAGCCAGGTCTGTCCACCTCTCTGACAATGAGAGTCATGCCTGCCTTATAGCCCAGAAAGTCTGTTAGGTGGATGGGCTAAGCAGGGTCATCTTTGGGGAAGCTCTTCACCTTTCCCTGGTGTCTGCTACTTCTCTTTCAAGACAGAAAGCCCAGAGACCTAGACCTGGGAATGGAGAACTTTCTGTGGTACATGTTGTTACTGTTGTATCTGTGACCACTGCCCAGGCAAGTTGGGAGAGCCTGAGGAGATTTCAATTAATCAAAATCTTATCCACTGAGCACATATCCAGTGGTCTCAAGACCCCTGATATACATGACCAACTTTTCGTAGCCATTGTCTCAGGATATATCCCTAAAGACACAATAGTTTCTAACCTCAGGACACAAAATTATCACTTGTGATCACCAGGCCTTTATTATATTCTGCAGGCATATAACTTGGCCATAATAACAAAAACAACAGAAGTCAACATACTACCCAGGTGAGACATGACAAAAGTAGATGCATAAGGAAAGCCATACAAGAAAACTCAGGGCTGCATTTGTCTGCTAAGACAAGGTTCTCACCTGGCTCTGTCACCTAATCTTCTTCTTAGACTTTCCAACCCAACATATGGACATAAACCTAAGCATATAATTAAAGGGCATGTTCTTGGCAGTCTTCAGTCTTTCGAGCCATATTCATCCTCTCTTATTAATGTCATTGAATATTTATGTATAAGTATTTCAGAATAAAAATGTTCTCTTTATTTAAGTATAAGTGAACTCTCAGGCTGAAAAGATGATACCTGACCAACAGACAAGAATAACACATCAATAAGACCTTTAACAGATAAAAAAGGGGAAAGCTAGCCTATAATTATTAAGAATTAAATAGCTTTCCAGGCTACAGTTAAATGAAACACTGAAACAGGATACTCCAAACATAAAGCTAGATCAAGTATTTCTTAATAATGCCCTTTTAAGCTACATTTTATTCACTGTGGAAAATTAATTCCATTCCCTAAAAAATAATGTGCTCTTTCACTTAAATTAATAAGATGTTTGAAGTTTTCACGAAAAAAAATTTTATAAGGATAAATGGGTAATTTAGGGGATAAAACTATTTTGTCATCATTGGATGGAGATCAAAGGAATTTTGATTATCCTAATTAGTGATAGTACTACAAAGGTACTGCCTTATCAACATGGTGAACATAGGGAATTAGTAAACTATACTAGAAGGTTTACAATAGAGGTGCTGAATAGATCTTGTGACTTCGTAATAGCCATGGTGGCATTCTGTTTTTATATTCATTGTCAATTTGCTATTTCAGAGGTGATGAGAGAATTCTGTCAAGCTATGATAAATACAGAGGAAGCAAGTTGTTCCCTCCCAAATATGCTTGAGTGGGAACTACATACTAAGGCCATGACAACTGACCTTGTATTGCATGGTTCGTGGAAAAGTAGCATGGTGCTAATCAACATGTTACTTTGGACACTAAAATATCCTCTTACATCAATGGCTGCATCTAAGTGATCAGAAAATTGGCTGAATCACCTACTTCCATAAAACAATTGAAGTAGATTAATGGAAGCTATGTTTATTTTTAAAACAGGACCACCTTGGGTTTGGGAAGAAATAATTCATCACGGAATAAAACATATTTATAAGACAATATTTTTAAAGGATATGAATAAGAATTTCTGATTTATTTAGTATTTTTTCCAGTTACATGTAAAAAAAATTTAATATTCATTTTAAAACTTTGAGCTCCAAATTTTCTACCTCCCTCCCTCCCTGTCCACTACCCCTGATAGAGAAGGCAAGTAATTGGATATAGGTTATATAAGTGCAGTCATGCAAAACATTTCCCTATTAGTAATCTTGTGAAAGAAAACCAAGACCAAAAAAAAGTTCAAGAAAAATAAAGTAAAAAATGGATGCTTCAATCTGTATTTAGAAACCATCATCAATTCTTTCTCTGGGGATGGATAGTCCTTCAGAGTTATCCTGGATCATTGTATTGCTAAGAAGAGCTAAGTCACTCACTGCTGATCATCTTTCATCTCTTACAGTACTGCTGTTACTTTGTACACAATACATTTCACTTTGCATCAGCTCATGTAAGTCTTTCCGGGTTTTCCTGCTCATCATTTCTTATAGCGCAATAGTATTCCATCATAACTACATACCAAAATTTGTTTAGCCATTCTTCAATTGATGGGCATCCCATCAATTTCCAATTCTTTGCCATCAGAAAAAAAGTTGCTGTAAACATTTTTGTACATATAGGTGCTTCTCTTTTTATCTTTTTGGGGAATACAGACTTAATAGTAGTATTGCTAGGTGAAAAAATATGCCTGGTTTTATAGCTCTTTGGGCATTGTTCCAAATTTCTCAATAGAATGGTTGAATCAATTCACAACTCTAACAACAGTGCATTAATGTCTTGTTTTTCCACATCCCATCCAACATTGTTCATTTTCCTTTTCTGTCCTATTAGCCAATCTAATAGGTATGAGGTAGTAGCTCAGAATTGTTTTAATTTGCATTTCTCCAATTAATAGTGAGTTAGATTTTTTTTTCCCATGTGGCTATTGATAGCTTCGATTACTTCATCTGAAACTGTACATATCATTTAATTATTTATCAGTTGGGGAATAGCTCTTATTTTTACAAATTTGGCTCAATTCTCTATATGTTTGAGAAATGAGGCCTTTATTAGATAAATTTGCTTCAAAGTTTTTTTTTTTTCGCAGTTACTATTGCTCACTGTGTTTCCCTCCATCCTATTACCGCATTTATTCTATTCTCTCTCTCTATTCACCCTGACCCTCCTCAGAAATGTTTTCCTTTTGAGTACCCCACCCCCACCCCAATCTTTCCTCTCTTCTGTCACTCCCTCTTTCTCTTATCCCTTTCTACTTTCCTGTAGGGTAGGTATATTTTTATACCCAACTGAGTGTATATATTATTCCCTCTTTGAGCCAATTCTGATGAGAAGAAGGTTCACTCACTTCCCCCCACTGCCCCATCTCTTCCCCTTCAAATTAAAAATCCTTTTCTTACTTCTTTTTTATTGAGATGATTTACCCCCTTCTACCTCTACCTTTCCCTTTCTTCTAGTACATTTCTCTCTCACTCCTTAATTTTCTATTTTTAGATATCATTTCTTCATATTCAACTTGCCTTCTGAATATATTTGAAAGGAATAATTTCTATTCAGCTCTCATCTTTTCATCAAGAGTGCTTGAAAGTCCTCTATTTCCTAAAATATCCATTTTATCTCCTGAAGGATTAGACTCAGTTTTTCTGGATAGATGATTCTTAGTTGTAATGCTAGCTCCTTTGCCCTCTGGAATATTATATTCTGAGCCTTCTGAACCTTTAATGCAGACGCTGCTAAATCTTGTGTTAGCCTGACTGTGGCTCCATGATACTTGGATTGTTTCTTTCTGGCTGCTTGCAATATTTTCTTCTTGACCTGGGAGCTCTGGAATTTGGCTACAACATTCCTTGGAATTCTAGGATTCCTTTCAAGAGGTGATTGATAGATTCTTCCAATTTCTATTCTACCCTCTGGTGCTAGAATATCAGGGCAGTTTTCCTTGATAGTTTCTTGAAAGATGGTGCCTAGGCTCTTTTTATATCATGGCTTTCACGTAATCCAATACTTTTAAAAAATATTTCTCCTAGACCTATTTTCTAGGTAGTTGTTTTTCCATTGAGATATTTGACATTGTCTTACTTTTTTTTCATTCTTTTGGTTTTGTTTCTTGATTTCTAAGAAAGTCATTAGCTTCCATTTGCTTAATTCTAGTTTTTAAGGAATTTTTTTTCAGTGAACTTTTCTACCCTCTTTTCCATTTAGCCAATTCTACTCTTTTTTTTTATTAACATCTTTAGTTTTCAGCATTAATTTTCACATGCGTTTGAATTACAGATTTTTCTCCCCATTTCC
>CM053623.1:60164979-60184213 GCA_028646595.1 Phalanger gymnotis | reverse complement strand
CCCTCCTCAGCTCAAATCCAATGAGAGCAAGATTCACTCATTCCCCCTCACCTGCCCCCCTTCCCTCCCAACAGAACTTCTTTTTCTTGTTACTTTTATGTGAGATAATTTATTCCATTCTATCTCTCCCTTTCTCTCTCTCTCAATATATTCCTCTCTCATCTCTTAATTTGATTTTATTTTTTTAGATGTGATCCCTTCATATTCAACTCACCCTGTGCCCTCTGTGTATATATATATATATATATATATGTATGTATATGTATGTGTGTATACATGTGTGTGTATGTATATGTATGTATGTATGTATATTTGTATAGTCCCTTCAGCTATGCTAATACTGAGGTCTCATGCATTATACACATCATCTTTCCATGTAGGAATGTAAACAAAACAGTTCAACTTTAGTAAGTCCCTTATGATTTCTCTTTCTTGATTACCTTTTCATGCTTCTCTTCATTCTTGTGTTTGAAAGTCAAATTTTCTAGTCAGCTCTAGTCTCTTCACTGGGAAAGCTTGAAAGTGCTCTATTTTATTGAAAATCCATATCTTGCCTTGGAGCATGATATTCAGTTTTGTTGGGTAGGTGATTCTTAGTTTTAATCCTAGCTCCATTGGCCTCTGGAATATCATATTCCAAACTCTTAATGTAGAAGCTGCTAGATCTTGTGTTATTCTGATTGTGTTTCCACAATACTCAAATTGTTTCTTTCTGGCTGCTTGCAGTGTTTTCTCCTTGAACTGGGAGCTCAGGAATTTGGTGACAATATTCCTAAGAATTTTCTTTTGGGGATCTTTTTCAGGAGGCAATTGGTGGATTCTTTCAATTTCTATTTCACCCTCTGGCTCTAGAATATCAGGGCAGTTATCCTTGATAATTTCTTGATATCTAGGCTCTTTTTTTGATCATGGATTTCAAGTAGTCCAATAATTTTTAAATTTTCTCTCCTGGATCTATTTTCCAGGTCAGTGGCTTTTCCAATCAGATATTTCACATTGTTTTCCACTTTTTCATTGCTTCAGTTCTGTTTTATAATATCTTGATTTCTCATCAAGTCACTAGCTTCCACTTGCTCCAATCTCATTTTTAAGGTGGTATTTTCTTCAGTGGTCTTTTGGACCTCCTTTTCCATTTGGCTAATTCTGCCTTTCAAAGCATTCTTCTCCTCATTGGCTTTTTGGAGCTGTTTTGCCATTTGAGTTAGTCTATTTTTTAAGGTGTTATTTTCTTCTGTATTTTTTTGGGTCTCCTTTAGCAAGTCATTGACTTGTTTTTCATGGTTTTCTCTCATCCTTCTCATTTCTCTTCCCAATTTTTCCTCTACTCTAACTTGCTTTTCCAAATCCTTTTTGAGCTTTTCCATGGCCTGAGACCAGTTTATGTTTTTCTTGGAGGCTTTTGATGTAGGCTCTTTGACTTCGTTGACTTCTTCTGGCTGTATGTTTTGGTCTTCTTTGTCACCAAAGAAAGATTCCAAAGTCTGATTCTGAATCTGAGTCCGTTTTCACTGCCTGGCCATGTTCCCAGCCATCTGCTTGACCCTTCAGTTTTTTGTTGGGGTATGACTGCTTGTAGAGTGTACTTTGTCCCAAGCTTGAGGGGTTGCACTGTTGTTTTCAGAGCTATTTCTACGCAGCAAGCTCTGCCACACTGGTGCTTCTCCTCCCTCAAGAACTACCAACCCAGACAGACTCAGAACTTAAGCAGGCTCTGCACTCCCTCTCTGATCCTAAGCCAGCTCTGTACTTCCCCTCTGATCCACCACTTAATTCCTCCCACCAGGTGGGCCTGGGGCCTGAAGCAACTGCAGCTGTAGCTCTGTCCTCAGAGCTGCACCACCTCCACCACCGCCGGGGCAGTGGCCGAACTGAGAACTCTTTTCACTATGTCCCCACAGCTTTTCTCACTAACCTTCTCTGTTGTCTTTGGTATTTGTGGGTTGAGAAGTCTGGTAACTGTCCAATCAAGAGGTACCAATAACAAATTTACCTCTTGCCTAATTACAACCTATATAATAAGCCTTATCCTTTTGTTCTTTTGGGGAGCCTCTGACCCCATGGCTGGGGCTACCATGCTGGTAGACTCAATAATTCTGTGGTTCCTAAACTTTCTGATTTTGCATCTGGTTTGTTCCAGGACCAACAATTTTACCCAGAGAAGTGTTCTCTTGTATTGCTTTTTTCAAATGATGCTTGCTTATAATTTTGCAAAACTCACTTATGATTTTTTGATGTGTGGTTGATGTAGTTACTGTGTATACCGTTTTCTTGGTTCTGCTTTATTTCATTCTGCATCAGTCCATATAGGTCATTCCACCCTTCTCTTTATCTATCACATTCATCATTTTCTTACAGTACAGTAATATTCTCTTTATGTACCACAATCAATATATGAATGGGTAATTCTTTACTATTACAAAAAGTGCTGCTATAATAAAGTTGGTGTTAGTATATACTTCTGGTATACTGTTATATGTGTGTATGTGTCTATTATATATACACATATATATACGCCTACATATGTATATATATATATATATATAATAGACACACATATATAAGCACACACATATACATACACATACATATATATGTATATGTGCATGTATACATATACATATATGATATTATGTGTGTGTGTTTTTATACATATATATGTCATATCATATATATGTATATATTCTTCCTATTATACATTTCCTTGGGGTATAAGCCCAGTAATAGAATCTCTGAGTCAGAGTATAAGCATTTTAGCTAACTTCATTTGCACAATTCTGAGTTGCTTTCCAAAGTGGTTTTACCAATTCACTGTTTTTGACCAACAGGTCATCAATGTGCCTACCTTCTGACAACCACTCCAATATTGACTATTGTCATTTTTTGTCATCTTTGACAGTTTAATAGGTTGGGTAGAGTTGGAACCTCTGGACTCTTTTAATTTGCATTTCTCTTACTTTAATGATTTGGTTGTTCTTTCTTTTCAAAGGTCACCAGATGTATGAGCAATCCTTCAACCAGCTGAGAACCAACCTACAATTACATCTAGTGGCCTGAGGAATTTCCATACCCTGAAGGAGTATAAAACTATAAATACTTCTTTATGCCTCACACCCTCCACTCAAAGTGTAAAAGAGGTACGCTCTTTAGAATGTGCAAATGGACCACTTCAGAGTCTCAGAGGAAAGTAGTCTCAGGTCTCATTCTTGAGTTCACCTGCCTGTTGCACCCAGAAATATTATTAGTCAGTCATTAAGCACTTATTAAATTCCTACTATGTGCTAGGCACTGTGCTAATTATTAAGGATTTAAAGGTGAATGACACACCCTGCCCTTGAAGAACTGGCAATATAAGGGGAGAGATAACATGCAAATAATTATGAACTAAAAAACTACATTCAAATTAAGTGAAACCTGTGCATATTGGCTTTGGAACCATCAGTGATCCAAATACATTTCTAAGAATATGAATTACAGAAAAGTTGCCAATCTAGATTTGCAAAAGGGATTTCTATAAAACAAAACTTTAGATAATAATTTCAAGAGTGAAAGATGCTAATAACTGGAGAATCAGAAAAGGCATCCTGCAGAAGGTGGCACCTGGAAAGTTCTTTAAAGGAAGTTAGGAACTATATGAGACAGAGATGAGAAAGATGCACATTTCAGAGATGGAAGACTACTTCTGAGGAGACATAGAGGTAGGGAATGGAATGCTATATGCAGGTGAGAGCTTGCATGTGAGTTTGACTGGAGTGGGAGAGATTAGATGTGAAATAAAATTGGGGAGGTAAAAGGGAACCAGAAAGCAGAAGGTTTTGAATGCCAAAATGAGTTTGTATTTACTTCAACAGCAATTGGCAGCCACTAAAGATTTCTCATTAGGGTGGTGATGCAGCCCGACCAGTATTGTAAAATACCAACTTTATAGCTCTGTGGAGGCTAGATGGGAGAGGAAGAAACTCAAAACAAGAGGATGAATTAGAATGCTATTTTAGTCCATTGAAGAGTATAACGACATGATAAGAAGCGCAGAAGAACCAAGAGCGACCAGTGCCACAAAGGCTGAAGAAGATAGGGGAATGTCAACAGAAAGGAATATTGAGAAGGAGATAAAGAATGTGAGGCTCTGAGAAGCTGAATTTACATAGGTTCACAAAGGTCCAATGTTCTTTCTAACTCATACTTCTCTAAATTCTATGCCATCAAATCTTTAAGTCACAAAATGAGCGCATGAATATATTAGTGCCACCAAAATATTTAAGCAAGCCCCAGGCAAAAGTAACTAATGTTGAACCTGATTCTGTATACAGTTTGCTAAAGTTCCATGAATCTTAGCCCATTCTCCAAAGCTAATGGCCTCCTAGTGCCAGTTTGAATGGTGTTTGATTTTTTTCCAGACATGGCATTTTTATTTCAAAAAAGGAAGAAAGATTCAAAGCCTTTTTTTTCAATAATTTTCTAAGTGTCTGTAATGGATTGATCATGAAAAAAATCCTTACAGTAAATTTCCCACGAGTTAACCTGAAAATAAGTGTTTCACTCCAATGATATTCCAAATCATTCATTTGTAATGTAAAATGTAAAGAATACATGTAAAGTACTGATGATATTTTGTCTAATTAATCATTGTTACCAAATTCATCACCTCTCTTCAAAATCATTTTGAATTATCACTATTCAAATGCAGATTTATGACTTTTCTCTAATTATTATGTGCAGATCTCTTTCACTGAATAATGCATTTAACTTTTCCATAGAACACTAAAGTTTAAGCTATTCGTATTTTTGGTTAATATTTTAAAATATTTCAAGAGTATGAAGTAGTGAATGTAGCAGTCCTGCCGATGAACAACCACACAAAAAAGACCCACTGCTAACAAAAAAAAGCAAAAATTGAGAGTGTTTAGCATTAATTCCTGGGACAAGTGAAGGATCCCATTTTATTCTACAGCTGACAATAGTAGAACAGAAATAGCCACAATTGATTTACAAAAGTTCAAGGGAGCACAGAAATGCTCTGCATCAGAAGGGTGCACAATTTTCTTTCACCTCTTTTGCTTTCTGTGCTGTCTCTTCTCCAACTAATCTATACCACATGACCACCATCTGGGAAATTTGGGGTCTATCAAGTCTGCCAGTCAAATGTCAGGTGTGGATTGAGCATCTACAGGATGCATGACATTGTCCTAAGCATTTGGATTAGGAGAAATGAACATCTCCCAGTCCACAAGTGAAAGAGAAAGATGCTCCTTCAAAATTATACACAACTTACTTTAGCAAGAGCCAGGAGCCCTAGGATGATCACAGAATGGCAAGCATATAATTCTGAGAAGCTTTGTATTTAGATGTTGCTTCATGCTCCAGCTTTGCTACTTGCTACCTGCGTGACCTTGAGTGAATTATTTCACCTCTCTAGGCCTCTATTTCCTCATCTGCAAAACTAGGAAGTGAGATTAGTTGTCTTTCTAAATCTATAACCTTACTTTTCACTGAAGGGAATTATGGAACAATTGACTGGAGAGGAAGTGTAGGGTAGTGAAAAGAACTGGCTGTCCTTGGAATCAGAATCAAGAAAAAAAATCTATTTTTAATCCTACCTTTGAACAGTGATAGGCTCGTGATCTCAGGTAAGTTACTCTTTCTCCAGGAGTCCCAATCTCTTCTATAAAATCAACATTATGACATCTTTAGCATGTACCTATGGGGCATCAATTACAGAAACTACATGAAATGCTTTGCAATGCATACAGTACAATATAAATACAAGATCAGCCTAACTAGCCATATAGGAACACAAAAGTGCATAAAGGATGCTTATTGTCCTGACTAGTATACAGTTGGAGGAATAGCTGATTCTATATATGAGTATGTGTATATGTGTGTATGTATATGTGTATGTATGTATCTCTATATCTATATGTGACAATGAATGTCAACAATTAACTTGGCCTAGAATTTAAGGTGAGAGAAAAAAAGCAGACTAGGGAAACTTTGGGAAACTGAGTAACATTCTCAATTACCCCCAAGCAATACCCTATACAGAAATCTAACTTTTTAATTTTTTTTTTCTTTTTAACAATCAATAGTTTTACAGTGATAGCATATGGATAAAATCAGGAACTTTGCAATCTTTAAGGAATAAAAATTTTGAGTCACTCAAAAAGCAAAGGAGAAATAATTGATGCAAAGAGGCAATATATTACCAATAACAAATTAACTCAAAATTATGCAAAAACCCCCAGCAAATTAATGTATGAGTAGGAAAGGAGGTAGGGTAACAGATGGATAGCCCATTGCTGCATAGATACCCACATAATGTCATGAGACCTAGAGGAAGGATCTACATCATGTTGAGTGGACATTATAGATCCCCAGTGTGAGATTTATGCAAAAACATGAATAAGTATTATATCATATGAGATTATATGTATTTCTATATACATATATATAATATGGGTATATTATATGTGTTTATACAACATATACATATATGTATAAATATGGATTATACTCAGCAGTACTAGA
Source organism: Phalanger gymnotis (assembly GCA_028646595.1). NCBI lineage: Eukaryota > Metazoa > Chordata > Mammalia > Diprotodontia > Phalangeridae > Phalanger > Phalanger gymnotis. The sequence goes on along the minus strand of CM053623.1, from coordinate 60,177,691 downwards.
GAGAGGGCCTTATATCAATGAGATCACAAATTCATTGAAGTACTTAATGCCAGCTTTTATAATTATCTACCCAATTTTGATAGTACCATGTTTAATATCAAGATTGCCAAGTCCTTCTGAGATACACAATGTTTTCTACTGGGACTTGGATGGGTCCAGGTAAAAAATACTATCCCACAATGGAGACTTGAATTTTACATGTGGGAGTATCAAGGCATAGTGGAAAAAATACTACCTAATGAATCACAGGACTTGGGTTCAAATCTTGCCTCTGCTGATTACTACTTACATTATTGACAGTGAACCACAAAACCTTTCTGGGTCTTAGTTTTTTCAGCTCTGAAATGAGGAGGTTGAACTACATGCTCCCTGAGGTTCCTTCTGGTTCTAGATTTATGATCGTATGACTGAACATGGACAGGGATTAAATGAGAATTGTGTTTCCTTAAATAGGAGAGGACTGAATTCCAGAATGACTGAGAATGGAGAAAAGGAACTAATTCTAATGACTAAGAATAGTTTTAGCCAGATAAAAGGTGGAGGGGAATGAGGAAGATAAAGGCTTAATTCCGTTCTCTTAGCTTGCAGGACCAGGGCTATGCTTTGTATTGGCTGTGGGGAAAATCTGGTGTTGTCAGCAGCCCCATTCTTAAGGTTTAATGATTTATTTTGTTTTTATCAGACTTGGGATTTTGTTTGTGTAATGAGCTCTCAGTGAAGAACATCTCTCTATCTAGGGAGCTCAGCACTTTCTTTGAAATATATTGATTTAAAGAGTTACCTGAGGCATTGAGACATTAAGGCATGTGATTCAGTGACCTGAACCCAAGTGTTCCTGACTCCAAGGCCAGATTTCTATCTTTTTGGCGTTTTTTGCTTCCTATTTTTCTGCTATAAATCAGTTACCAAAAAAAAAAAAGATTCCTGAGTCTACTAGGTTTATGATACCTCAAGGAATTAAGATCTAAAGAAGGGGGTGGGAAGGAAGAGCCTTTGTACAGATTAATTGATAATTAATTGACAATTATAGTGTTTCTTCCTCTTTCTTTATGATTTGTCTTCTCCTCCGATAGCATCTTTTCTCTTTTCTATACATCTCAGCCACTAACTAGCTGTGGACCTGGACATACCAAAACTACTCTGGGCCTCGGTGGTACCTATTAAATGATTAGAGTAGGTTAGATGATCTCAAAAGTCCCACTGAACAACAACAATTAACAACAATGATCCACTTGCTTCTCTCTGATCACTTTTTATTTACCCTAGAACTAGTTGCCTAGTTGGGAAACTGTTTCCAAATTACCAGTTATATGGGCAAATGTGAATTGGTAACTGATTAACAATAATTTAATAGAAAGGGTAACAGAACAGTGCACACTCCTTTGCCTGTGTTAATGTTTTATTAGGTCTTGTGCTTTGGGGTTTTTGTTATAGTTTTCTTGTTTTTTCACATTCCGGCAAGAAAATATATAGCCATAACCTCATGATTTATCATTTCTGAAAAAAAGATATGTTCCCAAAAGGACAATAATGCCAATAACAAGAATAAACCCCACTGCAAATGCCTGCATCCAAGAAATAAGGGAACATTAAGTCTGCTGAAATTATTTCTGGTATTCATTTTTAAAGATTTTATTGAGGTGGTGACGTGGTGAGGTATGACGAATATTCAGACAGCTCTTGGTGCCTGGACAAAGATTAAAAGATTCTTCATTAGATCATGCTGACTCTCAAATGGGGAATGAAAATTCGGAAATGAAAGAAAGCATATTAATATTACACGTGGAGACATATGGGAATAAAATGAAAATGCTGATGAAGTCTCCAAAAAATTTATTTACAAAAAGTTAAAAAAAAACCACTGCTATGTGGTAAATTTGGCATTCATGAAAAATCATTCAAAGAAAATAAATGGTACAATGAATAGAGCAAGAAGATCTGAGTTCAAATCTAACCTCAGACACTTGTTAGTTATGTGACCATGGGAAAGTCACCTAACCCTGTTTGCCTCAGTTTCCTTATCTGTAAAATATGCTGAAGAAAGGAATAGCAAACCATTCCAGTATCTTTGTCAAGAACACCCCAAATGGGATTACAAAGAGTTGGACACTGAACTACAACAGAAAGGATATAAAATTCAATGAGTCTTAATTTGTGTAATGTGTGGATAAGAGTACACACCTGAGCATTCTTTAAGATGAGGAGTGAGGTTTCTTCTTGTGGGTGTCTTCTCCATCTCTGTCTTCCTGAACTAAGTTTCTCTCATGAACCTTTATCTACAAGTAGTTTGTGATTCTATCAATGAATGGTGGGAAATGAACTCCTGTGACTCTCTGCATTAGGAGTTTTATTGATAGCCTCCTCCATTTTCTGAGCTGAACTCTCCTGAATTCACATAGAAAAGAAGAAATGAATGGGATCTCCTTTTAACCACTATGAAAACTTCTAAGCCAATGCAGAGTTCTTCTTAACTATGCAATTTCCCTGAATAATAGGTTAGTTATAAATTCTTAGAAGTGATTTTAGTGTATAAATAATTTGTGAAGCTTTCGGTTGTTATCCATAGGCACTATGTACAATAATCCACATTACTTAACACAAAAATTTCAAAATAAATGCTTTGCCAATAAAAATCATCTACATATAACAAGGAGGCATAGCTGTTGAGGCAACATTTTTGCCTAAATAGTTGCTCCATTAGACTATAAGCCTGTTGAGGGTAGGGACTGTTTTACTCTTTCTTTGTATCCCCAGGACTCAGTACAGTGTCTCGCACTTAGTCAATGTCTGTGGACTCACTAACACCACTGCCCATGGAAAGCAGAAAGCGATTTCTTCCCAGACCACACCTTTTTCCTCCCATTGGATAATCTTGGGGTAGGACTGGATTAGTGAATTTCCTCTAAGATTACTTTCCATCTATTCCAGCTAGAAAAATAGGTAAAACTGAGCTCCCTGAGATCAGAGACAATTGTTTTTTTTTTTTCTTGCTCGCTTGTTTTTTTATTTATATTTCTTTTTATATACAGTGCTTAGCACACAATGGACACTTAGTGAATGCTAGGTGACTGACCAATAAGCCATCCCAGGAGGCAGGAGGCAGCCCCAAGTATGTTGGATGAAGTAGGGCTCTGTGTGGATTTTATATTGGAAGACGTCAATCTTGCTCCCAATGAGCTCAGCATCTACAATAAATTCCAGAGACCATTGCTTTAGTGAGGCAGGCAGGACATCAGTGTAGATTGTCAGAGAAGGCAAGTGAAAAGTTTATCAAACAGCTGCTAGAGAAGAATGAATCTCAGAGGGGACAGCCCCAACATCCTCTGCTCATGGTTGCTTACAAGGTCCTGATCACACTGGGGTTAACTTTGCTCGCTGCCTACTTTGTGATTCAGCCCCACAGCCCTTTACCACCAGAACCAGTGCTCTCTGGGGCTGACACCTGGCACTCTCTGATCCATCATACCAAACTATTGTTTCTGCCCATTGTCAAGAAGTATATGCTTGAAAATAAGGAATTTGTTCCTTTGTTTAATTATGATGAGCCCCCAAGTGATGATGGATGTTCAGAATGTGATGACTGGTAGAAAACAGCCTGCAACGTGAACAATTCCATCATCCCTCCTAACTGCACTGGCTGTGCATTTCTGTTGTACCTGGGTGAGAGTGGTTCACAGTCCAACCCAGGCCATGCCAACACAAACCTAGCCCCAGCAAACCAAGAGCAGGCGTTGGGAACTAGAGAATAAGCAGCAACAGTGGCTGCTTCCAGAAATCTCAGTCCACAGATGGTAAGGGGTCTCCAGGTGATGCCAACCTAGGCAAAATTACCCTCTCAAAATTTGAAAAGCTCCAGCCTTTGCTGATCAAGACTGGACAGTCTCTGACATCCAAGGAGCTTCAGCTTTTTCCTCGTCAACATTTCCCTTTGAGTTTCCCATGGAGTAAATCTCTGAATAGAACATTCTGCGTCAGTTTTTTTTTTCCTGTGTTCAATTCCTTGCCATCTCCCAAAGATGTCTCTTTCAAAAGCTGCTTTGTTGCCCACCAACCATGTGTACTAGGGAGTAGGATGGATACAGTGCATGATCTATTTGTTACTAGCAGTGCTAAAGGCATCATGTACCTCACCCCCCCTACCCAATACAGAAAGCACTATGATACTGTGGTGATGTAGCTGGAGCCAGGGGACATTGGTTATGCTAGTGTGGATCATTGGACCATGAGGAACAGAGCCCTTGGTGATCTGTGATGGAACCACCCACTTGGAAATATAGAGAAACTGGATTTTGTCATAGGAGAACCGGTAGAGCTGAAGACAAGATCAGGTTGATTGGGTGGGTGGGGCAGGAAATTTTAAAAAGACAAACAAAAAAAGAGGGAATAAAAATGGCAGGAAAGGGAGAGAAAAGAAAAAGACTAGACACTAAGAAAACACTTCAGATTGCATTGTGTACATTTGAAAGTATCCAAACAAACTGTGTTATATAGATGCAAAGGAATATTATTGTATTGTAAGCAATGATGAAAGAGATGGTTTCAGGGAATGTTGGTTAGTATGAACTGACTCAGAGTGAGAAGAGCAGAACCAAGAGAATATTTTTTACAAAAACTACTGAAAATAAATATAACAATGAAAGACTTAAGAATTCTCATCAATGCAATTACCTGTCATTATTCTATAGAACAGATGACAAATGCTACATACACACTTATCAACTTCCTAATAGAGAGGTGATAGACTCAAAAGGCAGAATGAGACAAACATTTCAGACATGGACAACGTGAGAAGTCATTTTCCTTGACAATGCATATTTGTTACAAAGCTTTTTTCTTTCTTTGTCATGGAGTGGGGAGAGAAACAAATTCTTGCTAATTGAAAAAATAATAATTTTTAAAATAAGTGGAAGGCAAAGCAGAAGAAATGCCAACCTCATCAAAATCATTGTCAGTTCCAACTCAGTGGGTCTACCATTGTATTCCTATTGGAAATGACAGTCAATCCTCAACATTTGCATGTTAAACTTTTGGGACTTCGAGTATTCTTGTATTCCTGTATTTTTATTAGTAACCTCATTTTCATTGGTAATGAAGTCTTCTGACAGAAACACTAGTCTCAGAGCCTTCCAACAGCAGTGACTAAAAATCCTGGCAATTTCTCCCCTGATTTTCTGAAGGCAGTCAAGGTCAAGAGGTTTACAACAGTATATATGCACAGTACAATGCTGTCACACCACCATCTGATACAGTGGAAGGTAAGATTCAGTTTTTTAAAAAGTTTTAGTTTTAAAATTTTTATTTGCTATACGTTGTTTATGGTACTATAGATTTCATGTGATATAAAAGTGAATATTGTCTGAAATCAATGTCTTCTTTTATTGAGATACCACAAAAGATCACGGAATTCTAGGGAATTGCTAGTAAGAAAAAATGTTTTGCATGTTACCAATTTTATTTAGTCTACTGCATTTTATGGATTATTTCATAGTTACTGTGTTAGGAAAACTTCATATTATCAGAATTAATGTGTTTTTTTACTAAAAAAAATTATATGCACAAAAGTGTATTTTCAGCAATCACTAGCAAAAGATCATAGCTTGTTGTGGTTGTGGGAACATAATCCATTATTTACCATAGGTTCAATGTTTCAATATTCATGTTTTTTACCTTCAAGCCTTTTTCTAGGAATGTTACCTGCTTGAAAGTTAAGGATTGACTACTGCCATCTCCCCATATACATCTCTCCATATCTGTATTCAGATCTCTCTCATTGGATTCCAATGCTCCAAAGGAAACACTACTATCTCCATGCCCAAGGTAAATCCCTACACTTACTAGGATGAGGAGAAGACTGTCCCTTCCTACAAAACAGTATCTTCTAGGATTTCTAGCCAGCCTCTGGATGGCTCCTCTTTAGCTTGCAGAAGAATTGGACACTCTCAATTATGGGAAGTTAAATAGATAATTTTGATTGTATGAAATTGAAAAGGTTTTGCACAAACCAAACTAACGCAACAAAAATTAGAAGGAAAACAGGAAACTGGGAAAAATATGTTTAAGGCAAGTTTTTTTTTTTTCTGATAAAGGCCTCACTTTTCAAATGTATAGGGAACTGAGACAAACTTATAAAAATAAGAGCCATTTCCCAGTTGATAAATGGTCAAAGGAGATGAACAGGCAGTTTTCAGAAGAAGAAATCAAAGAAATAATCACATGAAAAAAGTGTTCTAAAACGCTACTGATGAGAGAAATGCAAATTAAAACAATACTGAATTATCCATTCACACCTATTAGATCAGCTAAAATGACCAGAAAAAAAAAAGAAAATTACAAAGGCTGGAGGGGATGTTAAAATAATTGGGACATTAACGCACTGCTGGTAGAGTTGTGAACTAGTCCAACCATTCTGGAGAACAATTTGGAACTATGCCCCAAAACCTATAAAACTAATAGATCTGTATCCCAAAGAGATCAAAGAAAAGGGAAAAGGACCAATCTGTACATAAAATAATTAAGGTAGCTCTTTTTGTGGTGGCAAAGAATCAGAAATGACAAGATTCCCATGAACTGAGGAATATCTGATCAAATTACGGTTATGGTTGTGATAAAATACTATCGTGCTATAAGAAATGATGAGCAGAATGGTTTCAAAGAAACCTGGAAGACATATATGAATTCAATCTAAGTGAAGAGAGGAAAACCAGGAGAATATTGTCTACAGTAACAGCAGTGTTGTAAGGAGGATCAACTGTGAAGCTTAGCTACTCTGATCAAGACACTCCGAAAGACATGTGACGAAAAAATCGATCTCCAGAGAGAGTACTGACTTTTTTTCTTTTTTCTTTATTTTTAGTTTTATTTTGTTTTCTTTTGAATATGTCTAAAACAGAAGTATGTTTTTCATGAATATATATAATATGTATATATATAATATGTATATATATATATAATCAATATCAAATTGCTTGCCTTCTCAAGATGGAGGTGGGGAAGGAGGAAGAGAATTTAGAACTTGACATTTTTAAAACTGATTGTTAAAAAATATTACATGTAATTGGGAAATATTTTACACATAAAGAGAATTTAAAAAAGAATTGGCCCCTCTCAAATGACCTGCTACATATGTATGCCACTTGATTCTTTAGTTAGCCCAGTTAACTAGAGAGCTTCATTCTTCCACCTTGCCTTTTAACTGAATATGGTAAGACATTCTCGGTCTATAGAAGCATCCTATGGCTATGTATTATTTTGTAAGGAGATAAGCCAGGAATTGGGAGTTCTGTTTTTTTTTTTCTCCGATTCTAAATTAGGAACTGTAGACTATCCTTACCTACTCTCTCACCTTTCTAACTTACATCTAACAATATAATACTATCATTTGTATATTTTATATAAATATGCAAAGAAACTACTCTTCTTTCAGTTTGAGGAACTCTTTGTTTGGGAACTCCATCTCCCCATTTAGATCACAATCTATAACTTAAAGTGATTATTTTTCTACCTTATTGATTACCAGTTATTTAATTAGGATTAAGGTTTTTCCTTTCTATTTACTCATTCAAGGACCAGCTCCTGTGGGTCATACAGCCAGCCTCTGAACGATAAGGCTGATAGACAAGATTAGTCTGTACCACCCCCTCAGCCCCCCCATACATGCTCCTGATTTTGGGCAGGATCCCACCTAACTAGGAGACCCTACTTTTGTTTATAGTGTAAACAGAATCTAATCTAGATGAATTCCAGCCCCAAAGCATCAAGTCTATGCTCTTGCCCCTCTCCAATGTATAGGGTAAGCCACCTAAAGAAGGAGAAAATCAGCAAGAGTGGTCTGGGTAGAGATGGATTTCTTTGTCCAGATTACTGGAAATGGCTGAGCTTCATGATCAAGCCAAGTTCTTAGCAGGAGGAGCCAAAGATTTTTAGCCCATGTCCTCATTAATATTTCTACCCCTATATTAATTGTTCAGCATCAGGGTTGATTTTTCACCTGTAATGGTCACCCCCTTTTCAAAAGATATTTAAGCATCCAAAAATCTCCATAATTTTGTCTTCGATTATTGAAAGAGACCACTGACCATCACTTTATTGATTGTCAGCTAACCTAATTAGTAAGTTAGCTATTAATTACCCAGAAACTCTGTCTCTTTGGCTTGTCATTCATCTCACCAACAAGTGTCTATTGTGAGATTTGAACCCAGAGCTTCCTGAATCTAAGACTATCACTCTAGCCATTATATTATACTAATTCTAAAATTATTATATATAGTATTTGAGTCCAGTGTTCAAAATGATAAACTCCTTTCCCTACTCCCACAAATGTAGGAATTCTAGTTTCAGTTAAGGCTAAAATATTAATTTAAAAACATTATTTTCAGTGCCCTCATTTCCATGTTATTCATTCTACATTTCTTCTAACACCTCTAGAAATGGGAATAAATGTTTTAATTTGTAACCCATACATATCTCCCACATAGTTATGAATAAGAATTTAAAATTAAATAATGCTTACATTTTATTATTAGCAAGAGAAAAAGCCAAGCTCTGAAATATTTCCAAGATTAATAAATTACATCAATGTTAATAATCAGCTAAAGAAAAATATTTAGTATTTGACATATTTATACCAAGGGACTGTTCATTTGTAAAATCAGACAAGATAAATAAGTGAATTTTTACATCTTTTCATTTAAATCTATACTTAGTATGTTCTTATCAAGAGATAGTAGGACCAAATTTACTATTCAAGTACTATGAGCTTAATCATCTATTGCAGATAATCACTAACATTTTAATTTTTTTAGCCAGTTGAATTAATGTAAGTTAATCTCAGTAAGTCTGAGGAGCTCTTTCTTGCTTTAAGGAATTTCACTTTATTATCACTAGGTTGCAGTTCGACACCATACATTATGCAAGTAATGTAATAATTTAATTAAAAAAATGTGCTTTGCTAATGAAATGTTTGAACATTCCCTTTAGAGAAGATTATATCTTTGTGGGCAGAGAGAAACAACAACAACAACAATAAATAATAAGAATAAGAAGCAAATCTGTTTCTGTGGGAAAGAGTCCTTAATTGAATTTCCTTGGTCTGTTGGGCTATATGACATTAAAAAAAAGCATTCTCTCACATACTCCCCCACATAGGGAAGCTAGGTAGCTCAGTGAATAGAGTGCTAGCCCTGGAATCAGGAGGACCTGAGTTCAAATGTGCCCTCAGAAACTTACAAGTTGTGTGACCCTAGACAAGTCACTTAACCCTATTTGCCTCAATTCCTCATTGCCTCATTGCCTCCTTGCCTCAACTTGCCTCATCTGTAAAATAAGGTAGTGGAGGAAATGACAAACCACTTAGTATCTTTGCAAGAAAGTCCCAAAATGGGGTCACAGAGAGTCGGACACAACTGAAATGACTCAACAACAAAAATCCACACACATATAAACTCCCTCCTATTTTTCAGGATGTGTCAAGGTGATGGTCACTTGGCATAGTACTTTAAATGTTAATCTTGCAATGTGGAATACTTGGATTTAAATTCTACACTTGACACTTATTAGCCATATGACTAAGAGCAATTTATTTTACTTCTCTGAACCTAGTTTTCTCATGAGAAAATAAGGAATAATATCTACATACTTTATTTCATGGACTTGTTGTGAAGCCCTAATACACACACACACACACACACACACACACACACACACACACACACATATACACATACATATATACTGTAACAACAATGCTACTAGCAGCTGCTGTGGAGGTGTAAGACCAACAACACCAGCACACAAGAGGGCTGCTAGCACAGGTTCTTTCATCTGCTTTTCTAAGGAAAGCAACTTTAAGGGGTTTACAATCTCGCTTTAAATATATATATGTGTGTATATATATATATATATATATATATATATATATATATATAATTCACTTAGTTCAGGGGGAAAAGTCAGCACCCTGAACTTCAGAGAAAACACAAAAATTACAAGCAGAAAATATATAAACAGAACAAATAATACAAATCAGCAGACAGGGCTTCTCTCTATCCATAGCAGTGCATAAATAGTTAACAGAGAGAGAAGCACCAACATCTGGGTTTTCAAAGTGGCTGGGGGGGTGGGGCTCCTTAATGGCTACCTCTCATCTGGCCAAGTCACAGGAACACTCTTCCAAATGAGTGAGTCTCCGAAGCAAAATGCTAACCTCAGAGTATATATACATATTTCTTCAGGGTCAGAGGTCATCACAACCATGTGACTCAAACTCCTGTGACTAAGGCTTTCTTGTGACTTAAGCAGGTCACCAAAGACTCTTGATTGAAACAAAGGCAAGACTCAGTCAAAGGCACTTGATTGCCTTAAGTGCTGAGAAGCATTCCAAAAGAAAAAAAAATCCCACTTTGCTTGCCATTACATATACATACACACACATATATAGTCCTAATATACATATATGCAGGCACACACATATACACATACATATTGTGTTTTGCAAACTTTACAATTAGATACAGATGTACATATATATATATATACATATATATGCATACATAAACAAATGCATCTTCATATGTAGATATCAGTTATACAGGTTTGTATTTGTGCATGTTTGTGTTTTTGCATATGTGTATATATCAGTATCAGTTAAAAGACAATCTGGCATAGTGGATAGAGTGTGTTCTAATCCTACCTCTAACATCCGATAGCTGAGTGGCCTTGGGAAAGTCATTTAATCTCTATACGCTTTATTCACTCCCCCGTATTTATCTACTTAGTCACAGATAATTGTTATGAATGACAAAAGAAATTCCCACACTAGAATTTTCCCCATGCTGAAGAAATCACAGATCCTTTGTACTATAGGTAATAATCAATAAATCTTAATAAATTTAACAATTATAAACTTCCTGATATTATCTTTGTTCAATTAAACTATTGTCTTTGTTCAATTAAATGTATCAGTGATTTTGCAGCTTATCCGAATTGAATACCCTTCCCAGATACCCCTTCCCTATACTAGAACTAGAATTAATTTTAACTGGTATAATTCAGATATACAGGTCTAGCTACCACCCCAGCTGTCATTTTCCATATGTTGTATGTGAATACTAGAGCCATGAACCTACTAATATAGCACATATGAAACCCCTATAAAGACACAAATACGAGAACAGACTTTTTCTACCAATCTCTCCTACATGGCCACTGCCCTACAAGGACTCTACATAACCCAGCAGTGGCAGATCTCTTCATCCACTAAACCACTAGTATGACATCCTCTTTTTACTATCTAGGACCCTTAATTGCCCCTCTAGAAATGCTGATAGAATCACCTGCTCCCCTCTTCAAATATTTTCTTGGCTCTGAGATCTCAGTAGAGAACTACGTCTCTAAGCTAACAAAGGGTAAATACCTACAAAATGTACATCTCCCCCACCCTGGTCCCAAGGGCCACTAAATCCTGGCTTATTGTGGACAGGATAGACTGCACAATCAAGTCATAGCATCTCGGCTGCTGGTTTCTACTCATAACTCTATATAGGTGTCACGGTGAAGCCGAAAGCAAAATTACATAGTGCTTGACTTGGCATCCGAAAGAACTGGGTTCAAATCCTGCTTTTGAAAACTTAACTGGAAACTAATTTAAACAATTATTAACTTTAGTAAAGTTCCAGGATATAAAATAAACCCACAGAATTCATCAGCATTTCTATATATTACCAACAGAGTCCAGCAGCAAGAGATAGAGAGAAATTCAATTGAAAATAACTGTCGACAGTATAAAATACTTGGGAGTCTACCTGGAAAAACAAAGTCATGAACTATATGAACACAGTTGCAAAACACTTTTCACACAAGTAAAGTTAGAACTAAACAATTTGAAAAATATTTGTTGCTCAAGGGTAGACTGAGCCAGTGTAATAAAAATGACAATTCTACCTAAGTTTACTGCTTCAGTACCATACCAATCAAAGTACCAAAATACTGTTTTATAGAGCTAGAAAAAATAATAAAATTCATCTGGAATTGTCAAAAGGTCAAGAATTTCAAGGGAATTCATTGGAAAAAATGTGAAGGAAGGTGGCCTAGATATAAAGGGTGACACCATAAACAAATTAGGGGAACACAGAATAGTTTACCTGTCAGAGTTATGGACAAGTGTATAAATTATGACCAAATAGGAGATAGTGAGGATTATAAGATCTAAAATGGAAAATTTTGATTATATAAAATTAAAAAGATTTTGCCTAAATAAAATAATTGCAACCCAGATTAGAAGGAAAGCAGAAAGCTGGGGGAAAATTCAATAGCAATAGTCTCTGAAAAAGGACTCATTTCTCAACTATGTAGAAAACAGATTCAAATTTATAACAATATAAATCAATTGATAAATGGTCAAAGAATATGAATAGGCAGTTTTCAGATGAAATCAAAGCTATTTATAGTCATACAATAATGCTTTAAATCACTATTGATTGGAGGAATGAAAAACAACTCTGAAGTATCACCTCACACCTATCAGATTGGCTAATATGATAGAAAAGGAACACAATAAATGTTGGAGGGGATATGGGAAAATTTGAACACTAATGTATTCTTGGTGGAGTTGTGAACTGATCCAACAATTCTGGAGAAGAATTTGGAATTATGCCCAAAGGGCTATCAGATTGTACATTTTGATCATACACACACACACACGTGATCATATATATTC
>CM053623.1:60149767-60164879 GCA_028646595.1 Phalanger gymnotis | reverse complement strand
GAGGGGAGGGCAGACTGGGGAACAGGGCAACCAGAGTGTACACCATCTTGGAGTGGGGCTGGGGAGGAAATGGGGAGAAAATTTGTAATTCAAACGCCTGTGAAAATCAATGCTGAAACCAAACATATTAAAAATAAATTTAAAAAAAGCAAAAAAAAAAAGAAATTTCATCACTTACATAACAATAAGGCAAAAATGTATTACTGATACTCATATAAAAGTTTATAAGTTATAAATGTACACAACCCATAATTAAAATGGGTCACACTCTGCCACACAGTATTTAAAGGGGAGAATAGGCATGCACTTACAGGAAGATGTCAGGGCAGCACATGAGGATGGGAAAATCCTTGTGTTCGAGTTCACAATTCTGGTGTTTAGGCTTTGATGCTATTGGTCCATCCAGGAACATCAACACCACATGAAACCACTTCTTGGCTAAAGATTTTTTGTTGAGCCTCACCACACTCCCCCTAGACAAAACTTCTCTTCTAAACACAAATGCGACATTTATAAGCTCTTGGAACTTAAACCCACCCTTACAAAAGGAGTTTAGAAAGTGTTTTCTTTTCATTTTAATATCTGGTCCCTTTAAGTCAGGGAATTACAAAAATCATCAGACTGGTTATGTCAAGGTTAACACATGATCCAGATGGTTATATACTCATCAGGATGCTACGCTATCCAGTCAGAACAGACACAACAAACAGCACTGTTGACTTTCTGGGCAAGCAAAATCAGCCTATCCATTTCTTCTTATACAGCAAGACAGCTACAGTACCTGCCTTTCCCCTTTCTGCTTTTCCTTCTGTAACCAGAGGGGAAGAAAAGGGCCATAGACACATTAAACGAGATTCACTCTCCCAAGTTCTAAATAGTGCTGAAGTATGATACCTCAAACCATAATCTTTATTCAGTCAATCAGTAGCTATCACACAAAACTGCTTTGTATCAGCTGACTGGGACTGTTGTTGGTCTCCTATAAATTTTTTTATCTCTTTATATCACCAGCTTATATCCTGCTATACCTTTCAATGGCTTAAATTAGAGCCTCCTGGCTTTTATTTAAAAGGTAACAGCTCACCAAACTGCCTCCGTGAAATCAATAGCCATTAAAAATTACTCTTTTGTCTCCAAATATTTATAAAATGGTTATATTCAGATTAGCTCAGGAACATAATTTCTTCACGACTTTAAAATTCTCATCATGTTTCTAAATCTCATTTCACATCTTCAAAATGGTTTTAATAATTTTTTCTATATGTTAATGACAATGTATGTGTAGAGTATCGGATTGCACGCTATCTTGGGGAAGGGAGGGAGGCAGAGAAAATTTAAAACTCAAAAGCTTATGGAAGTGAATGTTGAAAACTAAAATTAAATACATTAATTGAAAAAAATTTAAAATATATTTTTTCTGTCCCTTTAAACCATCAAATGGCAGACATGCCAATGAAACAGGATTTTGCATCTTCTGTATTTACAATGAAGTTCATTTTCTATCCAACATTATTCAACTACATCTGAAAACTTTCTTCATTAAACAAAAAAATTTCCCTTTCCTTTTCAGATATCAAAATGGTTGTCTATAACAGATAAATCTTTCATTAGTTTTTTTGTTTTGTTTTGTTTTTTAAGCAATAACAACACAAAGCCTTTGCTGCTCTTTTCAGCACTGAAGGGATACATATGTAAAGGACCTTAAAAGGACAGTCATGATAGATAGGCCACACTGGGAAATGGAAGAAATGAACACTTTCAAGAAAGTCACAGCTATATAAATATGACCTAATTTGTTGATAACTTATAATTGTTCTCAAAAATGTTTTAAATAAAGGTGGATAAGGGGTACTTGTTAAAAAGAAAAAGAAAAGCAAATAGCATAGCAAGGACATGAGTTCTCTGCAATTACTCAGGTCTCTCTGCTCATTTTTGCCAGACTTTCTGAAGAATTGAGGAGAGGATGGGGGTGGATGGGCAGGATATTCTGACCTCAATCTCATTTGAGAGCAACAGACTTTATAAATTTTCAAGTAAAGTTATTCAGCAATAATTACCTCAGAGCATTGCCATTAAATTTTTCTACCTACCCTTGATTCTTCTGGTTTCCATCTGAAATTAGGTGCCTGAGATAGTACTTTTCTTCACAGATGAAGCTTTCTATTAGAAAGATGGCAAATCATAACACAATCACCGTGAGCACAGCACAAAGTGCAAAGAAATTAAGACTGAATATGTAAACAATGACTTTTTCCCCTTCTCATTTCCTGCTGTGTATATTATGCTATTTTCAAGAATTACTTTAATTTGCTTGCCCTTTATTTTCATTCAAACCAGGGAATAATGTTGTTCTCATAGGTGAGAAATATAATTAAGTGTACCTATGCCTGCCAAGTCTCTCTTTTCAGGAATTTGACTTTAGTTTATAGCAAGTTCTTTTAAAACTTTTGCTTTTTTGATCTCACAAGAGGGTGCATAACAAATGTCTTTGCTGAGTTAGTTACAGTTTGTTTTTTTAGAAAAATCAAAGAGGAAGAAAAAAGGAGATAAAAATATCTTCCAGTTGTATTGGACCAACCTATAGATCGCCACAGATGTCTTTGACAACCTTTGGAAATGTTCATAGAACATGAATTTTCAGTAGCCCAGGAGTCAATGGTGGGTGATGTCTAATAAGAATTCTGACAGACCAAAATCTCTAGTGACTTCACAGTTGGTTTCTTTGATATTCATTTACTGTGGAAATAAAGTTCCTGGTATAACATTTTTGAAAATAGCAAGTTTTTTGAAATGGTATCCAACTTGTCAGAAATAAACCTGATGGGTACCATTTATTAATAGCTGTTTATGTTTATTTTCCTGCTTGTTTGTTTAAGGGGGAAGACGCAGGATTTTTTTTAAAAGAGTTTCTTATTATAATACATAGAACACTCTGTCCAAAACACCAAGAAGTTCTGTGACTCTAAGCAAGTGACAGAAATTACTGCCACATTCTTTCCTCCCAAATCACAACACATTGCTCAGGTTTTACATTTATGGCTGAATATGAGTTGTGATTAGAGAATATTGTCAAATCAATAGAATGATAGTAGGCAAAGGAGAAAAAAAAATCAGTATTTTTCTTCATATGGTTTGAAGCTTATAAAGACCCTAGGAAGCTATTGTGATATTTAGGAGAGAGAAAGGGAGAGTGGGAGGAGGAGAAACAATGACTGAGGGTGGAGAAGAAAAAGTATATGCATTGGCTGGCCCAGGTAGTAGATGCTATGAGAAATACAAAAATATGTACAATTTTCTTTACAGCATTCTCTTACCATGATATACAAAGGTGTTTCCTAAATTGAAGCGGATGAAGACATATAGTTTGTAGAAGTGTTACAAAGGAAGAAGACATCATATACACTCTCAAGAGCTTAAAATGTGACAAGATTTAAAATCTGTCTACTTTGATCAACAACATCTGTACTACTGGGGTATACTGTATACTGTATTTTGGTACAGATATATGTCCTGAGGAGGGTAACCACTATCTTGAGAAAATGCTTTAAATCAATTAAATGAATAAACTGAGGATGCTTAGTAGAGAGAAGGTAAAAATTCAGGGCCTTACAATAACAGTCCTGATATGGAAGAAGAAAAAGCACATAGGATAGTTTGACTAATGCACAGAATATGAAAAAGTGGGTGATCTGAAATAAGGTTGGAAACAGAATTGTGAGTTAGATTACAGAGCGCCTTCAATGCTATGCTAGGGATTTAAATGTAACCAGATGCCCTGTGAGATTCCTTCTATCACTGAGGTTATATGATTTTGTGCATGCTAATTAATTCCACCTCACTTTAATGTCTGGATTAAGATTTTACTCCAGTTGGATAAATAATACATTTTGCAAGCCGACCAACAACATTACAGAGAAATGGGTAACATTACTTGAATTATCATCTCCTTTTGTGTTGTTGCAAGGATTTTCGAATACAACTAGAGTTGTGGGTCATTTATCAAGGGAGGATTCAGGGTGCAGTCCAAAAGTTAGAATCCAGTGTTTCTTTCACTCTTTCCTTCTTTATTGAACCAAAATAGCACTGGAGGTAAAGACCAGATATAGAATCAGAGATTCTGTGAGATGCTAGATAAATTAAGTATCTGAAATTACCTCGTATTTATTTTTCATACCCTTATATATGTTCCAATTGTGTTCCACAATGGAATGCAAGCTTCTTGACAGCAAGTAACGTTTCATCTTTGCTTTGTGTCATCAGTATCTTGTACAATGCCTGCAATGGAATAAGCACTTCATAAATGTTTGTTGATTGATTATTAAGTACTAGGTAGAGTGGTATCTATTATAACCATGGAAGACAAATGTACCACGGAAGACAGGTAGAAGAAGACAAAATCCTAAGATTATATGATCACAGATTTAGAGCTGGGTGTTGGTGAGTTGTTGCCGTCATGTCCAACTCTTCATGACCTCATTTGGGGTTTTCTTAGCAAAGATAATGGAGTGGTTTGCCATTTCCTTTTCTGGCTCATTTTACAAATGAGGAAACTGAGGCAAACTGGGTTAAGTGACTTACCCAAGGTCATACTATTTGTAAGTATCTGAGACTGGATTTGAATTCAGGTCTTCCTAATTCCACCCTATCCATTGCACCAACTAGCTGCCCTTAGAACTGCAGAAGATCTTAATAACCATCAACCATAATTCCTTTATTTTACAGATAAGGGAATTTAGGCTTAATAATCAATAAAAATTTATTTGCAATATTTTCTTCTTGATCTGAGAACTCTGGAATTCAGCTATAATATTTCTGGCAGTTTTCATTTTGGGATTTCATTCAGGAGGTGATTGGTGGATTCTTTCAATTTCTCTTTTACCCTCTAGTTCTAGAATAACAGGGCAGTTTTCCCTGATAATTTCTTGAAAGATAATGTCTAGGATCTTTTTTTTATCATGGCTTTCAAGTAGTCCAATAATTTTTAAATTCTCTCTCTTGGATCTATTTTCCAGGTCAGTTAGTTTTCCAACGGGATATTTCATATTTTATCTATTTTTTTTCATTCTTTTGGCTCTGTTTTATTGCTTCTTAGTTTCTCATAAAGTTATTAGCTTCCATTTGCTCCTTTCTAATTTTTAAGGAATGATTTTCTTCAGTGAGTTTTTGGACCTCCTTTTCCATTTGGCCAATTCTGCTTTTTAAGTCATTCTTCTCTTCATTGGTTTTTTGGATCTTTTATGATATTTGGCCTAGACTGTTTTTTTTGTTTGTTTTTTTGGTGTGGCAATTGAGGTTAAATGACTTGCCCAAGGTCACACAGCTACTAAATGTGTCAAGTGTCTGAGGCCAGATTTGAACTCCAGTCCTCCTGACTCCAGGGCCATTGCTCTACTCACTGCACCACCTAGCTTCCCTAGCCTATTGTTAAGGTGTTATTTTCATCAGTAATTTTTGTTTCTTCACCAAGCTGTTGACTATTCTCATGATTTTCTTGTATCATTCTCATTTCTTTTCCCAATTTTTCCTCTACCTCTCTTATTTGAATCAAATAATCAAAATCCTTTTTGAGCTCCTCCATGACCTGAGACCAATTCATAGTTTTCTTGGAGGCTTTGATGTAGGAGCTTTGACTTTTCTATCTTCTTCTCAGTGTGTATTTTAATCTTTCTTGTCACCATAACAACTTTCTAGTCAGAGTTTTTTCCATTGTTTGCTCATTTCCCCAGCCTATTACTGAACTTTTAACTATTTCTTAAAGCAGGGCTCTGCTTCCAATGTGTAGGGCAAACTGTTCCAGCTTCAAGGGACTTGTACAGCTGTTTTCAGAGATACTTCTCAAGACCTGTAAGTTTTCAGTTCTTTCAAGGTGGTAAGATCTAAGGAGAAGTGTTTTCTACTCTACTGGCCTGCGCTTTGATCTGTGAGCAACCACAAGCACTCTTTTCTGCCCTGGAATTGTGAGGAGGGCCCCCCCTCTACTGCTGCTAGCGCTCCTCCTTGACCCAGTATTGCCACCCAGGACTAGGACCCAGATCCAAGTGTTGTCAAAGCAACAGAGTCCTGCCTCAGTGTTAGCAAAGAGACTCCTATCATCTCCTTCTGAGCAGTTGTTCAATCCCCTTACCATCTGTGTACTGGAAGCCCCAGAAACAGTTGTTGCTGCTGCTGATTCAGTCATTCACCAAGCCTGCTCCTGGCCAGCTGGGACCAGGCTATGCTGGCAGGGCCTGTGCTGGACTGTGCTCCACTTCTACCATGGCATGACAAACCTTTCCTGTTGACCTTCTAAGTTGTCCATGTGGGCAGAGAGGTCTGGAAAATTCCATAGCTGCCAGCAATTCAGTCATCCGTAGGCATGTTCTAGGCTCATTGGGGCACAGTCTGCATTGGTGCAGCTTGTGCTAGACCACACTCCTCTCTCAGCCTCGTGCAACAGACCTTTTGTAGTGATCTGGTAAGTTGTCTTGAGCTGGAAATTTGTTTCACGCTATCTTTTTATGGGTTCTGCCACTGTAGAATTTGTTTAGAGTCATTTTTAAAGATATCTGGAGGGTTTGGGAGGAGAGCACAGGTGAGTCCCTGCCTTTACTATGCCATCTTGGCTCCACTACTCAATAAACATTTATTAAGTGCTTACTGTGTGCCAGGTATTGTGTAAAGCACTGGAGATACGAATATGGAAAAAAAGAAAGATGAAATAGGAAAAAGTCTGCCCTCAGGTTCAGGAGGTTAAGTGACTTGCCCAGAGTCACACAGCTAGTGTCTGAGTGAGGATGTGAACTTGGGTCCTCCTCACTCTCAGTCCATTATTCTATCTACTGTGCCACCTGGGGGAGGTTGAATAGTAAATCATGTGATTTGGCTATAGCTTAAAGTACACAAAGAAATACCTTAAGAAGGGTAGATTGAAGATTCAACTTCAAAAACATAATATGATTTCCATATTCATATTCCAAGAGTGAATGTGCTAAAAATTGATTGCAATGTGGAGTTATCGAGTTATTGCATCGAGTTCACATGAATCTTGCAAAGTGCATCAACCTTTGCATCACACATCATGGAAATATTGAAGATGTTATTTGTTAATATTCCAATTAAATAAAATGTTGAAAATTTCAATCATTTCATTTCTTGAAAATATGCATTTTTGCCTATGTGTCTAGACTTTAGGAACACCCTATACGGTATCACCTTAGTAAATACTTCTTCCTAAAAGCTATTAAAGGTTAACTAATCTAATTCTCAACTGATAATTATGGATAGAAGGCTGGGCTGATGGCCATCTCCAGCTTCTCAGGGGTACAACTAGAACCCTGAAAGGTGAGATTTAGTCTTTCTTCAGGACCTAAGATTGGGAGATCTCTAATTGGGAGAAATATTCTCAGAAATATGGGTTACATATTCAAAAATGATTGTTATAATTTTAAAAATATCTTTGGGTATCTGATCATAAAGCTAATTTTTTTCATACTGACAAAATAACTATCTCTTTGATCAGGATCATGAAGGAGTTTCTGAGCTATCTATTAGAGGACCTCCAAGAAAGGGGATTGATACTTCATTATTTTAACCTTTAGCCTTTCATAAATAGACCTGGAGTGCTTCTCAGAACTTTTTCCATTCCTCCTTTGGATATATTGCTCTAAAATAGCATAGAAAAATGTGGCAGTTCAGTTTGTCTTATAAGATCCCATCCATGCAAATGTCTTTGCTTAATCATGCATTAAATCTTCTTTAGCTAATCACACAGCATGAAATCATGTTGGAAATATGAATGCCTGGGAAACCTGTCTAAAGGACGATCTGTCTGCCTACCAACGTGCCTGTCTATCTAAAGATACACGAGTTTGCAACTCTGCATACCTTTATGTATACATCACAATAGATGGCATCTGTATAGCATGTTAAGGTTTGCAAAGCGCTTTATATTAATTATCTCATTTCATCATTGTGGAACAGAATACTAACTTAGAAGTTAGAGAACCTAGATTTAAATACTGCTTTGTTACTTGCAGGACCTTTGGCAAGTCATTTAGCTCCTGGGTCCTCTGGAAAAAATGAGAGGGTTGGATTAAGTAGTCTCCAAGTTCCCTTCAAAACACTAAATTTAAGATTCAGTGACCCTAAGGTCTATTGATCAAACTATCTACACACAGGTAGACATATATGTGGGTATTTAGCTGTTAATTTGCTACTGATCACCATTTAGCAAATGAGACTTTGCTGAGACTTTTAAGTTAAAGGCTTATTTGACATTTTTAACATCTCAAAGCAATCAACCAGAAGAAGAAATGATGAAATATAAGCATAACTTATCACTTTCCCACCATGAACCAATACTTATAATATACAAATAGCTTCCAAAGTAGTACATATGCAGAGTGAAGAAAGGAACTGGTTGTATGTCAATCTCAAGCTAAACACTGTTTATTAATTTACTGATCCAATTTACTGATAGATATACTTACATTTATCCACATGCTTATTCTGTTGTATCCACTGTGCCTAGAATAGTGCCCAGCATACAGTAGGTGTTTAATAAAACCTTGTAAATTGAATCCAGAGATGAAGGACTAAGGCTCTGGTAAAATTTTCTACATAAAAAGAAACCTTTAAAAATCATGTGGACTTCCCATTTTGAAACATAAGCAAGAATCTTTCCTTGGTTTTTAAGATCCACTAATAAAGTTTCACACAACTCCAGTTACCACCAAAAAGAAATATGCTACAAACATAACTGCCTTAAAGGAAAGACAATCCAAATACCAGTACTACTTGTATCCAAGCTCAACACATTACTTGTTTCTTTTATTTCCTCAATAAACAGGGGAGTGGGGTGGGGGAATCAATTGAAGGGGGGAAAATGACACACACACCAAAAAAGTACATTACATTTGAACACATACTTTCTCCGATATAATACAATAAAAAAGCCCTTAGTGCTCTACTTTCCTTTTGTCTTAGATTACTGCAGCATTCTCTTTCTCTAACAGCCTAATAAAACAAAAATAAAATGATATTTTTCTTTGAAGTGTGCATAGTGAATTTTAATTTTTATCCTCACATACTTTTCTACATTTCTTTGGGAAACCAACCAATACATGAAATCAATCAAATCCCTCTATCTTTTTTCTGTCCCTTTTTTTTATTTCACTTGGAATTCCATTATGAATAGAGGACCTATAAAGTATAGGTATAGAGGAAAAAATAAACAATATGGAATTGGCCCCAGCCTTTTTGAACATCAGTGGTGTAGTTAGATGCAGAGCCTGGTATCAATATATCTGCTCTCTACCTTCCATACTTCCCTACCCTTGAAGAAAGACAGACAGATACAGAATGATTTTTTTAAAGCGAAGGAAAAGATTGCTCAGAGAAGGAAAATAACCACTTATATTTGCCCTCAACCTCTTGATATTATTACTATTGTTTAAGAAAACAAAATGTTCATGTGATATTGGCCATGTACAATTACCTTAGCATATACCCACACTATTTGTGCACGAATCTTGAGCCAAGGGTTATTCCTTTAGAACCTCTCTTCTCAGTTTCTTGATTTCTGAATCCCAGCTACTATTGCCACTAAGTGAACTGTCTTCAGTTTGTATTGAGTGGATGCTTATCCCCCCAAAAACATATTTAAGGTTTTTAAGGAAAATATATAGGCTCTTTTGTATCAACCTGCAAAGATGACAAGCTCTGCTCATATCTAAGGCAATGCTGGCTTGTCCAGTGAGTCTTCTCTCAAGTTATAATGCCACTGCTAAGATGCTTCAAAAACTTCCCTATCCTTCTAACATTACTCAACCCCCTCCACTAAATGAACTGCAAAGTGATTGAAAATTATTACAGAGCAAGAAGACTAAAGAAATTATGTTACACAGTTACTTCCTGGAATGTATGGCAGCTTCTGACACAAAAATTTTCTAATCTGAAAAATGAAAAGCCTGTGTTGTCAAATGTTAATTTATTGTAATAGTCTTCTTTGTAGCTTATAAGTGACTGAGCATTCCACAGCACCATTATTGATGTCATTAATTACATCATGAATATATCTGCCATCAATGTTGCAGCCCACAAACTGGGCTGTTCTGAGTATTTCTTTAATGGTTCCAGAGAAGTGTCTTGTTAGAGATTGGTGCCACATCTGTAGAACAATGTTGATAATCTGATCAAGACTGATGTTTTCACTACGTTTAATATTTTTTTTCTGCTTCTTTCTGTCCCAAGGAGATTCCTTTGGGGTTCTGATGATCAAGACTGAGGCAAAAGACACAACTGCAATCTGGATCTGTCTGTTCTGAATGGTAAGTTTCATTGTGATCATTAACCCTCTCCTGTCACCATTTGCCTTTGTGATGTTGTCTCTAACCTTGTGGGAGACAAACCCAAGGGACCAATTTTGGAGGCCAAAGCAGATGTGGCACCAAATTCACCCCCAATGCACCATAAAAACACTACTTTGATCAAGGTGAAATTCAGGCAGCATGGTGGTGACGGAAGGTTGAGGCTCAGTATGGATGCTGCAGTGTGGCTGCCAGTGTCAGATGAACCTGAATGCTGGGTGACCAAAAGAAGTTGTACTTTCACCATCCATAAGCTAGGAAGCAAAAGCTTGGTATTATTTTTAACATGTATTGATGCATCTTGTTGGAAATAATACTTACCAAAAGCACCCAAATAATCTACCACAAAGCTCATTTACCAAAAAACATTTAAACAAAGCCACCTGATAATAAAATTGTGATTAATTGAAATAAATCAGTTCTTTTGCTGTTTAATATAAGCAAATGTTCTAGGTCATTCTACTCTCAAGGGCTGACCTTTGCTATTAATATTAGTTTTTAGTTTGCTTTTGTTTTTTAAGGCATTCCTGAGTAACCTAAACCCTTCTTAACCCAAGAGGGAATCTAAGATTTCTAACACTGAGAGATATTTAAGGAAAGCATGAGATACTTTTCTAAGCTTCCAGACCTCTTGAAGGCATCCTCATGCCTGACTGCCTTGATTCATATGTGTCACATGGACTGTAATGTGACCATGAGCCAAAATTGAGAGAAGAGGGTAAAACTCCCAATAGCTAATGCACACACAAACACACACATATCTTTGTATGCATGTGTGCATGCTTACATGCTTGCAAGTACTTTCAATTTGTTCATTCCTTTGATCTTCATAACAGTTCTGGGAAATAGATGCTATAATTATCCCCATTTTATGTACGAGGAAACAGGGAAACAGTGAGGTTAAGTGATTTGACCAGGGTCACACACCTAGTAGGTGTCTGAGGCAGGATTCAAACTCATGCCTTTCAGACTCCAAATGCAGTGCTCTATCCATTGGGCCACCCAACTTCCTGGGAATGCTAAGAAAGAGATCTCCTTGTATATGATCCTGGAGGCCAGAAGAACTATCTGAATATAGCCAACTTCAAAAACAAGTTACTGGTTTAGAGGTATGCTATATCCTTCTTGTGATTCTGGAAAAGAAGTGGTTCCCTAGGATTGTGGCCACCATCTGCCATGAAGTGAGAAAAATGACAAAACGTATGTTACAGTAAGAGCGATATGGGATGAAGAAAAGAAACCTGAACCAAGAGCAATGATCAGTGCCATCTCCTATTTCAGGTAGGAGCTAATGGAAAAGTAACAATGCAAAAGGAATCAAAGAAGTCAGGCAGGGGAGCACTATCAGAACAACAGCTGACATGCTCCTCCCCGACCCCTCTATTCTACCCCGGGAAATCTGATAAGAAGACACTCCAGTTCTTTGGGAGTGTCTTTTGGTCCTGAGGATTATTACTATTTTCTGTGCATTCTGATATTGTCAATTACTTAACCAGGAAATGAACCTGTTGATTCTTGAGCCTTATCAACCTAAGTTGGTCCCTAAGCATAGCGGAGACAGAATGCACTATTAACCATCTTCTCAAAATGAAAAATAAATCCTACCCTCAATCACCTTACATTCTACAAATATGTCTCTAAGGGTCGTAATTTCATTGGTGTGGATATGCTCTTGTCTGTTGATTGAAGGTTACAACCTTTCTATACCTTAGTAAATAGGCTTTTCATGCCACAGTGGCAACACACACACACACACACACACACACACACACACACACACACAATCTATCCTCAGAGCCTTTCCAACAGAGTTGAACTGGACAGAGCTCATACTATGCTGGTGTGGCTTTCTAGAACTTAGGGTCACCTGTCTAATGTACTATGGAGCCTTGGAGAAAGGCCTACAGGAATTGATCAATAAAAAAAGATTAGTAATATAATTTTTAACTCTTTATTTCCATAAATTGAGGAAGCTCTTCTTTTATATATGATCCTTGCATCATGGCATACTGTATAAATATGACATCCATTGCCACTCAGAATGATGTTTGCTTTTTTTGTTTTCTGCTTTTATACATTGGTTCTTTAACTGATTCCTGCAGGATAGAAGACTTGAGATTTATTGTGAAAATGAGAACTGAGAATTAGTAGATAGTCTCAATCCATTCCCATGTATCCATAATAATTAAAAGCATGAGATGCATTCCAAAGATATTATTTTAGTCCTAAAGAACCATCTTGTTCCTCACTCTTCTGTCATTTGCATAGAAAGAAAGATGGTCTAAACTTTGGTTTGTTCTGGGAGTGATGATGAATTTTTGATGATCTATCTATACTTTGGGTCTTGGTTTTCCTTTTAACCAATAGCATGTAATTGCAAGATTGTACGGTCAGGGTTAGAGGTACAGTCTCTCTCCCTGAACAACAGCAGAGATATCTGGGCCATCTAGGAATCAAACTTGTGCTTTTGAACTCATTAACCCCAGGCCTTAAGTAACTGAACTGAAATCAGACCTCATGCAGAGCCATCAATATCAGTGAACAAAGGATCCTTGCTTGTAATGGGGATTTCTAAATGAAAATCAATAGCACAATGCAATCCTTTAATGTAGGCATTCTCCATGGATAAATGGGGAGGGGCAGCAGACCCATTAACTATTTGGGAAGGTAGAATGCACAGAAATTATGGTGTGATTTTGCAAAGAACAATGATTGTACTTTCACTAGATAACTGAATAAGTTTCCAATTCGGAAATGTCTGGCTTCAACAGAATCTGTTGATGTAGAAACAGTCTCGCACCATTAGGATAAGGGATGCATTTCCTCCCTAGTGGTCAGTAGCAGTTGCCAATGTCACTCCTTCCCTCTAGATTCATTACAGCAGGAAACAGCCACAAATGAAACCAAAGCAGGCCTGACCACAGTCACATTATCCAGGTGAAGCCTGACCAGTGGAAGGAAACAATTTTATTCCTGCTAAGATTCCTCCAACAAATCTTCTATTGATTGCAGTTGTGAACTTCCATTTAGGTGTTCTTACTTCCCAGAGATTTCTACCCCCTCAGAGTAAAATAATGGCTCTCTGCTTATGGACCTTTTTGAAGATTTACAAAAGGAAAAAAATTGCTTAACATTATATTTTCCTTCTGTACACAATATGCAAAGAAGAAAATGCAAGGTCTTGACATCATCTTAGAGCCCAAAGGACTTGCACTATACTTTGGAGGCATAATTGCAACAGAAACTTGAGTTTTAAAGGCAAACAATGAAAATATGTGATGAATGTATGGGGAGCGCTTTACAAAGTTAGGGTGTACAGGACCAGTGTAACACCTACTTAAATGATTTGCCCAAGGTCACAGAAATAGAAAGAATCTAAGACAGGGTTTGAACTCAAATCTCTCTGACTCCAAGTCCAGCACTATATGTACTGCTTTTTGCCTAGCTGCCTCCAAACTGAGCTATACATTCCCAAATTAGAGACCATTAATGTTTGTAACTCCTATCAGGAAATAGAGAATTTGAACACAAAGGGAGTGATTCACATTTTCAAGTAACTTAAGGTGAATAATAACCAGGTAGATAAAACTTAGTGAATGGTCTTACATATCAGTACAGTAGAATATAAATTTGTTGGTAGAATGTAAGTTCCTTTGGGACTAGAACCTCTTCATTTTTTGTTTGGCGTAGTGCCTTTAAAAGGGAGAGAGGTCCATAATTTCATCATTAAATGGAGCTTCTTCTAGCAATGAAGATCAATACATGTTTTGCGCTCTTAGAGAGTTGCCTAGAATGGTTGAGTGACTTGCCCAGAGTCACACAACCATTGTTGACTCTCTACCCACTCTGCCATTGTCTATTGCTTTGTGACTTTGGAAATGCAGTAGATACTTGTGGAATTTAATTGAAAGGGCTGATCCGTGTCTAGTATTTATCTGGAATGTCCTAAAGCAACAGCTCTGATTATCTGGGAATATCTTTGAAACTTTTCTATTTTCTGAGTGGTGAGAGTAGCTTTCATAACAGAACACAAGAGTGGCACCATTTCAACAATTTACAATAGGGTCTACTAGGTAAAGAACCTGTTGGTAAGCACTAGGGTTGTAGAAATGAAAAAATGACATGTTCTCTGACCTGAAGGAGCTTGTGGGGTGGGAGAAAAGAGTTGAGAATGTACAACCAACCAAAAGTTTAAAAATAATTAAATGCATAGGACAGGCCAGAGTTGTCTAAGAGATTTAAGAAGTAATTCCAGTTTTAATGGGGACCTGGGGAGGAGAGAGGGCATCAGAGGAGATTTCCTCATGGGGATAGCATCCAAGTTAAATTTTGCAGACAGACAAGGGATTAGACTGGAGAGAATATTCTGGGTGAGGGAGGAGAGGAAGAGGCAGTATGTATGAAAACATGGAAGTAGAGGAAAGCACTAAGCAATCTAGAAATAGAAAGAAGCACAGTTTGATTGAAATTAGTAGGAAATTAGCTTGAAGAAGTAAATTGGAGTCATGTTCTCTAGAGTCTGAGATAGAAGAACAGCAACACTGTCTGCTAGGTCTGGGGAGAATTCTTCCCTTCTCACTGATCCCATTTCTTTCTCCTGCCCAGTTTTAAAGATTTATCACATCCCAGCTCCAAATCTACCCTACCACCAGTTAGTTGAATGGTGGTTAATATTAATTCTTACAGTCCTTTCTTAGAAAGCCTGAGAGTAAAAGACAGTCAGATGTTTGATGGGAAAGCATATGTGACAGGTTCCTAATGTCAAA
>CM053623.1:60129767-60144767 GCA_028646595.1 Phalanger gymnotis | reverse complement strand
TCACCCTCCCTCTCTCCTCTTCACCCTCCCCAAGATGGGCAAGTAATTTGGTATAGGTGATAAGTGCTTAATCCTTTTAAACATATTTCCTTATTAGTCATGTTGTAAAAGAAGAAACAAAACAAAGTGGCAAAACTGCAAAAAGAAAACCAAAAAAGGTGAAAATAGTATGCTTCAATCTACATTTAGACTCTATGTTTCTTTCTCTAGATGTGTACAGCATTTTCCATCATATGTCTTTTGGAATTGTCTTAGGTCATTATATTACTGAGAAGAGCTAAGTCTGTCATAGTTAATCATTGCATAATGTTGCTATTACTGTGCACAGTACTATGTATATTTTCTGGGTTCTTCTCACTTCAGTCAGCATCAGTTCATGTAAGTCTTCCCAGGTTTTTCAGAAATCTGCCCACTCATCATTTCTTATGGAATAATAGTATTGTGTTATATTCAGCCATTCCCCAGCTGGTGGGTATTCCCTTAATTTCTACTTCTTGCCACCACAAAAAAGCTGCTATAAATATTTTTGTTCATGTAAGTCCTTTTCATTGCTTAAATTTAACAAAATCCAAAATCTCAGTGTCATTTGGCACATCATTACCAAAACATCAACTATTAATATATACTAAAATATATACTAAATGAGTTATAATAATATATTATAATATGATATTTATGAATGAATGAATAAAAAGCATTCATTAAGTGGTATGAGCATACCAATAAAATTACCAAAAACATTTTACAGAGTGAGAAAAATAATAACAAAATTCATCTGAAAGAACAAGAGGTCAAGAATATCAAGAGAATCAATGGGAAAGAAATGTGAAGGAGGGTGGCTTAACAGTACCAGATCTCTAACTATATCACAAAGTGATAATCATGAAAACAATCTGGTACTGTCTAAGAAATAAAGTGGAGGAATAATGGAATAAATTAAGTATGCAATACACAGTAGTAAATGACCACAATAATCTATCCAAAGATCCAAGATTTGGGGACAGAAAAAATCACTATTTAACAAAAATTGTTGGGAAAACTAGGCAGAAACTAGGTAGAGACCATCTCATACTATACACCGTACCCAGAAATGGGTGTGTGGATTTATAGCAAATTTCTGTGATAAAAGCCTCATTTCTCAAATATATACAGAACTCTGTCAAATTTATAAGAATGCAAGTCTGTCTATTAGATTGTCTAATATAGCAGAAAAGTAAAATATTGGAGGTGATGTGGGAAAATAGGGACACTAATGTACTATTGGTAGAGTTGTGAACTTATCTTATTCTGGAAAGCAAATTGGATTTATGCCCAAAAGCCTATTAAATTATGTATACCCTTTGATCCAGCAATACCACTACTATGTCTTTGTCCTGAAGAGATTTTTTAAAAGAAGAAAAGGACATATTTATACAAAGTATTTATAGCAGCTCTTTTTGTGGTAGCAAAACTTGGAAATTGAAGGGATGTTCTTCAATTGGGGAATGGATGAACAAGTTGTAGTGTATGATTGTAATGGAATACTATTGTGCTATAAGAAATGACTAGCAGGATGACTTCAGAAAAACTGGGAAAGACTTACATGAACTGATGTAAAGTGAAGTGAGCAGAACCGAGAGAACTCTGTACATAGTAACAGCTAGTTTGTATGATGATTAACTATGAATAACTTAGCTATCCTCAGCAATACAATGATCTAAGACAATTCTGATGGTCATATGAGAAAAAATGCTGTCCACCTCCAGAGAAAGAACTGATGGAGTCTGAATGCACATGGAGGCATACTGCTTTTATTTACATTATTATTATTATTTTGGTTGGTGTTTTCTTTTGCAACATAGCTAATATTAAAATGTTTTGCATGAGTGTATATGTCTAATCTACATTAAATTACTTGCCTTCTTGAAGAAGAGGGGGAGAGAGAGAGGGAGAAAGAGAATTTGGAACTCAAAATTTTTTTAAAAATGTTAAAAATTAGTTTGTTTACATGTAATTGAGAAAAATAAAATTAAAATTAAATGTAGAAAAAAATTAAAATGAAAGATGAAATTATTTTTAAAATATTTACTGTGGGCAAAGCATAGTGATAAGCACTGGGGATACAACTACTGAAACAAGAAATCTCTGCTTCTTAAGAAGTTAATATTCTAGTGGTGAAGACAATAGACCAAGATTGCTAGACCGCGAGGGGCACTTTGGTTCAGAAAGTTATAAGTGATGAATTGGGCCATAGGGGAACACGTGGACATAGTCTATCCAGAAACGATGTCAGAGTTGAATTGATTTTGGTCCATAATTCCAAAACTGCAGGTAAAGTGGTGGAAGGGAGAAGGAATGGTAAGAAGAATACAGAGAGCAAGTAGTTAATCCAGAGAACATCACTTAGTGGACCCCAGGGCAAAAGTTTCTCTAAATTAACCACGTGATCACTAAGGAAAAGATGACAAGGAAGGAGAAAGTGGAAATATACATTTAAAATTTACAAAATCCATTTTTTAATTTGATTCCTATAATAATTATATGAAAGGAAGATTTTCATATATTATTACCCCTAGTTTACAAATGAAATGGTGAAACTGCAGCTCAGAGACATGGAGTGACTTGTACAAGGTCATATATCTTCTACATATCCAAGAGAATTTAAACCCACCTCAAGACTCCAATTCCAGCAATGTATCCATCCTGCTTTTGGCAGAATCAAGAGTTAAAATACAAAAACTCCTCTGCAATTGTAAAAGAATATTAGTCAACTACTATTATCATCATTAAGCCTGTGCCATAAGCATAAATAAAGCATTATTTCTACACCCTGATAAGCTTTTACTTGAAAATCCAAGGGATTTATTTAAATTTTTGTCCTCCCTTGTGTCAGATTTCCTTTCCCTCCACAATTTGCGAGCTGAATAAATCAAATCATTTTTTATTCTCTTTCCCTTCACTAAATACCCTTTCAATCACAATATTTAGTTGGGGCCACACACATGGAAATATAAGCTTTCCATCACCTAGTTTTGTCTGCACATATTCAGTGGTCACACCTGTAGAAACCATTTCCCAGCAAGAGAGAGATGCATAGTGAATTGACATCTTCATCACCAATCAACTATTAAATTCAAAAGACAATATACCACAATGTGTTGCAAGTTCTGTGACCTATGGTGAAACAGGCTTGTGAACTCAGACACAAAGCAGGGGTAAGAACATCACTGAAGGGGAAAGACAAGCAATCTCAGAGAGTGATCAGTAGAAACAAATTGGATTTTTCTCCTCACAGGACATTCTTCACTATTCCATCCATATGCCTTGGCTGTCAGATACACAGAATCAGACCTTCTTTTAGGGTAAAGAGAATTGCCTTCAGGAGAGCCCACTTAAAATGGGAGCCAAGTGAATTTCCATATGACAGTAAAGGGGACCACCAAGCCTCCTTCACAGAGTCCTCCCAATGAATCTTCAATAGAACCTAATTAAGGTGCATTGTGTGTATGTCTGATTCTTTCCTCTAACCCAGAGGTGCTCCACTTACATTCATTGTTCTACCATCAATCTCTCTGTGTTCTCTGGGGGAAATATAGAGAAGGCATACACAATTTGTCTCAGCATTTCTTTCTTTAATGGTTATTCGTGTTTTATATAATTTCCTATGCTCCTTCCAAAAAAATCATATTAGCTTTCTTCCCAGAAATGGATTATGAGACCTATGAAAGGCAGTTTAAAAAAGGTTCCAAACTACACAAATGATTTCACTAAGGTAACTTATTGTTCTTATTATGGGTCAGGTTTGACAGGAAACCTTCACGTCTTATGTGGTTAGTGGAGGACAATATAAGGATATGATAAGGAGGATAAAAAAAAAGAAAAGCAGTGTGGCCAAGTGTAAAATGGGGTAATTCTTAGCGAAATAGTGTTCCTGGTTAAAATGCAATTTAAAAAGCTTCTACTCATGTCTCATAACATGGTCAAACATGCAGATGAAAATTATGCCAGTTTACCAGTGTTCAAGTATTTGGCAATATGTGAACTGTAATTTGGATTAAAGACTGATTTTATTTTTTAGAATGTCAATACTGTGTTGAGAGAATTTGAATTTCTTTATAATCATTGGTACTAAATAACCATCACCCTCACACATACATTCTCTGCAAGAGAATACAGGCTAAAAGCCGTTAAGAACAGAAAAGGATATTAGCATACACTTGTCCACAACAGCGTCAAATAGCTTCATTGTGGTTCTTCTATGTTAAGAAATGCAACCCATGGTAAAGATCCTCCCCCCACCCAAAAAAATAAAAACCGGACAAACATTTCTCTGTAAGAAAATGAGCTTGCTTAAAGAGAATACACTGCACTTGATTGAGTGACCTTAGATTCAGATAAAAGCTAACTTTGGACATACTTTCTTCATAGTATCTAGAAACCATGAAGTTTAATGTGGTAAAGTGGATAAAAGACACCTGGCTTCCAGCCCTTCCTCAGACACATGGATACTAACTGCAAAACTATGGATAATAATAAAAACAACAATATTTAGCTAATATTCATATAGTGCCTACTATGTGTGAGGCAAGTCATTTAAATTCTCAACCCTCAAGCTATTGTCTAATCTCTATAGGTAAAAGGAGTTGCTACATGGGGAGACCTGAATATGAATGAAATCACAGGGCCAGACTCTCCTTCCTTACAATGCTTAAGGAAATAAATTGTTATAGATAGCTATTTCCCATTACCAAAATTTTTACCCATTCTAAATATCATTTTAAAAATAGATCTTGTGGATTTTTAAAATGTCTATTAGTTGTATGATATACTTTTTTCTGACTTATTAGACCTAGTATGAAGGATATAATTTAACCTCTTCTGGATGACTCAGTATCATCATTATGAATATCAATTATTGTACTGTACTGTCTTTATTTCCTTCATAGTGCCTAGCCTGAAACCTTGTGCATTGTAAAATATTCAATAAACACAATGATGCTTTAGTTTACTGTAAGGAAAGCAGCACTGGTTAGTGAAGTTTAGGGCTAGAGCATGTATTTCTGATTTTATCTCCAATAGGCCATGTGACCACAGGTCAGTCAAGTGACCTCTCTGGGCTTACTTCCTCTTGTAAAAACATGAAGAAACTAACACCTACCATGCCCTGGGGAGGGGGCAGGGGGAGGGGGACAAGATGAGCAATGGTAACAAATTTTGAAATCTATAAAGTATATTCAGATGTATACCATGAGTTTTTTTTAAATAATCCTTCAAATCAGTTGTTTTCTTTATAAACACATTTTTTCTTCCTCAATAATCACCAAAGCTTTGACCATGTTCTTTTGTTGTTACTTCATTTTTTTATAAATATCGTCTTTCAGTTGACTTTTGTAAAAAAGCATATGATTTCTAGATTGTAAACAGGATCATCCCAAGAACATGACCTTGGACAAATCTTATCTTTGCTGGCAAAGCACAATGCTAGGACTTTTCTTTCTTTTTTGCTTCTGGTCAGCCCTTTTACAGAGCTACATGCAGAATTCTGAAGCCCTCTGGACACTTCTCATCCTGACTTCCATATCAATACCTAGAATCCCATTATGACTTGCAAAGGATTGCTATAGTCAGGGCTCTAGACTCCTAAGAAAAGTGAGGATTTAAAAAAAATTATCATTCTATTCAATCGATGTTGTGTTTGGTGATAATCAGAACAGAGACAGAAATGTACTTGCTGCCTGAAATCCTTCCAACTGAATTTAAGGATATTACTAACTTGGAAAATTGAGAAAGATAGGCGCACATAGCAGCGAGATTAATTTTAAAGACAATTTACTTTATTTGTGATGAATGAACAAAAAAGCATTTGTTAAGTGCTAGTTCATGGCAAACACTGTACTGATTGCTGGGATACAAAGACAAAAGGCATATAATTCTTATCCTAAAAGAATTTACATTCTAATAGGCAGAGACAGCATCCATCGGACAATTTTTTTTTTTACCATAACTACTTTTTCTTACTTATTTTTCTTAAATTTTCTGTCTGGGAAGTCAGCATAAAGAGACAGCATACAGTCAGAATAAATGAGTAGAGGAGGTGACAAGTAAGAGCAAATGAGGTTTATTACATTCAAATATCTTCGCTAACTTGATTTAGGCTAACAGATATTTCCTAATGCTTAGAGGCTGCTCTAATGAGAAGATAAAGACAACATATTACTACCCTATGCATTATTCATATAAGAAAGATAGGCATGGGTTAGGATGATAGGAAGCCAAGCAAGGATTGCCAATTGGTGGCCCTTTCCCCTGCCCCAAACTACCTCTGACATCTGACCTTCAAAACACTTTGAGTGAGAAGGCCTTAGTTAACTGGGCCAGAGAAGATAGGGAGCCATGGTGTGAATCCCAAAAACCAATGTAAAGGGGTAAATGTGAGAAGGAAATGGAAAAATGATCCAGTATCTCTTGGCAAGAAAATGGCAAATAGGCTCAACAAAGATTTGGACATACCTGAAAAGCAACTGAACATATTATGATTATTAATATTATTCACCAAGCATAGATGTCCAACAAGCAGGTGGTGAGGTGGGACTGAAAGATTAGCCCTGAATGTATGTATAGTTTTGGGATCCAATAAAGATAGCTAGAAAGATGGTTTGGATGATTCAAAACATGCTAGACATCCATTCAGAGAAATGCTTATAGGGACTTACTCAGTGTCACCTAAATCTAACATGCCTAAAGACTTACAAATCATATCATCCATGTGCCAATCCATGAGTGACTACCAATTCCTCTTGGCAATGGCCAAGGATGGTCTGGAGTCAGCTCAAACCAGCATGTGAGAGCCAATTGTTAAATTGTTACAACTCAGAAATGGGCAAATACTACACATTAGGGCATCATTTAGCGCTTTGGTTATTGTCTAGACTTAAGAAAATTAGGGAGAAATTATTAATAATGCTGATTAGACTTGAAATATTGTCATGAATACGTTAAAAAAAATCAGAGCATTAGTAATTAAACATTTACAGTGCCCCCTGGTGATGACATACATTGTCATATTTCTATGGTTATGATTTTAAATCAAAAATAACCAAGTGTGAGCTGAAAACTTATTCCAATTATTTGGTATGAACTTATTAATTTCCTAGAACAAGTAAAGTTATTCAAGCCAGAAAGTGACAAAAATGCAAAGGTCGGGGGCAGAAGAACTTGTTTTTAAAATTTAGAATCCTGAGGATTCAGTCCAGGTGTTTTGTCTTCTACCATCCCCTAGGAACTTGTTCTTGTACAGAATGACAGGTTAAATAGATGCCATTCTTACACTGCTTAACTTTCTCTCAAGGAATATTTCACTGTCAAAAAATGAACCTCACCACTGGTTCAGAGCACTTCAGTGTAACCTGTGAATCTGGGTAATTACCCAGAGTGCTGTCTTTTAAAGGAAGATAAATTGATTGTAAAAGGCCATCTATACATTAATGTTTTCCTGTAAGTTTTTCTTTTGCTGTATAGTTGGTATGATTCGTTTATTTCACTGCAGCATATTGAGTATATTTACTTAATTAAATCAGCGACCATAAAGTTGGTCTGATTCTTCCATAGCACCTGGGACAGCTGCTGGATGAGCCACTTTTCTCCTATTGGTAAAAGAGCTTATCCATTTATATGCTTTTCAAAGTCTTTCACTTTCCAAAATCTGGCATAACTAGACTACTCAGAATGGGATTAAATAAAACATTCATCATGTTCTGAATAATTGGTGAATAGGGGACCTGAAATATTTGATCAGGATAAACAAAAACCCACTAATTTGTGAGGTTGGAGGGAGATAAGGTGGGAAGGAGAGAGGATGAGGGAAAGTAAAGGGGCAATTCTTGTACCTATTTGACAATATTTGATTTTAAGTTGCTTCAGTCATGCTGTGAAACCCCATACCTAGAATTCTACTGTGGAAATGATACAAATATCTTGTTAACCTACACAAAATGGCATGATATAGCTCTTAAAGCCTCATTATGACCTATCAGGAAAGTACAATTCCGGAATACTACAATAGTCATATAAAACCATTCCATTTCAAGTTTCCCATTGGTTTTTTGCCCTAGTCAAATTCCACTTAAAAATAACATTGAAAATACATTTGAAAATATTCATGAAACTGGGATATTAGATTTAGGAGGAAATCCCACTACAACTGGGCAAAAAGGTTTGAACTATGTGAAAAAAAGGTTTTTTTCTCTTAATGTTCAAGTAGACAAAGCTAAAGCATATAATAGGATACGACTAAGTCCCACAGATTTGTGGGGTTGCCTAGGGAAAAAGGTATTTCTAATATTTTCAAATATCTCTTTTTAAGACAGAAAGTTTTCTAATATTGAACAAAGAAATTTTTTTAAAAAGAAGGGAGGATAGCAATACAAGTTAAGACACACAGCACACATCAGTAGTTACCAAATTCAGGGAACAAATATAGTGTTGGTATGGTCTCAGAGACCATTGTACTGCTGGTTGGTTTTGCTGAATTAATTGGGTTTTTTTCTTTTCTTTTTTAAAGTATTCTTTGTTATAAGAGATAGCTTGCTCAGTAGGAAAGGGGGGGTTCAGAAAGGAAGGTGAGCTAAAAACAAAATTTTTTTTACTAAAACAGTTTCCATTTTTTCTTTATCCTGTTATTATGTTTGTCTGACTTATGAAGATTTTATACATACACACGTATGTATGCACACATGTATATATACATGTATGTATATGTATTTTTATGCCTACTTTTAAAACTTTATTTCACTACAATGAATTTTAAAATTTGCGTTACTTTCATAAGCTCTGAAGCAAAGAACAGAGATTCTATTCTTCTCAGATTCACTATGGCCTAAAAATATGAACTGTCTCTTTATATCATAATCCTTCACAGAAAGGTTTTTCTATATTTCAATAAGCTGTGAAGGAGGCTTCTCTTTTCAAATAGAGATAATGTGATTTCTCAAGTCTTTTTCATTCCTTCAGATCAGAAGGTTTCCATTTCATTCAACTTTTACCCAGTATACAGCAATGACTTTGTCAGTGTCCTACTTGTTTTAATTTTTTTTAAATTGATGCTTCATTATTTCTTACTTAGATCTTCAATTCAATAAAAGAAATGATGGCTTTTCACTCTTGCTTGCTAAAGGAAGAATACAAACGACAGTAATACATCTTCCTATTTATCCTCCCTTTTTTCTTTCATTTCCCCCCAAAGCTGAAAACATAATTAAAACAAACCATACTCCTCTCCATCACCCTTTCCACCCTCATCTTAAAGAGTTTGACCTATGTCAGTATGTCTATGATAGATATGAGCTACATGTTAACGTCTGTTACTGTGGCCAAACGAAAAAAAAAGATTTTTATTTTGAGATTATATTAAACTTGCATCCCCAGTGCCTCCATCTACATGTCGCTATCCCCACCCCCTGCTTTTCTGGCAATATTAAGTTCATATTAAAATTTGTCCTCTTGGGGTCTTCCTCTTCTTGCATAGAATTAAGAGGATAATGCTCATGACTTGAGGTCTCTGAAGCAATGAATAGCTTTCGCACTTGATTAGATGCTGAAGAAAAGCCAAGACACTTAATAAGCTGCAAGCCCCATTGATTCCATCTTACACTAATGCTGGGCACAGCATTAAGAGCATTACCATAGATACAAGAAGGGAAATATGGCCCAATATTTGTAAATGGATTGCACCCCAGCCTCCAAAGGAGTCAAGTATGCTTCCTTGTAGAAGAAAAGTGCTCACTTATTCAAGACTTCCTTCAGGAGAGAATATATCTCCCTTAAGGGAGTGTTTATTTTCAAGAGAAAGTGTTTGTCACCTTTCAACTTAATTCAGTTCAACAAGCATTTACTAAGTCCTGTGTGCTATGTTCCAGGCACTGCGCTAGTAGTTGGTGTTAAAAAAAAAAAAGGAAAAAAGGCACAATTTTAGCAGTCATTGCTCCCTGGAAACTAACATTCTACTGGGGAGGAGGGACAAAGAGAAGGCAAAACATGTACACGGAAAAGGAAACACCAAAAATATGCAAACTAAATGTAATTGTATGGGGCGAAGAGCTCTATGAACACAAACCCGTGAGGTATCACCTGAGTCCTGAAGGGGATAAAAATTCTAAGAAGGGAAGGTGAGAAGGATTCTTGGCATATAGGAGAGCCACTGTAAAGGCACATTAGATGGGATATGGAAAATTGTATTGTGGAGATATCAAAACCACTTTGGGATACAATGTGTATCTATGTGTTATTTTGAGTTCCTACATCACTGCTCATTTTAGATCACAAATCTCTTGAGGAAAGAGATCAATGTCCATGTACCTTATTTTCTATAAGTACAACATGATATCTGCTGTTTTGTGAGTTAGGGGATATCAAAGAACAAAGACAAAGCCTCACATCAAATTAATCAATACATTGGACAAAGTACAAATCACTTGGATACACACACATGTGTATGCATGTGTCATAGATACATATATATTTATACAAAAAGGGTGTGAGATACACATACAGACTTAACTGTTTCTTGGTGATTCCCCATTTTTACCTTCCCTGGGGAAATAAAGCTATATGTGTACATGCTCCCAGAAGGTTGGCACTAAGTAAACAATAAGAGTCCAACCATCAGCTGGCCTATGGATCTTGGGGGCTGAGAAATTTCTTATTGAAATGAGCAAAAAGACCTAGAGCTTCTTATAGATTCTGCTATTTCAGGCAAATAGATGAGACTAAACAAAGCGCTTATAGACTCTTGTTGGAGGCAGGAGCTAAATTCACAGATGTTTATCAGTAACTTTAGTTATCCCTATCAGCTAGTTCATTCTTATCTAAGCAAAAGGGACATGCATGAAAAATATATACAAATAATGCAGTTTTTTTTAATACAACAGCTTTTCAACATTGAGAATACCGCAATAATGGATTGAGCTGATCATAAGTTCCTTGTCATTAGCAATATCCAAGTAAAACATGTAGCAAGGGACAGCATTCCTGCATTGGGTTAGAGGTTCAACAAGGTGATTGCTAAGTTGTTTTCCAGCTCTAAGATCCCATAATTCTGGGATTCCAAATAATTGTTAAAAGAGTTACTCATCTCTATATAGCATTTTATTTCACTTGATACTGTTACTAAGAAAAAAAAAAGATCTTTATAGAATAGGAACTCATATCTCTGGTTTATAAAGAGTTGTCCTCAACACAGAATTTTGAGTTTGTCAATGAAAGGGGCTTCACTTTAAATACATCTACATTTTTGACCTGGGGAAACTGAGACTGAGTAACAATCAAAGTCATACCACTAGTGAAAAGAGATGTGGCAGCAGCCCAAGTCTCCTGAGCCAGCACTTTCTCCATCATATCACATGGCCCATTTCAATAGATGATAGTGGTGGTAATGGTGATGACGAATATGACAATGATGATGACCACAATGACCATGATAATGATAAAGATGTCAAGTTTGGAAATGTTCTATTTCACATAAATTTTTCTAGACTATGACTGTCGTACTATAGAAAAAACTGGTGATTTATGTCCAGACCTCTATAACGATGGGGAAACTCTTATCACCAAAGCAGATTGCTAAATGTTTTATAATTTATAGTCTTAGAGATTTGCCTGTAGTCACTGAGAGGATAAGCGATTTGCCCAGTGTTACACAGGGAGTCTGTCAGAGGCAAGACTTGAACCCAGGTCTTCTTGATTACCCAGTACACCATATGACATCTCACCCATTAGGTCATGAAGTGAAATTACAAAGCAAATCACTAAGATGACAGATGCCCAATAATACTATTACATGGAAACAGCTGGTTCAGTGAAAGCATGTCTATCACCTCAGATCTTACATTCATGTTATTACAACCTGTTTGGGGTAAAAATCTAATCAAATACTATCCCAAATTCCATTTTTTCTTCTCTAATTCATCCATGGTCAGAAATCAATTACTAAACATTATAACTATATAAAACAGCACTGACAAACTGGAATTGAAAGAGAAATAACAGATAGCAA
Source organism: Phalanger gymnotis (assembly GCA_028646595.1). Lineage (NCBI taxonomy): Eukaryota > Metazoa > Chordata > Mammalia > Diprotodontia > Phalangeridae > Phalanger > Phalanger gymnotis. The sequence goes on along the minus strand of CM053623.1, from coordinate 60,132,739 downwards.
AATTCAGGCCATGTGCCCTCTTATTCCCATATCATCATTCCCTAGGTTGAAGTAGGTGGGGGGGGGGGCGTGTGTGTGTGTGTGTGTGTGTGTGTGTGTGTGTGTGTGTGCAACAACTTGCCCGGTCAAACAAATTATGAAATTTCCACACACAGCAATGAAGAGGTGAAACATCCAATTTTTGTATAGAAGGAGGCAAGCAGAAGCCTCTAGATCTGTACAATGTTATTGCATCTATATCCAAACATTTGGTTATGATAGAAACAAGGGAAACTTCCCATTGATAGAAGTAGGGGACCAGCACAGCTAAAGTTTTAAGATTATAGGATCAAATATTCAGAGACAGAAATTAACTCTGATTATCTGGCTTAATACTTTTAATAAACAGATGAGGTAACTGAGGTCCAAAAGGTCAAATTATTTGCCCAAAATCAAGCACACAAATAAAGGCAGAGTAGCAGAATTATGATTCAAATCTACATTCTGAGTCCAGATCCAGCATTCATTTAATTTCAGCATGTTTCCTCTTAAGTATAATGTTGGTAGAAATGGGAAAAGTTATTTTTCTGAATAATATTTTATTTTATTTCCCAATTACATGTTAAAATAATTTGAAATATTTTTTCTAAAGTTTTAAGTTCCAAATTCTATGTTTCTTTCTCTCTCTCCTGATATTACATGTCCAATCATGTAATACATTTCCATATTAGTCATTTAGTATAAAGAAGACTCAAAAAAAAAGCATGAAATAAAGTAAAAAATAGTATGCTTCAGTTTGTGTAGATAAAATCAGTTTTTTTTTTTTCTGGAGGCAGAGATTATGTTTCATCATAAATCCTTTGGGATTGTCTTGGATCATTGTATGGCTTAGAATAATTAAGTCATTCACAGTTCTTCATCATTCAATATTGCTTTTACTGTATACAACATTCTCTTGGTTCTGTTCACTTTGCATCAGTTCATGTAAGTCTTCCCAGGTTTTTCTGAAAGTATCATATACCACAACTTGTTCAGCCACTCCTCAATTGACCACTCTCAAATGGAAAAATTCTTGCTTAGCCTAAATGAGATGTGGTCTGTGACAAGCTCTTCTATATCCATTTTCCCCTTTGTCTCTTCAATTTCCCTCCCAATTTTGAATCTTCTCATATTGATCCTCATTTCTTGTTTTGTTTTGGTTTTTTTTGGGGGGGGCAGGGCAATAGGGGTTAAGTGATTTGCCCATGGTCACACAGCTAGTACACGTGTCAAGTGTCTGAGGCTGGATTTGAATTCAGGTCCTCCTGAGTCCAGGGCCGGTGCTCTACTCACTGCACCACCTAGCTGCCCCTTGATCCTCGTTTCTTAAGAGAGCTCTCTCCAAGTCCATATTGGTCAGCTGATGCATTTCATTTCCCCTTCCTAACATGTGCATGAGCCAGGCATACCAGCATGTATGAGCAAACTGAGATGACAAGATTCCCTGATACCATGGTCCTCTTTGAGAATGAAAGACAAACAACCTGTGTGAGAAAGCAAGACCTGCTGATTTGATTACTGTCCCGAAACTAAAGGTGGAAGGTGGGGAAGAGGGTGCCCTGAAAGGCTACATATTATGAGATGAAGATTACCTCAGCTCAGAATAGCATGGTGGGTCTCAGTTTTAGCTAAATATGAAGAACTCTCACTAATAAGGAGCCTAGAACTCCGAGGTTAGAGCTGGAATGCCAGGTAGGAAATTGGAGCAAGAATGAATGGTATGAATAAATCCCTGAAACCATAATAAACTAATGAAGACAAGTGTACCCATCTGCTTCCCTCAAACACAAGTTGACTCATTCTGTTTTATAGCTAATATCAGCCTCAAAAAAACAGATGAGGCATTTCTCAATGGGTGCTACAGTTTCTGGGGGTAATCAGAAAGGAGAATGTAAAGGAATCAATGACAAACTAAGGTACCTTAGAAAAGGAAACTCAGTCTAGATGCCCCAGCAACAGTGCAATGAGCATATCAAATTATTCAGGTTGAATAAAATTTGTGCTTTGTTTTTGTAGTTGCACGTGATATAATCTTCACTCCAGTTACTTCATCAACCTGTTAAAAGTTTTAAGTAATTCAAGGTACACTGGCTATATTTAGAAAAATCTAACTTGATGCTATTTCTACTTTACAAATTTTATAAGGCATGAGTAAAGGTGCATAACTTGAAATAAATTGCTTTTGCCTTAAGCAAAGACTGAGAAACTTTCTATCAAAAATACAAATTAGTGATGAAAAATTCCTAAAAATCTGCTGCATTTTGTTTTGTTTCATGTGAAACATCAGAAAGTTTGGATATATTTTCCTGAGGTTCTTGACACCCGACATTCATTTCCTCCACTTTCCAAATGCATCATTTGGTTTTTTTTTTATTTTTTTCTTTCATTTTTTCTTTTATTCAAATCTTCTTCTACAAAATGACTAATATGGAAATGTTTTACATAATTGCACAAGTATAACCTATATCTGATTGCTTACTGTCTAAGGGGGTGGGAAGGGAAGGAAAGGATAAAATTTGGACCTCAAAACTTTAAATAAGAATATTTTAAAAGGTTTTTTTTCTTTTTTTTTTCTTTTTAGTTTGCGACGAACAGTTCTACATAATTTTGAGTTCCAGATTTTCTTCCCTCCCTCCTCCCCCCTCCCCAAGAAGGCATGGAATCCCATATAACTTCCATGTATAACTTGGCATTGAATTAATTTACACCCTACTCAAGTTGTGGAGAAGAACCATGACCAATGGAACGACTCATGAGAAAGAAGAAACAGAACCAAAAAAAAAAACCCACAACCCAACAACAAATACAAAAGAGAGAAAAAAAATGGGGGGGGGGGAAGCGAGTATGAAGTGTGCCTCGATTTGCATTCATACTTCATAGTTCTTTCTCTGGATGTAGATTGCCCTCTCCATCATGAGTCCCTTGGAGCTTTCTCTGCATATTGTGTTGCTGAG
>CM053623.1:60010130-60129267 GCA_028646595.1 Phalanger gymnotis | reverse complement strand
ATATTCTGGAGGTCAATGGAGCTAGGATTAAAACTAAGAATCACCTACCCAGCAAAACTGAGTATCATGCTCCAAGGCGAAATATGGATTTTCAATAAAATAGAGGACTTTCAAGCTTTCTCAGTGAAAAGACCAGAGCTGAATAGAAAATTTGACTTTCAAACACAAGAATCAAAAGAAGCATGAAAAGGTGATCAAGAAAAAGAACAAGAAAAAGAAATTGCAAGGGGCTTACTAAAATTCAACTGTTTTGCTTATATTTCTACATGGAAAGATGATGTGTATGATTCATGAGACCTCAGCATTAGGGTAGCTGAAGGGAATATGCATATGTATATATAAATATATATGTTTATGTATATATGTATATGTGAGTGTGTATGTATGTATATATATATATATAGAGAGAGAGAGAGAGAGAGAGAGAGAGAGAGAGAGAGAGAGAGAGAGAGAGAGAGAGAGAGAGAGAGAGAGAGAGAGAGGGAGAGAGTGGGCACAGGGTGATGATCAACTATGAATGACTTGGCTATTCTGAGCAATACAATGATACAAGACAATCCCAAAAGACTCATGATAAAAAAATGCTATCCACTTCCAGAGAAAGAACTGATATTGTCTGAATACAGACTGAAACATACTGTATTTCATGTTCTTTCTTCTTTCGTTCATGTCTTCTTAAACAAAATGACTAGTACATTTTACATGATTGCACATGTATAACCTATATCAGATTGTGTACCATCTCAGTGAGGGTGGAGGGGAGGGAGAGATGAATAGAATTTGAAACTCAATAGAGCTACTATAAATATTTTTTATACATATAGATCCTTTTCCTTTTTCCTTGGGATATAGACCTTGTGGTGGTATTATTGGGTCAAAGGGTATACATAGTTTTTATAGCTTTTTAGGCATAGTTACAATTTGCTCTACAGAATGGTTGAATCAGTTCACAACTCTACCAGCAATGCATTAGTGTCTAAATTTTCCGACATTCCCTCCAACATTTATTATTTTCCTTTACTGTCACATTAGCCAAGCTGATAGGTGTAGGGTGGTACCTCAGAATTGTTTTAATTTGTATTTCTCTAATTAGTAGTGATTTAGAGTTTTTATATGACTATAGATAGCTTTGATTACTTTGAAAATCACCTGTTCCTAACCTTTGATTATTTGTCAATTAGGCAATGGCTCTTATTTTTATAAATTGTCTTAGTTCTGTATATATTTGAGAAATGAGGCCTTTATCAGAGAAACTTGATGTAAATTTTTCACAGTTATGATTACTATTTCCTCCTATCTTATGCCCTCTTTATCCTGCTCTCTCTCCTTTTATCCTGTCCATCTGAAAATTGTTTAAATTTTGACTACTACCTTCCCCAATCTGTGCTCCCTTGTATTGTCTCTTCCTCCTTTTCTATAGGGTAAGATAGATTTATATATCTAGTTGAGTAGGTGTGTTACTCCCTCTTTGAGCTAAATCTGATGAGAGTTAGGTTCATGGGCTCTCCTCCCAGTTCCTCCCCTCCAGCTTCTCCTACACTGTAAAAACCCTCTTCTTTAATATGAAATAATTTACCCCTTTCCCCTTCTCCCAGTGGATTCCTCTTTCTTACACCTTAATTTTATTTTTTTTTTTGGTGATTATCCCATCATATTCAATTCTCACCCATTTCCTCTGTTTATGTATTCTCCTTCTAACTGTCCTAATGATGATAAAGTTCTTAGGAGCTACAAGCATCATATTTCCCTATAGGAATGGAAACCATTGAATCTTATAAAATTCCTTAAGGTTACTCCTTCCTGTTTCCTTTTTTATGGTTCTGTTGAGCCTTGTGTTTGAAAGTCAAATTTTCTATTCAGCTCTGGTCTTTTCATAAGGAATGCTTGAAAGTACTCTATTTCACTGAATATCTGATTTTTCCCTGACAGATTATACTCAAAGTTTCTGTGTAGATAATTCTTTGTTGTAATCTTAGCTCCTTTGCCTTCTAGAATATCATATTCCAAGTCTTCTTTAATGCAGAAGCTATTAAATCTTGTGTTATCCTGACTGTGGCTCTATGGTATTGAATTGTTTCTTTCTGGCTACTTGCAATATTTTCTCCTTGTTGTGGGAGCTCTAAAATTGGGCTCTAATGTTCCTGAGAGTTTTTATTTTGAGATCTCTTTCAGGAGGTGATTGGTAGATTCTTTCAACTTCTATTTTATTCTCTGGTTCTAGAACGTCAGGGCAGTTTTCCTTGATAATTTCCTGAAAGATGATATCTAGGCTCTTTTTTTGATCATGGCTTTCAGGTAGTCCAGTAATTTTTAAAAAGTTGTTCTTTACTTCAATGACTTTTTTTTACATCTTTTTTCCATTTGTCCAATTCTGCTTTTTAAGGAGTTCTTCTCTTCATTGAATTTTTGTATATCTTTTTTTTTCCATTTGGTCAATTCTGTTTTTTTAAGACATTCTTCTCTTAATTGGATTTTTGTTCTTCTACCATTTTTCCTATTCTGGTTTTTAAGATATTATTTTCTTCAGTATTCTTTGTGCCTCCTTTACAAAACTGTTGACTCTTTTTTCATGATTTTCTTGTATCCCTGTCATTTTTTTTTCCAAATTTTTACTTTACTTCTCCTATTTCATTTTAAAAATCCTTTTTGGGCTGTTCCAGAAATTCTTTTGGGGCTTAAGATCAATTCACAATTTTCTTTGAGGCTTTGAAAGTAGCAGTTTTGACTCTGTTGTCTTTTTCTAAGTTTGTGTTTTGTTCTTTCTTGTCACCATAGTAAGTTTCTATGATTAGGATTTTTTTTGTGGTTTGCTCATTTTCCCTGACTATTTCTTGACCTTCAACTTTGTATTAATGTTAGGCTCTGCCCCAAAGGTAGAGGCAGCAGAGTCCCGAGCTTCAGGTTGTCTGTGCAGCTAGTTCTGCCAGTCTGAAAGCTTTCAGTTCTTATTTAAGAAGTGTATTTACTACTCTCTTGACCAGTGTTTTGTTCTATGAGTGACCACAAGCTTTTTTTTCTGCTGCAGACCTGTGACCAGGGTTCCTGTTCCCCTGGGACCTCAAAGTGTGGTATGCTAGTGTTCCTCCTTTCCCTGGGATGGCAACTCAGGATTGCAAACAGATTTGAGTATAGGCAATGTAACAGATTCCTGCACATAGTGCTGGCAAAGGGACACTGTAATCTCCTTCTGACCACTTGGCCAACCCTTTGACCTTCAGTGGTCTGAGAGCTCTGGAAGCAATAGCTGCCTCAGTCTCTCCCAAGGCCTACTGCTAGTTTGCTGGGGTAGCCTGTGCTTGTGCAATTTGCACTTCACTTTCTTCCTCATGCAACAGACCTTTCTTGCCAAGCTTCTAAGTTGTCTTGGACTGGAAAATTGTCTCATCCCATCCTTTTGTCGATTCTGCCACTCTAGAGTTTGTTTTGATCAATTATTTAAAGTTGTTTGGGGAGGAATTTGGAAGAACTCAGGCAAGTCTTTTCTCTAACATCTTGGCTGTGCCCCAAGGTTGGTTTTTAAAAACACTTTTTTCTTGAAGTAGATTGAGCTAAAATGACCGAAGAGTAAAACAAATAAATATCTATAGAGAAAATGTTGTGCGATAGGGATCACATGAATGAATTGTTAATATCCTTTCCATTGCCTGTGTGAAGGGCTAGCCTTGATTTTTTTTCAATATTTCAGAATCTTACCCCCATTGAGATATCTTGAAGATTAAACCTGAGAGTCTTTAAAACGATGGATTTCACCTCTCCGTATTCGTTTAGGTCCAGTTGTTGTACATGACTTCATCTTCCTAAATGTCATTACCACTTTCTTACATGGTATAAAAATGATGATAATAAGGCATTATTGATTGGTACTTAAGGGTCTTTTTAAAAATGTTCTATATGCATATTTAATAGTTTATATTTAAAAAGTGAAATTACCAAATTAAGATTGTATTTTTTAGTTTAACTATGGTAAGTCTCCTAATTTGTAGTTTTCCATACCAATGAAATCACAGATCTTTACCCTTCTGTCTCTGACAACAGTATTCTCAGGCATGAAATAAATGACAATTCCATTCCTCCATCATCCCGAGGCACTACTAATTACTTGGTGGCACTCATTGAAAGTAAAGGCAGAGCACTAAGCAAGAATTTAAAAGATTCCCATGGATATGTCCTGAAACCTCAATGCCTTTTACCTTTGCTACACACAGAAATGTGAGTTTTATATTATATCTTAGGGCTTACAGATTATAATTCTGACTGTTTCCAAAGCACTCAAGTAACTGGCTTATTATGTAGATTGAATGAATAAACACAAAGAATGGACAAACGGACAATCAGTGAATGATTCAATGAACTTTAAGGGGGGGGGAGATAACAAATCAGTTGTGCTATAAATGCAAAATTTACACAGTATATGAAATTACTCTTTTCTTCAGTTTTATTTCCTTTAGTTTTCAGTCATTGGTTTTAGGCAACTGAGCATCACACAGGTGCAATCTCTGTCAGATTCCATTGGAAACTGCAAGTGACCCGACACAAGCACCACTCCCAGTCCAAAGGTCACAGTTAGTAATTTCTAAAAAGAATTCCACAAAGACTAAATGGAGTAATGAGATAAACAGCTGTAGTTAAAATTTTACTCTAAAAGCCCCAGAATCAAAACAGCATATCAAGAAAAGGTTCCCATGGCGTTCTATACCATTGTCAAGGTCAACAGTTATTGAAATGACCCTGAAATAGGAAAGTCTTGAGAACCTATACAAGAAAATTAGGTAAAGTACCAAGGGAAATAACCCATTTTAACCAGAAATGTCATCCCTTCACAGCTATGAGGAAGTATATTTCACTGCGAGAGAAATTTAAACTATAGCAAAAATAAAAATGCAATCATTTTAAAACTTCAAACTATATTTCAGAATGAAATTTGAATCATAGTTGCCTGCACATTTTGCATATTATTCTTAGGTTTTTGTTTTGTTTTGTTGTTAAAGTTGACTTCCTCCAAATCAATACAGTTAGAGACAGCTTCAAAAACAAATCTCAGGTGGTCAAATTGAGGGTTTTTGTCCTAAATGAGTCTGAATTCTTCACCATCTTTTATACTGTCCATGAAACAATTCAAATTGTCTTCCAGGAGGTGCAAAATACTGCATCAACTAAGCAGACATCTAGTGTCTTTGTTTCTCTAAACTAGAGCCTTATGTGGGAACTGTCTTAACCTGTTTTACCACTAAGTAGTAAGACTACTTAAATCTCTGAAATCAATCTCATAGCAAGTTATGGCTGAGCTTAAGACTAGAATTCATTGCCTCTAAGTGCTCCATATCAATTGTAGCTCATTCAGCCACACTATTTCCCTTTGGCAGGTAAGTGGATAAAGCGCAAGGCCAGGAGTTGGAAAGACGTGAATTCAAATCCAGCCTCACACACTTATTAGCTGGGTGATGCTGTGTAAGTCACTTAATACTGTTTACCTAAGTTTTCTCATCTGTAAAATGAGCTAGAGAAGGCAACGGTAAACCACACCAGGATCTCTGCCAAGAAAATCCCCAAATGAGTCACAAAGAGCCACACATGACTAAAATGGACTGAACAACAATATTTTCTTTTATCGTACCAATTATGAACATTTTTCTTTTTCCTCTAATCAGGCACTGTGACAGGAATAAGGAAATTTACAATTATATTCAATTTTATTAAGTGACAATGTTTCCATAGAAAAACCATGAATTAATACTATGGAGGAAGCAGGGGTCTGGTTAAAAAAAAAAAAAAGAATTCTGGCCTGGGAATGAAATTCCACGTCAATTGTATTATAAGATTATACAGTTAGAGCTACAAGGGACCTTCGAGGACAGCTAGTCCAACTTTCTCATTTTAAATATGAAGAAATGAAGGCTCCTGGATGGGAAGTGACATGGCCGAGATAACATAGTTTGTAAACTAAAACTTACAACAAAGATTCTTAAGACTTGAAAACCTTCTTTCTAAATGACAGTTTGATGGAAAGATGAAAGAATGGAAGTTCCCCTACTTTTACCTAAGTATTTTTAGTTCCTTCACTTATCTACACAAACTAATGGTTCTAGTTAGAGGAAAATTTCCTCATTCTTTCTACCATCATTTACTTCAAATGGTAGAATAAAATGAGAAATGGGACTGGATTTAGGGAAGACCTGGGTTTTAATCCTCCCTTTATCATTCATTAGCTATGTGATCCTGGGCACTTCACTACTCTGAGACTCAGGTTGATATAATGACATGTCTGTAGCATCTTTCTTACTGTATTATTGCAAGAATCACATGATATTGAGAAAGGCTATCGTAGTGGAAAGAGATCTCAATTTGGAATCAAAGAACCAAGGCTCTTGTCCTGCCTCTGTCGTTTACTGATTGTGTGACCTTGGTACTCCAAGTCTTAATTTAGTCCCTTATGTTTTCTGTATATCAGTTTTCTCATCTGCAAAATAAAAGCATCAGATTCAATGAACCCAAAGATCCCTTCCAACTTTAAACTTATGATCTTTTAATAGTGTGTAAATCATTTTGGAAACCTTAAAACACTATATAAGTACCAGTCACTGCCTGAAACTGTATCACTGTCAGCCATTAAATGTTATAATAAAATATTTCAAGAGCTATCTTTTTTAAGTTTGTAAGGGATAGTGAAGACCTCTACATTTTCCCAATAAACCTGTGATTTTACATATTTTAAGACAGGTCTTCTCTTTCAAACTTTATAATGCTACTAAGTCACTTTTTTGACATGACCATCTGAATCATTTTCATTCTTGCACTTGTCTGTCAATAAAGCTTTATAAGCACAAGCCAAGTCTCCAGGCCAAATGGTCAGCAAAGAGGGACACCATTTTCTATTAAACTAGAAATACTGTCTAGATACTGTATTCCTAAAATTCCCCTTTGAGGGACAGCATAATATAGTGGACAGGACAAAACTCTTTGAGTCAGAATGACCCACCTCCAACACTTAATCATAAAACTCACAGAGATCTCTCCAGCCATCTCTTCATTGCCAACTCTAAGGGCCTTTTCTCATTCTGTACATATCCTACTTGACCAATGAAATATTTGACACTGTGAATCTCCATTTTCTTCTTGATACTCTCTTCTTTCAAGGTTTCCATGACATTGCTCACCTACCTGCCTGACTACTCCTTCCCAGTCTCCTTTGCTACATCTTACTCTGTCTTCATCCATGCCCATTAAATGTGCATGTTCCCCAAAGTTTTATTATGGTCCCTCTTCTCTTCTCCTTCTTTGCTATTTGGCCCACAGCTCCAAAGGATTCAATTATAACCTCTATGCAGACAGTTCTCAGAGCATTTATTAAGTTTTAACTTTTCACCTGACCTCCAGTATCATGTGCCTATTGGATATGCTAAACTGGATACTCTACAGACATTTTAAAGTCAACATGATCACAAATGAACTCATTATTTTGCCTCCAAAGCTTCTCTTCTGCTTAACCTATTACTTTTGTTCCTTCCAGTTACCCAGTCTCACAACTTAGGTGTCATTGTCAATTTTTTCATGCCTCATATCAAATCGGATGCCAAATTTGGTTCATTATGCTGCCTTTTCCCTTCTGATACTGTCACCACCCCAGGTTAGCTCCTCATTATATTATGTATGGGCTGTTGCAAACAATCTGGCTAATCTCTCTGACTCAAGTCTCTCCCGACTCCAGCCCATTCTCCACTCAGCTATCAAAGTAATCGTCCTAAAGTACAGATCTTATGATGTCATGCACACACACTCATTTAATAAACTCTATTTGTTCCCTATTACCTCTAGAATCAAATATAAAATCCCTCATTTGGCTTTTAAAGCTTTTTTATAACTTGGCACCTTCTTCCCTTTATAGCCTTTTTATACCTTACTCCTTGGGAATTCTCTTCCTGCTCATCTCTGCCGACAGTGTTCCTTGGCTTCCTTCTTTTTAGCTATAATCTCACCTACAATAGCCTCTCTCTTATACTTTTAGTGCCATACCTCCGAGATTATCTCAAATTTCTCATATTTATACCTATAGATGTATATGTAGAGAAGACATCTATGTGTTTCCGTATTTTCCATACATGATTGTTTATATGTACATGTGCATGGTTTCTCCCCCATTAGTCCAGGGACTATTTTCTGACACATCATGTAGGCATGTAAATGTTTCTCAACTTAATTCGTAGTTGTGTGACTATCATTTCACCTGTTTGTGACTTAGTACCTCAGTTTCTTCAACTGTAAAATGAAGGGGTTGGACTTGATAGTTTCTAAAGTCCTTTCTAGCTCTAGATCTGTGATCCTACCATTCTCTAGTCTAATATATGATTATGGTATGGAAACAGTCTTGGGTTCTGAAAGGCAATGGTAGCTCTGGTGACAGGTTTGCTGTTGTTGTGGAATTGTTTCAGTCATGTCCAACTATTGATGACCCCATTTGAGCTTTCCTTGGCAAAGTACTAGAGTGGTTTGCCATTTCCTTCTGCAACTCATTTTATAGATGAAGACACTGAGGCAAACAGAATTTAGTGACTTAACCCAGCTAGTAAGTGTCTGAGGCTAGATTTGAACTCAAGAAGATGGGTCTTCCTGATCCCATGCCCAGTGCTCTATCTAATGCACCACTTAGCGGTCTCTGGTGGTACCTAGCAAGCCAGAAAGAATCAAGTCTATGCTATATGCTTTATACTTTAAGTTGATGACCCTAGACCCTTTTCTATATGCAGAATGCCACAACTACAAGATTGGCCAATAGGGATTATACTTGTTTTTAGTGAATACAGCTTGAGCTATCTAATTAGATACATAGCTGCCAAAATCTAAAGTGATGGTAGTACTACTCTCATGTTTGAAACCATACATTCTTAAATATTACATGAAATAGTAATCTTTATTTTTTTTTTCCTTTTTCCCTGAAGGAAACAATTAAAAGCAGTCAATTCCACTTTTAAATATGCAATTCAAGTTTGTTACTAGCTACCGAAAGGGGAATGAACAATTTAACTTCTATCTGCATTTCAGTAAAAAATCTATTTTTTCTTCCTATTTCAGGTACAATCCAGCTGCCAGCCACCCTTCAAGAACAAGCAACCTGAAAAGAAATGAGAATAATCATAAGATGAACTGTGCTTTCCAAAGGTGAGCTGAAATGGGCAGCTCCAATGGCTCCTGGTACATCTGAACACTCTTTCCTTATTTTTGAATTAGTTGGTTTGACCCATTTGGATGACCTTCCATAAGGAGATTATACCATGGGATCACACTGTGAGCACTGTCTCCAGGGAAACGACTTTCAGTGTGGGGGGAGGGGTGAAAATCAGAACCTTACCACAGGGTCATGGTTGTCATGGGGATTAGGGCTACCCTATCAAAGTCAGTTCCAATTGCTATATGCAGCTGAGATTTTAACATTCAACAGGGATAGCTATGTCTCACAATGGCTCGAGAAACAATGCACATGAATTGAGCCAGAATAGGAGATCATCATATGAAATTTCACTGTTACCTTTCAAAAGCTCATGGCACAGTTTAATAATTCATAATTTGTTCATTCATTCAACAAACACCTATTTTTGTAGAAACTGATCACTCCTATGGCAAAAGTCAGTCAAAATAAAGGTTTTTCTTAACTGGTTTGTGATTTGTTGTTTGTTTGGAGTGGTAGGATTGGAGACATGGGTGGTTTAGGTGAGCCATGTGGTATAAAGTCTCCATTTTAGCATGTTTTGCATTTGCTAACATGTGCATTTGGAGCTGTCCAGTGAGTACCCATACCTCACTGGCCCCTTTCCATAGCAGATCATTCAGTGATTCAGAGCAGAAAGTGCCACATGCATAGGCACATTCAGAATATAGAATGTGAACACTAAGGATTTTATCTTAAATTGACCCTATTTAATCTTACTCTTAAGGAAAATATTCATTAAAATAGCACTTGATATTTTGTAGCACTTTACGATTTGAAATACACATTTTGCAAACGTTATTTCATTTAACCCCTGTAACAACCCTGTAAATTAGGTACTGTCCATGTTATAAGTCCCACCACCTATATGGAGGGGGGAGGGGCATGTTCAAAGTGAATAAATAGTCCACCCATAATCACTGAGTTAGTATCAGAGGGCACCTGAAAGACCAAGTTTTCCTACCTCCAAGTCTAGAACATTATCTCCTACATAAAATTTTGTGCAAGTCTCTGCTCAAGAAGCCCCAAGGGTAAAGTTGAAGGTCATAGTAATGTTCTAAAAATAAACAGCACATAGTGCCCCAGATGTATTTTGTAACAATGGGTAATTTTCAGTTAATTAAATATTGTTGCAAATATACACTCCCTGACAGCAAAGACTAGCTTTCATTTTGTCTTTATATCCTCACTGCCTTGAGCATTAGTAGGTGCTTCATAAATGTTTGCTATTGAATCAAAACAAATCGATGTATTTACATAAGAGGTCTCTAACAGGAAATAATCTGAGGGTTTTTTGAATTATTCATTTTTTCAAAACTGAGAAAACTTTTTTGAAAATAATAAAATGTTTGTACTATAGTCCTTAACATACACACGCACATTGTTGCTACATGTTTATGGTATATGCTTTCTAGGCTTTCTGAAATACCAACTGGTTTCAGAATAATAAAAAATGTGTAAGGAGAATCACAGTATGATGCTAAATATATATTTAAGAAAAATGAAAGAACTATTCCATGCACCTACCTTCCCATCACCAATAATTACAGGTAGCAACAGTATACTTTTATTCAGAAATATGCATCACTGGAGACTTTTATAATGTTTAGAATCATGGATAAGTGACTCTTAAAACTAGTGAACAACACACTTGTCTAATGATGTTCTTAATTATTTTTTTCAAAATCACCACACACACACACATATGCACACACTCACACATGGTGTTGGTATCACTAAACTTGAAAATAAACCTAGCAAGTGTCAAAACTCTTCATTGCCCATCTCCCTTCTACTTTTCTAGTCTTTTTACACCTTACTCTCCAATTCTTTCACTTCAATACAGTGACATTGGCCTGCTGGCTTTTCCACAAACAAGATACACCATGTCTTATCATGGTGCATTTTCTCTGACTGACTGTCCTCTCCCAGGCCTAGAATGTTCTCCTTCCTCAGCTCTACCAACCGACTTCCTATAAATCCCAATGAAAATCTTTTACAGGAAGCTTTTCTCTACCCCTCTTAATCCTAGTCACTTCACTCTGTTAAGTATTTGTTATATATTCTTTGTATAGGCTTTATATATATATATATATATATATACATATATATATATGTATGTATGTATATATGTATGTATATATATGTATGTATATATATACGTATATATGTATATATTTGTATGCCGTCTCCCCCCCATTAGATCGTAAGCTCCTTGAGGGCACAGACCATCTTTTGTTCTTTTTGCATCATCAGAGCTTTAAAAAAGTGGCTGGTACATCATAGACACTTAATAAATGTTTATTGCTTGATTGTCAAAAATGTACAGATATTATTTCACATGCATAACTAAGCTATTTCATTGATTTTTGGCCGAGACAATTCAGCCATCATAGCAGAGTTATATGTATGCTTGCAAAGTACACCTGTATGGGACAGGATTTTTAAACAATAGGAGAGACATCCTTAGGAGAAACAAAGTAAATTTATTTTACAAACCTTGTAAGATTTGGGCACACTTCCATAATGGAGGAGGCAAGGTAAAAGGGAATCTGCCTTAATTTATACTCTTTAATGAAAAGATTCCCACCCTCACCAAAAGATCCCTTCTCACCACTGGCTAGGAGGTGGGCTTACAGTCTAGGCACGAAAACTACACAGAGGACCAAGGTTGATCTGGCCCATTCAGGTTTTTCCCTGTCAGAGCTCAACTGCCAGGGTGGCGTCTAAAAGTCTAGGAGAAGAAATGGGGTGGGGTGGGGGAGAGACCTTCCTGGAGCAGAGAACAAATAGTTCACAGGAAGTTCATTATCTTCTAACATCTGAGAGAGAGGGGGAAGGGCATGCCCACAGTTCTAGTCCCTGACCTTCCAAAATCACAAAGCCAAATCTCAAAACCTCTCCTATTCCATTAGACATACCCTGTGAAGTCTTCACAATTATCCATCCCATTCATGCCTAATATATAAGGATTTGGAAACCACATCCCAGAGTTGGTAGAGTAAATTCTCATATTGACCACCATTGCCTATTATTTTACTATTGAAAAAAATCACCAAAAGAATTAAAACAGAGATATTCTTTGAAACTTTACTGGAACCTATTTGTAAGAAAGAAATAGTACTTTTAACACACTTGACAGTAAATATTTCTTTCTTAAGCACTGTCTTTTGCAAACAATTCACACTTTTGAATGTTTTAAAGAACTTGACACATCCTTCTGGAAGAGCAACATAACAGGATATCTCCTTCAAGAAATCATGTGATAAAGACAAAAATCTCTTCCAAGTAGTTCAACTTACCCCAGATATTTGTTACTTCCCTATCTCCTCATCTTCCTTCAAGGATTGCTCCTGACTGCACTAAGGATGAGCTGACAAGATTCTAAACAGCACTCAGTCTTAGGGCACTAAAATGACTCCTCTGTCTTCTTTTAAATTTTGTCTTATTTTTATTATTAAAAAAATAAACACAATTGTCATACTCACAAACTCCTGAGTCAAATTTCCAAGGAGCTTCCAACTGACCACCAGATTTCCATAGTTAACAAATATTTGCAATTATGCTTTACCACTAGATTTGAACCTTTGAGTATACAATCAGCAATATAATGCTCCCCCCCCCCCCGCCAAGAAACTTACAAGGTTTCTAAAGCTATCCATAAATTTAACAGCTGCTTCCTGAGATTCCACTGACTACCTAGCAATATTAGAAGCAGAAAACAGATCCAGTGATGATTGCTAGAAGGTAGAGATCAGTGTCACCTGGAATTTTGCTCTAAGGCAGAGGTTCTAGAAGAATTGGAATTTAAAGATGCCTTGAAAAACCAAGAAAATTCATGTGTTAGTAGAAATCCCTAGTCATTCTGATGTTCACTCCATTCTTGGCATTATGGAACCCTTTGGCACTGGCAAAATCTATGGACCTTTTTTTTTTTAGAATAATGTCTTTAAATGTATAAAATAATGTATATGGGAGAGGATTCTGGGAAGATGGCAGATTAGGTCAGAAAATCCCAAGCTCTTAAGATTTCCCCCACAAAAGAGTTAAAATAGCACCTTAGGGTGAACAAAGTGTGGGTGGAGATGAAGAATAGGGGCACAACCAGGATCTTTCTGGGACAGTTTGAGAAGATCTGAAGGAAAATCCCAGGACCAGGTTTGGTGTCTGCTAGGAGTAAACGCCTCCAGGCTAGGTTCCATTTTAACTACAAGAGGGCAAGTCCTTAAACAATTAGCGACAAGCCCAGGGTTAGTTGGTTTAAGAGGCTGCCTCTGGCCCAGCCACTGGAACATTTCATCCCCGGGATAATGAAGAGAGTCATGAGTTTGAGCCCAGGAAGACTTAAGGAACCTCTGCTGACAAGGAATGCCAGACCCAGCTGTGCTGCAAAAAGCCATGGAGGCAAGAAGGAACTAGCATATGCTACATGAGTGCAGAAGCAGTGGGGCAGAAAGCCCCTGGCTGTGGGCACTTACAGGAGGTTGGAGGTTTGGCTTTGGTTCCAGATTAGAGGGGAGAACTGAAGATTTGGGGCAAGAGGCACCATTTCCAATACCCCAGGGCTAGAGGTGATTACAAAAATCAAGTTATTACCACGAAAAAAATGCACAGGCAAAGGAGAAAGAATGCAACCATAGAAACCTATTATGGGAATAGAGATGACCAGGGTTCATCTTCAGAGGAAGATATTGAAGTAAAGAAACCCCCAAAGAGCAATGTCAAATGGTCACTTGTCCAAAAAAAAATTATAGAAGATCTTTAAAAAGATTTTAAAAATTAAATGACAGAGATGGAGGGAAAACTAATAAATCAATAAATAAATAAATAAAAATAATCCAAGAAAAACAGGAAAGTCAAGCAATTAGAAAAGGAGATCCGGAATCTCAAGGAGGAAAATGACACCTTGAAAATCAGAATTGGGCAAAGTGAAGCCAGTGAAATTATAAGAGATTGAGAAATCATTAAACAAAACATGAATAATGAAAAAATAAAAGAGAAAGTGCAACATCTTATAAGAAAAACAACAGATATGGAGAATAGATCAAGAAGAGGGAAATATAAAAATAATTGGAGTAACAAAGTTATGATCAAAAAAAATCTTGATACAGTAATTCAAGAAATAATTAAAGAAAATTGTCCTGAATCATTAGAACAAGGCAGGGAAGTAGAAATAGAAAATATCCATCGCACACCACTTAAAAGAGATCCTTTCAGGAAAATTCATAGGAATATCATAGTCAAATTCTGAAACTCCCAGCTCAAGAATAAAATATTAACAGCATCAAGATTAAAACAATTTAAATATGATGGTGCCACAATTAGAATTACACAAGACCTAGCAGCAGAGACCTTAAAGGACCATATATCAAGGAGCAAAAGACCTGAAGCTCTGGCTCATACCCTTCAAATTTAGGTATTATCTTGAATGAAAAAAAAAATGGACATTTGACAAACCTTCAGACATTCAAGACTGTTTAAAAAAATCCTCAACTTAATAGAAGATTCAACATACAACAACCAAGAGAAACATTAGGTACATACCAAAGACTGACTATAAGAGATTCATAAAGAGGGGATCGGCAGGTAATAGGAGGGCTATGTAGTGGGTAGAAGTAAAGTAGAGGAAGCAGGAAGGACAGGAAACAAGAGATATGTACAAACATAAAAATGAAGATCAGGAGTAGAGTATGTTTGGGAAAGTGTATGTCTATATATGCATATATATATGTATATATAAGTGTATGTATATATCTATATGTATATGTATATATTGAGAAACATGTAAACTATATCGTAACCTTCTGGAGTGGGGGGAGGGGGAGAAAAAGAACAAAGTTAAAAAGTGCACATCAGAGAACAAAAGAAAACACAAAGAAGCAGAGAAAGGATGGACAATTCTCAACACAAGGTGTATTACTTATGATACAGGCTTTTCTGAAAAGAAAATTTATTTTTACATATTTTGAATCCTCTCCTATGTTCTGCTATGCTCAGGACATGCATTGTTTCTTTCCTATTTTGTATTTAAGTTTCGATATTCAAATTTATGATATGTTTTTGTTTCTTTTCTCTGTCCTGTATTTGAGTTTTGGTAAAAAAAAAAATTTAAAAAACAATGTGTATGTATATGGAATTACAAAGGAAAACAATTATACTGAAATATAGTTATCAAAATATAAAACAAATTCATGGAGCCCAGGTTAAAAATCCTGTTATAAACAAAGCTCCCAGGGAGAAAAAGAGACTTAAACTGTCTGATTGCAAAAGGTATAGACATGGGAAAAGAGAGGTTTTTGTGAAAATCAGCAATAGATATGTAGTATTTTCAAGTTGTTTGTCTTGCTGATTTGTGAAAAAAAAATTTTGTCACATCCGTTTCTGAATATATGTCAGTTCTCCACTACCCAGAATATCTTCCCTGATGACAAAAATTTAAAAAGAATAAGAAAAGCTATCAGAAAAAAGAAAAAAACAACAACAAACCCATTACACTGGGTCTGGCCTCATATATATGTAGCATTCCATATCTATATTTCCTTCCTCACATCTTCAATGAAAAGAATTTCTCTTTTAGTTTAAACAAGTGGTTACAAAGACTGGTTGTGTATAGCACCAAACACCAATGAAAGATTGATATTCAGGATTTGGAATTTTCTTTCTTCTAGTTTGGGGAACTATCTGTTCAACTGAATCCAAAAATAATTTCAGCATGTAATAATAATACCTAACATTTATATAGTGCTAACTATGTGCCATGCACTGGTGCTAAGTACTTTACAATTATTTTCTCAGTTGATCCACTCAATAATCCTGAGAGGTAAATTGTATTACTATCCTGTTTTGACAGATAAAGAAACTGAGACAAGCTGGAAGAAGTGACTTGCCCAGGGTGACACAGCTAGTAGGTATCCAAGGATGAATTTGAACTCAGTTTTCCTGACTCCAGGCACAGCAATCTATCCACTGTACCACCTAACTGTTTTCCTAAAAATTAGAGCATGTTTGTTTGTTTTATAAAGATTGAGGAGGATATGAAAGAGTAAAAATTGTTTACCAGGCTACAGATGTGTAACAGGGAATGATGATATCAAGTGTTAGTGGAGTGGTTAGTATGTGGGAGAGCCAAACCAGAGCCATCTACAAGCCAATGGATAATTCTTCTTTATTTGACAACAATGAAGGAAGACAAGGACCTGGGTCAATTATTTCGTGGTTGGTATAAAGCTGATCTAGAACGGGACCATTGTTGTGAGAATATCATCAGACATCCTTTTTCCAAAATGCAGCTTACAACATCTGCATGGGAATAATTACAAAGAAGTAAGAATGCACCAAGAGGTATTCTATCACCTAACAGCAGAGTATGAGTGTAAAGCCTAAAGTACATATATCCATTATGAGAGATATACACACACGATGGGTGGATGACAAAAAATTTCAGATTGGCATGTATTCATTTTACATACTCCATGATTATTCCTGAGTTTCCATTAATTCAAATATTCTAGAATTTGAATGCTAGCTAGAATTCTCCTGTTTAGCTGGACTTTCAGTCCTCATCACCCATGCTCTATTGCTGACCATGCCACACTGTAACAATTTCCCCCCAATGACCAAAAAAAAGATATATATAAAATTTTGCTTACATCTACCCATCAATTTCTTTTCAGCATCTACTTTGATTTTTACACGTCTTAAGATTATTTTCATGGTTGAATGTAGGCGAGGTTTGTTGTATCTCAGGTAATAAAGTGGGAACACCAGTGTGTCTAAAAATGAAACATGCAAATATTGCAACTATCCCACCTACTCATTTAGAAAGGAAGAACAATGACTGGCTTCTTGAAATTTTAACAGCACTGAGTATCATGTGAGGTTAGTTAGTCAAATTTTCATGACAAACAATACCATATGTACCAGTAGGTCACCTTAAATGATGAAATATAGATGTTTAGAAATAGATTCAAGCAAAAATGTATAATTTATCTGTCCCCAAACTTGAGAAATGGCTTCTATTCCATGCAGTCCAGCTTATCTTTATTTTTTTCATATGCCAGGAAGATCTTAAGATTCTAAGAATTATGGTTGAAAGGGACTACTTTAGAGATCACCTGTTCATCCCTTTAGCTGAGCAAATGTTGAAATTTCCCCTTCTGTTTTAGAAGTTACTGCATTCAAACTTTAAAAACACTTCAGAGTTTACTTCCCTGTGATCCCTTTGGGTCTCCTCTTGAAATGAGTGAAGGAAGGGGTAGTGATTAGCCTTCCCATCTTGACAGCTGAAAATTGGTCGGTACTGCATATAAAATAGACCTGTCAGGATGCTTTGTGAAGATTGCATTTGAACATCACCTACTGGTAGTTGCTTAATTGCTACAAAGCAAGACACAGGGGAGTGGATTCCATCAACAGTAGGGGGTATCAGAAGGACAATGTAAGGCTAATAAGGCTCTTCAGCCAGAAAGTCAAAAAGAAGAATTAAGGCAAATTTTCTGGCTAATTTTGGAGGTAAGAGAGGAATAAATTTCAGAATTATCCAGGTAATTCACATTACTGTCTTGCTTTCTTCCAAGTCATTCATATGTACAGATAAAACAGGGTCAGAGAAATGAATTATCTGTTTTCCTTCCTTAATTCATTATCAGAAAAGCAGTACTATTTAATGGAAAGTACAGAAGTCTTGGATTCCAATGACTTGAGTTCTAGCTACAATGATGGGACTGGCCAATAAGAGTTTGGTCCTCAGACCACTTGCAATTTGCTCTGCTACTTATCCTTATGAAGACTCAATTAGCTTTCTTCTAGAGATTCAAATAAAGGGGCCCTTTCCCTCCTTGCTTTAGAATATAGTCAGGTATCCTCTGGATGATTCCTACTGGCATATTGTATATTGGCAAAAAAAAAAAAAGGTTTTGACTGTTCGGCTATTCAAAAGGTTCAAACGCACAGTCTGTTCCTCAGGTCCACCATTTCTTCTTGAATGCATAGCACCTATTTCTTTGGTCTCAGTTGGGTTTATTTTTTTTCATAATCTTAAGTGGATAAGTATCACAGATGGAAAGGACTGCTCTAAAACCTTGTGAGTTTCAAAAATTTCTCAGGAGACACCAGAGATCCCTTTAGTGGCCAGAGTCTACAGTAACAATACTGGCTAAGCCTAGTGAGGAACCAGCCCTGAGGAGTGTTCTTCTTAACCCAGTCCAGCATGGAATCAAAGATCATGTCCTGAAAGCAAAAGAGCAACTCCGACATTGGCTATGTCACATTCCAAGTGAATTTAATGGGTTCTGCAAAAGGAATAAAGGACTCCCTGAGGCAAGAAGTATACCTCATTCTGGGTTGGGAGAGAGGGATTACTGTTTAGGGAACAACTTTAAGTATTAGTCCCTTCTTCCCAGGAACTGATGTGTGCAGAAAGGAGTGGATCTCTAATTTGTGATTTTGTTGTATTTATATCCTCGCTATACCTTCTTAGTAAATATTCTCTCACAATTACAAAGTAATATTAATTGATTAATTGATATAGGGGAAAAGATACTGGTCAAGTGATATAGAAGGGAAGACAGGAGATAAGGACTAATTAGTGACACTATGAAAAAGACAACCCCAGCCCTTCAGACTTACCCTTATCATTCTCAGGGAAGAAATAGCTGCCCTCTAGACACCAAGCATACTGGTCTGGGGGTAAGGAATCTGTGGCTTTGTGCCCCCCTAGGTCCTCAAGTGAGGCCCTTTATCTGAATCCAAACTTCACAAAACAAATCTCCTTAATAAAAGGATTTGTTCTGTAAAACTTGTACTCAGTCGAAAGGCCACACCCAAGGACATATAGGGCCATATGTGGCCTGAGACCACAGGTTCCTCCACCCCTAGACTAGTCCAAACATGGATTGGAAGAGTGAGTCCCGAGCTCATGCTACACAGTCCTGACTCCAACACTTGTCAGCTGTTTCCCTTCTCTGAGTCACAGTATGTTCGGGTACATGCTAAGAACAAATATCCTTGTAATCTCACAGGGTTATAATGGGGCAAGTGCTTTGTAAAATATAAACATGAGGTATTATTATGACTGGTAAAATCCAATTTACTAGTTGGGATTCCTGGACTGTGGATGTTCCCTAAAGTCCTTTTTATCTCCTTAGCCCCAAAGGAATAGGGATAATTTAAAAGTACAATCAATTTAATGCTAGGCCTAGACTTGATTCTCAAGTCCAAGGTTTGGTGGCTGTTACCTTAAGCAAGTCATTTAAACTACTTAAAACTACTGGTATCAAACTTGAGGAGGCAAAACTCCAGAATTCATCCAAACCAGACTTGATGTAATTGGGAAATAGTTAACAAAATAAATAAAAATGCAATACAATATAGATAATGTTAATTTGTGATTTTCTAAGTCAATACAGTTTGAGTTTGACACTATTGATAACCCATCTGACCTCTTCTGTTTCCTTGCTTCAAACTGGGACTAACAGCTAGGAAAAAAAAAGAGTATTGCAGCAGCATCTCTCTCCCACTGAGAGCGACTCTACTTTGAGCTCCATTTCTATCCATTCAACTCCTACTAAAATTTTTACAAAGTATATTCTTGTTTATAAGAGAATAATTTGAAACCAATGTAATGTTATTGACTGTAAGTGTCCTGTATTTTAATACCATTTGGCCTACAAATAAAGTGTCACACATATAATGATGTAACTGTGTGAACTGATCCCATGCCAGGAGAGTCACTTTACCTGGGTTGTGTTTGTTTTGTTCTGAGACAGGATGTCCCTGACTCCCCCAGGCTGGAAGTGTAGCAGCCAATCAGAGTCCAGGATTCACTAGGAATCAATGTGCAAGCTTTGACTATTCTATTTCTTTTGGACCTGTGACAGTTTGCTCCACCTTAGACAGCCTGGTGGCATGCTTGCCCTTCCTGCCGAGTCCACACAGTACTAGTACTACATTAAGTGAAGATATCTCATTAATTTTAGCCCTGCCACAACTCAGAACTCCAGAGTTCCCACCTAACCTCAGCTTCTCAGTAGTATGAATTGCAGGTCTCTGCCACCACATGCAACTATTTTTTTCTCCCTTGAATAAAGAAGTCAGCATATAGTATTTGGGTATATGCTGTGCTTTCTACTTTTAAAAAATTCATTCTTTCATTAGTTGATTCATCCCTCAACAGATATTTACTAAAGGTTGCCTATGTACAAGTCATTGGTGAACCAGGTTCAGGGAACTAGGGGAAGCACTATAGTGATGATGATGATGATAAAAGTCATCATTATGACTTATAGCATTTTAAAACTTTGCGAATTATTTTATATGAATTATCTCACTTAAGCCTTGACAGTCCTCTGAGATAGGTCCTACAGGTACTATTCTTATTTTATACGTGTGGAAACTGAGGCTCGGAGAAGTTAAATGATTTTGCCTTGATCACACACCTAACAAGAGTGAGAGGCAGTAACGGAGCCCAGGTTTTCAGTCTAGCACTATCCATGAACAAGGTGCTGTTATATTGTCCAGAACCTTACCAATTAGGAAGAAGATAGATAAGATATGTACATAAATAAATGCAATACAAGGGCACATATGTAAATCCATCAAGTTCATGTTAGTACAAATGTTACCAAACATTAGTATTCCCCCTAAACTTTAACTGCTATAGTGTTATACTTGTTGAAAGAATTTCAAACATAAATTCTCATAAAGAGATTTTTGTCTCATGGATAAAAAAAAGCATAGATTTTTATGTATAATGTAAATCATAGTGTAATTTTTCATATATCTAGGGTGTCTATTCCAATATATCGATGAAGGGAGCTATTGTATGGTAGAAATAATTTTGTAATTTGAGCCAGGAGAATTGACTTTAAAGTTTGTCTCAGATACTCCCTGAGCAAATGACTGCAGGCAAGTCATTTAACTTCTAACAGCTACATTTACTTTATTTGCAAAATGGAGGAAATAATTACTTGCACTACCTACCTCATTGGACTACTATGAGGGAAGGATTTTATGAACCTGAGAGCACTATAATAAAGGTGAGTGATTGTTTAGGGCTGTTGTATGAGGGTGACACTTGTTTATGGAAAGCAAGGCCATGGCAGCAAACACTCTGAAAGGCTTTACCCAGCTAGAAAGGCTTTGACTGGGGCCTCAGAGACCTCTGAAGATGGAGAGACTCATTACCAGTTCAGCTGTAGGGTCTTGAAATCATTCACCCACGGCAACTCTCAGTGACTATCTCCTCATTTGTAGAGGGGATATGATGGGCATCAGAGGAGAAAATATACATGGACCAAAAATCACAGATTTCTGAAATTGTGTGTAAGTACTCATTCATCCAGGCTGTGTGAACAAAAGGAGTAAGATATTAGATGACCTTTCAAGGTAATTTCAAAGCTTTATGATCATAAGATTAAGAGAGAAAAAAAGAAGATGATTAAAGGGTTACAAAACAGTACCTATGAAGAAAGAGCAGGAAAAATGACATTATTTAACTTCAATAAGAGGCTGTTATGGGCTAATTTTAAAATAATATTTGAACACATGAAGGCTTATCATAGAGAGCCTACTCCCTATCAAGGTTCACTTTAAACCCAAGTCCAAAGATCATGAATTTAAAAAAAAAAATGAAAGAGTGAACCAACAATTTTGAAATTTAAAAATTCTCATTACTATAAACTCACTCCTTTCATTCTTCTTTGCTTTTCTTCCTTCCTTCCTTCCCCCCTCTGTTCCTCCCCATTCTCCCTCTCTCCTTTCTCTTTTTTCCTCCCTCACTTCTTCATTCTTTCATTTCTTCATTCCTTCCTCAACAGGTGTATTCCACCAACACACTAGATAAAATGCTAGACTTGAAGTCAAGGAAGACCCAAGCTCAAATCCAGCCACAGCCACTTACTGGCTATATGACCCTAAACATGCCATATAACTTCTCTTAGCCTCAGTTGCATTGTCTATATAAACGGCTAATGGCATGCCTCTTAGAGGGTTGTTTTGAGGATTAAATGAAATAAAATATGTAAAGGGATTTGTAAACCTTAAAGTATCATATAAATTCTTGTTTCATAATTATTGAATTACATTATAGAAAAGTATATAAATCATTATTATTAAAATTATTGTTATTACAATTATTTCAGTGGCATATGTAACTCTCAGTAAGGAAATTCCTTCTACCAAAGTAATGGGTAATTGTTTTGCAATGTTAAGTCTTAGAGACTTGCTTGAGTAACTGAGAGTGGAGGTGACTTCACCAAGGTCACATAACTAGTTTTTGTTAATGGTGAAGCTTAAACCCAAGTCTAGCTTACCCAGAAAGCTCTATGACAGTTGCCTCTCGGATCATTTTTTATCAATGTGCCAAAATAGTCCAGGCTATTTACTAATCTTCAGATAGTTCGAGGTTAAATAGGGAATGCCATATCTTATGCAACAGATTGGAGTCTGAGAAGTTTTGTGCAAAGCAGAATTTTGTAAGCTAAGAGAGTTAACCGTTAAATGTAGCAAATCACTTGGTTCAGCAGAGTCCTTAGAAATGTGATTGATTGGTTCAGCACTTCTTCGGTCAAAAATCACCTGGATAAGTGGAGGATAGAAGAGGTATGTATGGCCAGGCAGCTATTCATGTGAAAGAGGACTTCGCAGTTTGACATGACAATCGGCAGAACTAACAATCTCATTAACACAGGTATTGCATTCAGAATTATAGGATGCATATTGACAACTGGAGAGCATCCAGAGGATGATGCCCAGGATTGATAGATAAATACTTAATAAGCACTTACTATGTGGCTGTGCTAAGTATTGGGGATGCATATAAAAGCAAATAAAATAGTTCCTGCCCTCAAGGAGCTTACATTCTAATGAGGAAATAAAGCACATTAAAGGAGTACTGGAGAGAAGGGAAGGGTACTGATTGGAAGGGAAAGGTGGAGGGAACTACAGGAAGTGATGTGGTGACTTGATTTATTGACTATACAAGGAAAAGGGCTCATCCATCTGAGCTGGGAGAACCCAGGAGTGGAATCCTAAGATTCTAACGGGAGTGTAGAAAGATGGGTTGAAAGGCCATGGTGGGGAGATAGTAGGAAAGGAAGAATTGGAATTTAACTCATAGAGTATCAGCTGAAGTGATTAGGGATATCTGGGAAAAGAAGGTTTAGGGGAACAAATAGCTACCTCAAGAACTTCCAAGTGGAAAAGGGACTAGACTTGTTCTGTTAGCCTTGGGGGCAGAATTGGAACAATGCTTAAATGCTGCAGAGGTAGATTTTTCTCTAAATGTGAGGGAAAACTCACTAGCTACTAGAGTTATCCAAAGGCTTGATGATGGCTTGTCTTCAAACGTTGGAGGTCCTAGATGAAATCAGCGGTGCAGAGTTTACTTTTGTTCAGGAAGGGGTTGGACTAGATGACCTCTTGATTCAGAGGATAGAGCATTGGGCCTGAAGTCAGGAAGATCTGAATTCAAACCTGGTCTCAGACACTTACTAGCTGTGTGACCCTGGGCAAGTCATCTCAACTCTGTTCGCCTTAATCTACTAGAGAAGGAAATGGCAAACTACTCTAGCATCTTCAACAAGAAAGCAGTCATGGAGGACTGAACAACAACAAAGATTCTGTGATCCTTTTTTTAGCTTCAAGAGGAGTACTGAAACATATTCTTCACCCATTGTTTTGCTCCTTTTTAGCAACTAAGTGGCACACTGTATAGAGTACTGTTCATGGAATAAGGAAGACCTCAGTTCAAATGCAGCCTCAGACACTTACTAGCTGTATGACTCTGGCCAAGTCACTTAACCTCGATTTGCTTTACTTTCCTCATCTGTAAAATGGGGGTGATGGTAATAGCACTTCCCTCCCAGGGTTGTTGTAAGGATCAAATGAAATCACAATTGTAAAGCATTCAGCACAGTGCCTGGCCCCTAGTAATGTAAATGATGAGGATCATAAGCATGATTGTGATGGTCACATCTTGAATCTGTCTATTACTAGATGTCACTGTCTCTAGAGACTGTGGTTTAAAAGTGGATCACGCTTCACCAGGCAGGTACAGACAGTGAGAGACCATAGAAAAAGACAGAAATTGTCAGGAAAGTAGACATATTTAGCAAGAATTACAGGCCTACCATTTATGTGAATCATTTTGATTATGGAATTAAAAGCAATCATTTAAAATTACATACCTACTATGTTTTAAACAAAAACTTGGGGAAAAATATATTTTGCCCCAGAAAGAACATCTACTGAACCAATTCAGGATCTGCATTGGGGGAAACAATTTCTATAGTAGCAGCCACCCATAGAGGATGAAAGTATAGGTCTAGAACTCCTGTCCTACTCTCACCCTCCACCACCACTCCCTCCAAAAAATAAAATGAAATTCCCTTAGACATGAGACAGTGTTAATTATTCATATTAAAGCCTGGGAATTTTAAGCTGGTTTATTTATAATTGTAAATGGTTGAAATAAAGATGTTAGAATATTTGTCTAATGTTTTATAAAGAAAATAAAGAAAATTCAGTGATATCCAACCCCTTTAGATTTCCACAGCTTTGCACTAACAATTTTCTCACTTTCTCATTAACCTTGATATGACTGAGTGAGACTAAATATAACAGAACAGAGCCAAATTAGATGCAATGTAGCCAGAGAGGTCAAGTGAACATGACTATCAGAGAATCTGCATTATAGCTTCTATGTGACCTATACAAATGGAGTTAATGATTGCAATTTTAATGAAGAAGAAACACAAATATTGGGGGAAACCAATAGACAAAGTGAAAATTTATTTTCATTTGCAATTACACGGTTATTTTTTTTTACTTTTTTCCCACTATTTAAAACATCCTAAAAGAATATCTATGTAGCAAAGGGATACACTTTGTGTGTGTGTGTATGTGTGTGTGTGTGTGTGTGTGTGTGTACACAAAAGAATCCTCCACATACCTGCAAGTTTTTACCTCAACAAATACTTAATGTTTGTATAACACTTACTGTGCCATAAGGCACTGAGCCAAGTGCTTTACAATGATTGTTTCATTCGACCCTTACAACAATGCTGGGAGGTAAGTGCTATTATTATCCCTACTTTGGAGATGAGAAACATAAGGCAGAGAGGAGTTAAGATACTTGCCCTGGGTCACAGTTATAAGTGTCTGAAATCTGATCTGAACTCAGGACTTCCTGACTCCAGGCCTAACATTTTGTCCACCAAGCCACCTAGCTGTCAAATGTAAAATTTTACCGAAAATGTAAACCTATCAAAGGATCCCATTGGGAGGACGAGGGGCAGGATTTTCTAGTTTAAGTAAGCTGACCATTCTCACAGGAAAAATGGAATGGCAGCTTTGTGGCAGAGTGGATAGAACACCAGGCAGGTGTTCAAATCTTGCTTCGGACACCAGCTGTGTGACCCTGAGGAAGTCTCCTAACCCTACTTGCCTCAGTTCCTCATCTGTAAAATAAGTTGGAGAAGTTGGCAAACCCCAAATGGGGTCACCAAGTCAGACAACTGAAAGGTTGAAATGACTGAACAACAAAGAGCTTGGGCAAATCATTTAATGCCCTTCAGCCCTTATTTTCCTGATCTATACAACAAGGCTATTGGGCTAGATGCCGTCCGATTTTCTTTCCAGCTCAATCTTCATTATCCTAGGGGATAATAATGCTACTAACACCTATTCCAGAGAGCTGTTGCCAAGAAAACCCCAAAGAGGGCATGGAAACTTGGACATGACTCAAAACAAAAAACAATTCAAAATGTTCCAGGAACTGTTCTAAGAACAAGAGATCTAAAGAAAGGCAAAAAAAAAAAAAAAAAAGCCCCTACCCTCATGGAGCTTATAGTCCAATGGGGAAGACAACTTACAAACAACTTTGTACCAATAAGCAACATAAAGTGTAAATTGGAGATAAATCAACAGAAAGTACTAGCGTTAATGGGGATTGGTGTAACAATAATGCTGCTTGCAGCTACTGTGGAGGTGTAAGGCCAATAATACCAGCACACAGGAGGGCTGCTAGCACAGGTTTTTTCATCTGCTTTTCTGAGAAAAGCAACCTTTAAGGGGTTTACAATCTCACTTTAATCAAACATACATATATCATTCACTTTGTTCAGGGAAAAAAGTCAGCACCCTAACCTTCAGAGAAAACACAAACTGAAATTGTAAGCAGAAATTATATAAACAGGGAAAATAACACAAATCAGCATACAGGGCTACTATCTGACCATAGCAAAATATATATATATATATATATATATATATATATATAAATCAGCATACAGGGCTACTATCTGTCCATAGCAATATATATATATAATTACCAGAGAGAGAAGTACCAACATCTGAGTTTTCAAAGTGGCGGGGGAGAGGGGGGAGGGCTCCTTAATGGCTAACTGGAGTCTTGTCTGGCCAAGTCACAGGAACACTCTTCCAATGACTGAGCCCCTCCCAAACAAAATAACCTCAGAGTATACACACACACACACATATATATACATATATATATATATATATAGTATGTTTCTTCAGGGTCAGAGGGCATCAAAACAATGTTACTTAAACCCATGTGACTTAGAACTTCTTCTGACTTAAGCAGGTCATCAAAGACTCTTGATTGAAACAAAGGCAAGACTCAAAGGCACTTGATTGCCTTCGTGCTGAGAAGCACTCCAAAATAAAAAACAGCAGAAAGTCCCACCCTGCTTGCCATTACAATTGGAAAACACTTCTTTCATAAAGTAAAACTTTAGCTAAGCTGCTTCTAAGGCAATCCACCACTGTTACTGCTATTTAGGACTTAACAAGGGAGAAATCCCCTTCCTCCGCCCTTTGGTATAGTGTACAAGGTTAATGTCAAAGACCAAGTACTCCAAGTTTCATTCTCCTACCTTGTTTGTCATTTCGCTGCTATTTTTTTCTAATTGTCTGATTATTCCTTCTTAGTCTTTGCTCCATTTTTTCTCCTATTCTTACCCACTGTATCAGCATTCACTCCCAAAAGTTCTTTTCTCATTCCTATTTACATCCTCTCTTTCCTTATCCCGTTTCAATTATCTCTACCCAGATGATTCCCAAACCTACTCAACCAACTCTTATTTCATAACATTACTCTTTTTGTTTCTTCTCCTAGTTGTCTGATTATTCCTTCTTAGTCTTTATTCTATCTTTCTCTTTTTTTGCCCATTATCTGTACCCCACCAAAGTTCTCTTGACTTTTATATTTATACTCTCTCCTCTCTGTCCTCGACCCACTCCCCATTCAAGTATTATCTCTGTCTAGATGGCTCTCAAATCTACCTATCCAACTCTTATTTCTCTTCTGAATTTTTCCTGCATCGCCTGCCGGAAATATGCACTTAGATTTCTGGGAAGCATCTCCAAAATTAAATGCATTATATTTAACTACAAACCTATTTTTTATCCAGACTTCTGTATTTTTATTTAGGGCACCACCATCTTTCCAGTCACCCAGATTCACAACTTCAAGGTTGACTTGACTCTTCATTCTCTCTTGCCCCATTGATCTAATCCATTGCCAAGCCTCCTCCATTCTTCTTCCACAACATCCTTTTCCTCTCTATATCCCCTCAATCTCAGTATTGAAAAGCTTCTGCTTTTACATGCGTTGTTTCTGACTTAGGCCAGTTCTCCCCAGCTTGGTCAGCCTGGTACTCAACCCCACTTGGGTGTTTTACCATATTGGTGCTGGACTTAGTGTAAATAGGTAATCAATTTTTACCTTTCTGTAGCTCAGAACTACTGAACTCAAGTCTTCTGACAAGCTCAGCCTCCCTAGTAACAGGGATTGTCAATGGGTGCTCTCTAGTTGTACTCTTTGTGACTTCTCCATCATGTACCCAGTAATTTGCAAGATCACATCAGCCTTAGTACTCAAACCTCACCACTACCCTCTGCCCCTTTGAATCCTCTGAATAGAGGGTGAAGATCTTTTAAGGAGGGAATCCAGACCAATTATCCTTTCATCTTCTACTTAGCTCCAGTGCTTTCAACCTCTCCATCATGCCCCTGTGCCAGATACCTCCATTACCCCTTTCATCTCCCTTTAATTCATTGCTGTCCCCCATTACATTGTAAGCTCCTTGAGGGCAGAGGTTCTTTTTCTTTTTCATGTCTGAATCTCCAAGTCTTAGTACAGTTCCTGGCACGTAGTAGATGCCTTATTTTTTTTTTTCACTGAATGACAGACTGGTCAAGATAGGCTATGACACCTTTCCATTTTTATTTCATACTTTTTCCATTCACAAACTCTGTTTTAGTTAAATTGGCCTGTCAGCTGTCCATTGTACATAATACTCTATTTTCCACCCCTGTGTCTTTGCACATGTAGATTGTCTTCTACGTTTGGAATTCCTTCCTTCCTCATCTCTGCCTCTTAGAATCCTTAGAATTACTCAAAACACAGCTCAGTTGTCACCCCTAGTACAAAACTCCCACTGTGAATTCTTCCTCTTGAAATTATATTCAGTTTCTTTGCATTTAGTTTTTGTTTACTTCTCTGAGTTCCCTATCTTCCCAGTGGAAGTTTAGGTCTCAGAGGGCAGAAACTATTGTGGTCCTACTTCATATCTCCAGTCCCTAGAACAGTACCTAACATATAATAGGAGCTTAATCGAGACTTCTGAATTGAATTAGATTTAAACTGATATATACATACTTAAATCAGTTTATAAGAAGATATTCTATAATAAGTCCAAGAAATCAATACTGACGAACCAGTGGAATTCCTGAACTTTAAAAAATAAGAGAATGCATGGCAACCCACAAAGTAGTTAGGGTATTCAGACCCAGTTATAGTCTTCTAATAACAGTAACTTTCTTTATTACTGATTCAGCTAATACATAGGACATAACCTCAACATTTTCACAAGGAAGCAAACCATTATCTCTAGCTTGAGAAAGGAGTGATTACTAGTTCAATTAACTTTTAAATGAATATTTGCTGATCCCCTAACATTGTTTCTGGAGCTATGGGTTTGAGGTATGTATCATGTACTCCAATGAGTGTCATGGCAGGTTAGTCTTTCTATTACTTTGAGTGTGTCTTAAACTTTTACTCCTTCCAAGTGCCTGTTGTTTTAACTTGGAGTGATTTCCAGAAAGGGTTATTTTCCTATAGTAAGCTTTTGAAACAAAAAAGCATTGTGTCAAAAGCCTCCTTATCCCTTCCTGATAACCAGACAAAACCATAGGTAACAGGATAGAAAGTTCCTTCCTTGGGGGAAGTTTATACTTTATTATCTCTAGAATTTTTCTTGAGAAGGAAAGATTATGACCATCCCTGAATAATCTAATTCATTAGGTACCTTCCTGTGGAGGTGAATTAAATTTGTAGTCCAACATTATTTTTTTTTTCTTTCCTAGACTTTAATCCATTAATGGAATCATCAAAGAGGTGAAAATAACCTTAGAGGCAAATTGAAAAGTTCATGACTCATCTCTGATAATGTAGGTTTGTTTTCTCTTATCTTTAAGATAAAAAGTCTTTCAAAGACCAATTACCAAACTGTCCCAAATGCCTAAGGGTATAAATTAACTTTTATCACCCAACTTGCTAGGTTATAGCATTTAAATAATCAATCCCTGTAGAAAGAAGAGCTATTCTTCAGGTTATTTACAGGGTAGCTATAGGGTGGGGCAGCTAAGTGGCACAGTAGGTAGAGCGCTGTGCTTCAGATCTAGGGTACTCATATTCACTAGACATTTACTAGCTGTGTGACCCTGGAAAAGTCATTTAACCCTGTTTGCCTCAGTTCTTCATATGTAAAATGAACTGGAGAAGGAAATGGCAAACCATTCCAATATCTTTGTCAAGAAAACCCCAAATGGGGTCATGGAGAGTCAGACACAACTAAAATGATCGAACAGTAATAACAAAACCCACAGGATGCAAGGTACTGGATTTTAGGTCCAGTGGTGCACATAAAGAAGTGACCAAAAAAAAGGTCCTAAGGTGCTGACTGTGGAAGCCCGCTTGAACTCCCCTGGAATCTTCCCACTAGATGAGGCTTTTGCCTGAGGCCATAAACCTTTCATTATTGCTAGGCTCAAATCTCTAGACTAGGTTACTCTTAACCTAGCCTAGCTGTCTGGCTAGCTTCCATCCTTGATCCTATCAAAGTGTCTATGCCCAAATCTGTTATCCTTAACTAGCGTAGCCCTACACTGTCTGTTATCTCTGGGTAGCCTTCAGCTACTTCCCACCCTTTATTACTAATATATTTCCATCCCTTCCAGGATCCTTGGCACAATCTAAACAGCTATGCATCCTGAAACAAATAGAGGCATTATATACTGTGATCCAATCAATCAGGGAAATAAAGCAGATCATTCACAACAAAACAAAACATATCATTCAGTGTCACTCCCCATAATACTTGTTTACAATACAAACATGATCCACCCCTCCGTCCCAGTGAGTAACAATCATCTTTAGTAAATACAGAGTATCCAAGTAAAGTCCTTCTTAAAGGTGGGTCCTTCTCCCCATACTGCCATTTCAGGCTTCCTCCCAGCACCCCAGACACAGGCATGCTTTCATTAGCAAAGTTTGAATGAAAATAAAAAAGTCCAAATAAATTTATCTTGAGGACGTGTCCTTCTCCCCACACTGCCATTGCAGGCTTCCTTCTGGCACCCAAAGTCCCAACTCAAATAAAAAATTTTTAAATAAAGCTCTCTTGGGGAGGTGTCTTTCTCCCCACATTTCCAAGCTTCCTCTTGGCACCCTCAGGTACTGGCATGCTGTAATTAGTAAAGCTCTGAAGCAAACAAAAGTCCAAATAAAGTTCTCTTGGGGGGGGGGGTCGTGTTCTTTCCACACTGTTCCAGCCCTCCACTTCCAAGTCCTGAGGGGTGCCTGGGCAACAAAGCTAACAGGGTGGGGTCCTGGGGGGTCCAAGGCACTTTCTCCCACCCACCACAGACAACTCTGCCCCTCCCTTCTGGGTCCCAAACAGTCCCAGGTGAAGGCAGCAAAAAAGCACACTCAGCATCTTGCTGCAAAGTTTTTATCTTGCCCCAGGGCTGAACTCCAAGCTCCTGGGTTCCTAGTAGTCCATCTCCTACTGGCCACTCCTGGCTTCTGCAGAATCCTGATATAAGGCAGTTCTCCACCTTTGTGCTCACCTCACCAAAGGCAGCTCCAAGGCAGCTCACCCTCTCACCTTTCCAAAGTTCTCATGCAAGCAGTCTTATGCTCCATTTGGGTCAATATGTCAGCAGCCACCACTCACTCCTTCTCTCTGCTCACCAGCTGCTCCTGCCAAATCTGCAAGAAGGACATTCTCCAAGTCTCCAAGGCCATTTTCCACTCCTCTTTCAAAACTCCACATATGATACAATCTCAAGACATTCACTCTTCCAACACAGTCCTCAGAAGCTGGGATTATCCACTCAAGCCCAAGCCCTCGCCATCCACCCCTCCCTCAAGTCTTTGCTTCTTCTCCTCCCATAGCTTCTGCTCTAGCATGTCTCCTACAGAGGGCTAATGGGGTAAGGAGAGGGAAGGAGCGGTTATCTCCCAGGGCTCCCTCTCTGGGCTCCCAGAAAACCACTCCCATCCCTGCTACTTGCCTGTTCTCCTTCAGGCCTCCACTGTTCCTGGGGCTTCACAGAACCGTAGCCATGACAAATAAAAAGAGCAACCCAATAACTGGGAAACATTCAACTACCATATCAGTATCCCAATGCTCCATACTTTCCTTTTAATCTGCATATCCTGCCGATTATGCCATTTTTGTAGCAACAATTTGGCTAGCAGCTGCTGTAGGGGTGTAAGACCCAACAAGACTAGCAACAAGAGCTGCCAGAACAGGTTTTTTGATCGGCTTTACTAAGGAAAGTAACTGTAAGGTGTTAACAATCTCACTTTAATCACACATACAAATATAACTCACTTAGTTCAGGAGGAAAAGCCAGCACCCTGAACTTCAGAACAAATACAAATAGAAATTACAAACATCAACAGACAGACCTTGTCTGACTGAAATCACAATTCATAGTTACCAGGGAAGCATGAGCATCTGGGTTTACAAGCTGGGGGCCTCTTAACAACAGCTGCCCAGCATCTCTTCAAGTCACACACCACTCTTCCAGTGAGTGAGAGACCCCAGGAAAAAATGCCAACCTCTGAGTTTGTATATCCTGTTCAGGGTCAAAGGGAGTCACAACATGCAACTCAAATCCACATGACCTGAAAGTGTCACAAACATGTGACTCAAACCTGTGTAAACTAGGCATTCCCTTGAGGCAAGGAGGTCATCAAAGACTCCTAATTTAATCAAAGAAACAAAGGCCAGACTCTTCAAGAGGATTTTATTAAATAAGTGCTAAAAGAGAAAACATTAAAATGAAATCCCACTTTAATTATGATGGAGTTTAGACCGTAGGAGTCCCCTTGAAATCCTCTGGAAACTTCCCACTAGATGAGGCTTTTGCCTGAGGCCATAAGCTTTGAGTTATTGCTAGGCCCAAATCTCTAGGCTAGGTTACTCTTAATCTAGCATAGCCCTCAATCATCAGGCTAGCTTCCACCCTTGAACCTATCAAAGTATCTATGCCCAAATCTGTTATCCTTAAACTAGCCTAGCCCTACATTATCTGTTATCTCCAGGTAGCCTTCAGCTACTTCCCACCCTTAATCCCATGAAGCTCCTCCTCTAGTTACCCCAATCCCATGAAGCTCCTCCTTAGACTCCTCCTCAAGACCCTCCCTAAACCCCTCTTCCCATCACCTCGGGACAACCCTAGATCTCTCCAACCATCTTTGTGTATATAAGTTTCATCTTGCCTCCGTGAAGGGGCTCAGATTCCATCAGAATCTGGCCCACTTGTGAAAATGAAGATCATAAATGGTGAAATTTCTTAAGAAAACCCAATATAGCAAATCTGTAATAAATTTTGCTTTTCTCTTTGGCTGTGAGAAGGATTGAGTTGAATTCATTTGAGCAGGACCTGCCCCGTTGTATTTTGGGGTTTCAAGCACCCCTAAAACATATAGTTCCCTGACCTCATCAGTGCCAGGAAAGCATCATACAGTTTGGAACTAGAAGACCTGAATTTAAATTCTATTTTTGCTACATACTGTCTATACAACTTTGATTAAGACACTTCATTTCTCTGGGCCTCAATTTCCTCATCTGTAAAACAAGCGAGTTGAACTAGGGGTCACAAAGCTAATAAATGCCTGAGGCCAGATTTGAACTCGGGTCTTTCTGACTCCAGGACACAACTTCAGGAAAGAATGTAGATGAGGGAGGCAGCTAGGTGACACACTGAGTAGAGCCCTGGCCCTGGCATCAGTAAAAACACATTTTATATACATATATACAAATGTATGTTTTTTTATATATTTATATATATGTGTATGCGTATGTGTGTGTGTGTGTGCGTGTTTCTTTCCAGGAATAAGGTAGATTAGGGAGATGTGTAATATCAGTTAAGTTGGGGCTTTCTTACTGTTTTAAAATGATTGTCTTCCAGTCTTACTAGGTGCTAAACCCCCGGCCCAAACCCCTATTAGGTGCTAAATCTATGTGGGTATGAATTGGTAACTAAGGTGGGGCTAACTAAGGGAGGCCTGATTAGATCTTTGCTCCTAAGTTTGCCCCAAATCCCTAATTACTAGGTTCTAAGCCTATGTGGGTGTGAAGCTCCGAGGGTCCTAAGGGGAGGTGCTAACTCCAGAGCCAATAATAGGAGCCTAAGTTCTGGTCGCTCAGATGACGTTTGATGATGTCTGAAACTATATAAAAAAAGGGAAGACAGCCATTTGCTGAGGGCTCTCACTCTTGGTGGAGACTACAGGCAGCTGTAGTTAAGAGCCCTCCAGCTGGCCCAGATGTCCAGATTTGGTTTTCTTGGTATCTGTGAATTGTATTTGGTCTCTCTGTTGATGTTTGTAATTTATTTGTATTTTGCTCTGAAGTTCAGGGGGCTGGCTTTTTCCCCTGAACTAAGTGAACGATATTTGTACGCTGAATTTAAGTACACTTGTTAACCCATTAACATTGCTTTCCTTAGTAAAGGAGATCAAAAGAACTTGGGCTTTGGCAGTGTTCTTGTCATTGGGCTTGTGTTGGTCTTTCACCCCCACAACAGCTGCTAGCCAGATTGTTGAAACAAGATGCTTCTAAAGTAGAATTTAGACTAGGGCTTAAAAGCCAAGCACTCATTTTATTGGTTTACTTATTCTTTGTATGACCTTGGGTGAGTCACAACCTCTCGGTGCCTTCATTTCTCTATTTATAAAATGAAGGAATTGTACTACGTGAACATTAAGGTCTCTCCCCACCATAAAAGTGTAATCCTTTGATCTCTGAGAAATTCATCTTTTCCAAAAAATATGCAAAAAGATGCCCCTTTAATAGTGCTTCATGTGGCAAACATTTATGTCCACCTACCTTGGATTTACAAAGACCAGGTGAAGCAAAGGCAATAGCTATTACTCCGCTTCTCCTTTATTCTCCTCTTACCTTTACTTTATGATCTTTTAAAAAAAATTACCACCCATAACTCTTTATTCACTCCTTAATGTCCCTTCATTTCCCTTTTTTTTTCATTTCTCTGATATGATGTCATTTGGAGAACTAAACTTTGAACTAAGAGAGAACATTTGGAGAACTAAACTTTGAAGAACTAAACAGGCACAACATTTATTCTTCAATTTAGAGTACTTAAACATAGGCTGCTCCCTTTCTCGGTTCCAATTTCTTAATCTCTTTTTTCATCCCTTATTCTCTCTCTTTTTTCCTTCTATGTGCTTATTCTTATATTTATTCCTAAAATGTACAGTCATTTACAAACAATCATAGAAAAAGGAGCTGGTCTGAATTTTCTGCCATCTGGCCTACCTATTTAAGATCTGGCCAATACTATCGGCCAGGTCTCAGATAAAACATAGTTCTGGGTTTGGGCCAATCAGACTGCATTTGACTCAGGCTTTTCTTGCCAGGATTTAAACCAGTTACATGGTCCCACTGTGACTGGCACATAGGAAGCACTATCTAAATGCTTATTCCTGTCCTCCTTTCCCTCAGTTTTAGCCAATCACTACCTCAGGACTTTTGAGGGGCAGATTTTACAATGACAAACAAATTATCCCTACTTTTCCATGATTAAAATGATGGTAAATCCAAAGCAAGATTAAGAATTAAGCAAAATAATGGGAACATTTTAACACAGGTGAAATGATGAAGTTTCTTCTATATATAAGGGAGAGGCAGGAGTTTTTGTCACTGAGTTGTTGCTTTCTTTGTGACCCTGCATACACGCCATTTGGTGACACCTACACTAGTAAGATCTATAGAAAGCTCCAAACCAGAGATCACGTGAGCCTGGAAGATCACACCTTAATTTGGAAATATTTAGGGACACAATCAATAGCCATGTACCTTACAGTGAGACGAATGGCCAGCAAAATGCTCCCCAAAATTTCATTCCAAAAAACTGTTTTGCGGATACATAAATTTTTATAAGTAAGTTATCTTTCACTTTTCTGGTATGATTTCAAATACATCACAAAACCGCCCATTTAGAAGTATTTGCTCCTAAATGATAGAGATAGACAGGCAAGCTGAATCACCTTTTCTGAGTCCATTAAGCCTTACACATCCCTTAATATACCATTTTAGTTATGGATACTGAGAAAAATCCTCAAGATTGGACCATAAATGATAAAATCATTGGCAAAGGTGACTCGAAATAGGTACAATTTGAAAATGACCCAATGTTCCCCTTCAATTTTGATAGTGATAATGGAAAAGTGGTAAAAAGGGGACAACACGGTGCTAAATAGCAGCCAATTTTTAAACCATTTGTATTTGAGGTTTGGTGTTCTCAATGGCATTCACTGAACAAGAAGTTAATATACTGTTGAGTTATATTCATAGTGCTATCTTAACCAAATGCAATAAAAAAAAGACATAAGGAAGTTACATCTTACTAGAAGAGTGACTAGTATATTGTTTTTTTTTTCCTCAGAAGAGCAAATAAAGGAATTAAGAGAGCTTTTTTTCAATGAGTGTGCAAAGGCAGCTTAAAATATAATTTAATGGGCAATTTAGTCATCTTACTTTAGACAGTTTAACTGAATTATAATTAATAGTGAGTGACAAGGTCATTGTCCCAAAACACTGGGACAGCTGGAAGGACAGTGATTCTTCACATAGTAGGGCTATAGACCATAATCCTATTCCCTCACTAAGCCCCAGTCATAATTCCCAAAGTCTCATTGTAATATATCTCCCCTCTCCCTTCTACCTTTCCCTTTTGGCTTCTGAGAGATTAGAAGCTCTGAGATCATCAGCCATGATATGTGGATATATTTGGGGCTCTCTGGTACACAAGATGCCCCCTCTACTGGCACAACTATATCCATCATAAATTGTACTCGATGTTGAAGCCCCTGCTCCCCTAAATTGAATTATCCCCAGGTATAAGAATCCTTCCAAGGTCCAGCTCTGTTTTTCATGATAAAATAAGTGAACAGAAAACTGTGAAGATAATTAAAGTTTATGCACCATCTGCTAAAAAGAACGAAGTCAAGAAATCCTATGAAGAACTTAGTAAAATCCCAAATTAAATCAATCTGTAACTTGATATTTAGTGACTTCAGTGCAAGAGTGAGCCCATTGGAAGACCATATAATGTACATTGGACAACATGATTCACATTTAGGAAACTCAAGAAGATAAAAGTTTCAAAAGATTCATACCTTTATAGCACAAACACTTCCTTTAAGAAGCAAGTCAGAAAATGCTTGACAAGATAAATCCTGAACAATGTCACTGGTTTGTTTATTTGTTTTTTTTTTTGAAGGAGATAGGACAGTATTACTCATGAAATCTGAAAAGCGATCAGTCCCTCATACCCATTCCCTACTTTTCAGATTACTATTTGAGAACACACAAAAAAGACTAACAGAAAGATCCTATATACCACTCATGTATTATTAAAAAATTATGATCTAGTTAGCCAGGTCCCAAAGTTGTGTACAGAAAGAAAACTGCCTCAGGAACTCTCTACATCTGATTTAAATCTCTGGTTAACTCCTCATTCCACAAAGGGCAAACAAGAGGCTACTTGGGCTCTTTTGTTTTTATGGCCTTGGGACTTCCTATCTTATGTGTTGTTGTGGTTTCCTGCTACAGATAAGCATTTCCCAACCCAAAGGAGCTTGATCTGTTAGTGTCTTGTTAGTTGGGATAGAGGTAGCTATTTTAAAAGGTCAGAGGAAATTACCTATATGAAAGCTTTTATTGGAATGGAATGGACACTTAGAAGGCAGCTGATTATTACATGCAAGTGGGATGTGCTTGGTTACATATTTGGAAAACTGTTTCAACAAGTCACTCAATAAGAATCTATTTTATGACTGTTACATCCCAGGCTCTGTGCTAGGTGCTGGAGATAAAAATAAAATAAATGAAACAATCCCTTTTCTCAAGGATATTATGATATAACAGGGAAGAGAAAAATACCACAAAGATCTATATATAGAGAGAATAAATACCCTTCATGCAAATTAGTTAAGATTGAAGTAGTTTAAATAGAATGGCACTAGAAGGAGATCAAGAAAGATTCCATGTGGAAGATTTTGATTGATCTATGTCTTGAAGAAAGAGACAAATTCTAAAATGTGAAGGTGTGGAGGGAAGGCTTTGGAGGCAAGGGAGCAGTCAGGGCAAATATTCAAGAGATGAGAGATTGAGTGTCTGGCAAGGAATCAAGAGATGGCTACTTTCGCTGGATTATAGAATGTGGGAAGGAAGGTATTATGACAAAGAGATAAGGGTTTCACAACACATTTTCTTTTATTTTGAACAGATCATGAGCCTTGTACAATGTAATGCTAAGTATCTTAACTTTGTATTCTAGGAATT
This sequence comes from Phalanger gymnotis, assembly GCA_028646595.1. Classification (NCBI taxonomy): domain Eukaryota; kingdom Metazoa; phylum Chordata; class Mammalia; order Diprotodontia; family Phalangeridae; genus Phalanger; species Phalanger gymnotis. Next base: position 60,091,158 of record CM053623.1, on the reverse strand, counting down.
GAGAGAGGGCAAGCAGCTGTGATTATATCGTGACATGGCTTCTAATATCTTAGAATGGATAAAGTGGTCAGCTGCTCAGCCCAATGACAGCCACAAAATGAAATTGACTCTGTCTTAATACTTAGGAAATGCCTATCTACCAGTGTGGGAGTTCTTCTGATTTTATTTTAATTCTACAAAGCAAGCATTTGTTGACAACAATGTACAAATCAAAGACCAACACTGGGGATACAAAGACAAACTGAAACTAACTCCCTATATTTAAGAAGCTTATATTCTCCTGAGGTGATACAACATGTGCCAATCAATCCTTTATTAAGAACCTGCTATGTGTCATTATACTAGGTGCTGGGATTACCAACAACAAAATTAAATAGTTCAGCCCTGTAGAAGTTTATATTCACTCTGTCAGGAGAGTGGACTGCCCATATGAAAGACTGGTAAATATTAACAAATGGCTTTTTTGGAAACAAAAACATACATAAAGAAAGCTAAGATGGTGGAGTAGAGGAAGCATTAATACCCACCTCTTCCAATATTCCCCTCAAAACAACTTTAAAATAAAGCCTCAGAGAGAATTCTAGAGTGGCATACCCAAGAAAAGGTCAAGCTGAAAATTTTTCCAGCCAAAGACAATTTAGGAGGTCAGGAGCGAGAGATGTCTTAATAGCAAAGAATTATTTTACAGAGCTAGAAAACAATAACAAAATTCATCTGGAAGAATGAAAGGTCAAGAACATCAAGGAAATCAATGAAAAAATTTGTGGATGAAGGCAACCTAGAAATGCCAAATTTTGAACTATATTACAAAGTGAGAATCATCACAACAACCTGGAATTGGCTAAGGAATAAAGTAGTGGATCAGTGGAATAGATTGATACTCAATATAAGTGGTAAATGACCATAGTAACCTAGTGTTTGATAAACCCAAAGAAAAAAAGCTTTTGGGGCAAGAATTCAACATATGACAAAAATTACAGAGAAAACTGGGAAGTAATTTGGCAGAAACTTAGTCCAATATCTCACATGGCATAACAAGATAAGGTGAAAATGAGTAAATTATTTTGACGTAAAGGCTGATATCCTTAGTAAATGAAGGGAAGATAGAAAATTTTGCCTATCAGATCTATAGTGAGAGAAGAATTTATGAGCAAACAAGAGATAGAGAGGATCATGGGAAGTAAAATGGATAATTTTAATTACATGAAATTAAAAAGTTTTTGCACAAACAAAAACAATGTGCCAAAATTGGAAGGAAAGCAGGAAATTTGGGGTAAATTTAAGTGTTTCCTTCATAAAGGCTTCATTTTTTGAATATATGGGGAACTGATCTAAATTTATAAAAATAGGAAACATTGTCCAATTGATAAATGGTCAAAGGAATGGCCAGTTTCAAAAGAAGAAATCAAAGTTATCTAGAGTCATATGAAAAATGTTCTTATTGTCTGTGTTTCATTTTTTGAAGAGGACCAATGATATCATGAGATGATGTTTTGACTTGTGAGTGAACTGGATGTGAGTCAGAGTTGCACAAAGTTATATCTTATTCTCTCTTCCAAAGTTACCAAAGTCCAATAGCAAGACAAAAGTCAAGACTACTAGTCATGGCGCAGGATGCAGTGAATAACCTTGGTATCTTTGATTTCTGATCAAGCTCTAAGTGGTCCACAGCACCTATTTCAGTAAAAAAAAAATTGTTCTCATCCACCCATTCCACCAGGGGAAGTTTTTGCATGCTTGGGATAGACACCCTCCCTAACATCAATGGGTTTGTAGTCCATCCATTGGTCATACTCAGTTTGGTTTAGCCCATCTGCCGAGATGGTTCATCAGAGTATGGCCTCTGTGCATGCCACATCTTCTTGGAGCCACAGGTGAAAGTTGAGTGAAGGTGGACATCAAAGGCAGCCCTGAAAAGGACTTGGCAAGCCTTCCTACCAGGCGTAATGGTCCTCCTTGACACCTAAATCACTAATTAGAAAAATGCAAATCCAACTACTCTGAGCTACCACCTCACACTTAACAGATTGGCTATAATGAGAGAAAAGAAAAATGGTAAGTGCTGAAGGGGATGCGGAAAGACAGGGACACTAATGCACTCTTGGTGAAGTTGTGAACTGATCCAACAATTCTGGGGAACAATTTGAAACTATTTCCACCAGGTTATAAAACTGTGTGTATCCTGTGCCCTAAAAATACCTCTACCAGGTCCCTATCACAAAGAGATCAAAGAAAAAGGAAAAAAAAAGATATATATGTACAGAAAAACTTATATCAACTTTTTTCATCATGGCAAAGAATTGGAAACTGAGGAGATACCCTTCAATTGGGGAGTGGCTGAACAAGTTGTGGTGTATGATTGTGAGGGAATCCTATTGTGCTATAAAAAATGATAAAATGAATGGTTTAAGAAAAGCTTGGAAAGACAGGTGAATTGATGAAAAGTAAAGTGAGCAGAGAGAACATTGTACACAGTTAAAGCAACATTGTAATGACAATCAGTCGTGAAAGACTTAGCCATTCTGATCAACACAATGATCTAAGATAATTCCAAGGGACTCATGAAGAAAAATGGTATCTACAGAGAGAATTGATCAACTCTGAGTGTAGACTGGAAGATACTTTTTTTCTCTTACTATATTTTTATTGTTTTTTTTTTCCATGTGGATAATATGGAAATATGTATGCCATGACTTCACATATATAATTGATATAATATCACTTGACTTCTTGATGGGTGAGAGAGGGACTTGCAGGAGAGAGAGAAATGGTAATTTCACTCATTTTTTAAAATGAATGTTAAAATAAATAAATTGTGATTTTTAAAAAAATACATAGAGAACACAATTTTAAGTTTAATCTGCATTATTAACACTTTCTCCATCACTTTCTTGGCACTAGACAATCAATAAAAATAATCAATTAATTTCTAATTTGTAGCATTTTTCATTTCTAAGATATAAATGCTCACCCTGAAAATTTATCAATGAGATGCTTTCAAGCAGATACTAGCATGGCTCTGCGCATACATATATAAAGGTATATAATATTTAGAGTAAGCAAAAGTTAAAATGTTGGGGCAAAAGAGACCAGAGGCTACACATAGATATGTATAAAATAATTCGAGGAGGGAGAAAGCTGTCAGTCAATGTGTATTTGTTAAATGTTTGTTTTATACCTGGCACTGAGCTAAACATTAAAGATACTAACAACTAGGCCTGGTGGCCTTTCCCATGGAAGATGGCACTTGAGCTAACTTTGAATCATGTGTATTCAGTTAGAGTAGCTACTGAATATAGTAAAGATCAAAATTAAACATCAAGCAAATTTTTGGCAGAGAAAGATAAGCCACTTATAGTGGCTTTGACTCAATCTCTTTAAATGAGGGATTGTAGAAAGTGAAGACACTGATGTTGAATATAGTTTTTGGTTTGTGAATTCTGTCTGATATAAAATAGACTATTGGGGGGGCAAGTGGCAATCAAAGGTGATACAACTTTATAACACGAGCTAATTCTCACAATACTACAGAGGAGAAAAGTGGAAGACTATGAGTAAGATCACGCGACAAAATATGAAAAAAGCAGTATAGGCCAAAATGAGTCTGCAGAAAGCTTGGCATGAGATAAAACTAAGCCAGATGGTCCTTAGAACATTAAGAAATATAAATAGAAAGGCAAAAATAGTTGTCAAATAGAAGATATTTGGCAAAGTATCTATAGTGATCTATTCTTATCCTAGATGATAGTGAATAGTGATACTAGATTTGGAATGCAATGTCACAGTACCCACCTATATGAAGTATGTTCCCTTTACAAAACCTTCACACCAGCTCAGGCCCTCCATATTTAGCAACACTACTGAAAAAGACTTCTAATTGGTCCCTCTGCCTTAAGTCCTTCCTCTTCATCTATTTCCTACAAAGTTACCAAAATGTTATTTTCTTAAAGCATCGGTAAGACTACATCATTTGATTGCCATGTTAATTCTCATGGCTCTTCATTTTCTCTAGGATGAAATCAAAACTCCTCTGTTTGGCATGTCTAGCCCTTCACAAATCCAAATGAACCTTTCAGGCTTACCCTTTATGTATTCTATGGCCTAGAGATAATCAACAGAGACAAGGCACTAAGACTGAAGAGGAGTGAGACTGACTTCTTTTAGAAAGTGGGATTTTATCAGGAATTTAAAAAAAGGAAAGGAGGGAAGAAGGAAGAGGGAGATAGAATTCAGAACTAAAATTTTTAAAATGTTAAAAATTATTTTAATTGTAATTGGGGAATATAATATATTTTTAAAAAAAAGAAAGTCAGGATTTGGGTAACGAGGGGGAATTCCAGATGTGTGGGACAGCCAATGAAAAAGCACAGTCAAGAGATGGGGTATGGTATTCAAATAACGGCAAGATGGCCAGTATCATTGCATCACAGAAAACACAGTAGAGTAAAGGGAGTAACACATCAGAAAAAGGTATGATTGTACCAAGTTACAAAGGGTTTTGAAAGCCCCAAAGAGGATTTTATATTCAATCCTGGAGATAATAGGAGCTACCAGAGTTCATTGAATGGGGGGAATGGGGTAACATGGTCATGATCAGATTTGCAATTTAAGAAGATAAATTTGACAGCTTAGTAAAATACAGACTGAAATGGGGAGAAGATTGAAGTGCTAAGGTCAATCAAAAGGATTTTGCAACATTAAAGGGCCTGTGCCTGTCAACACACATTTATTAAGTGCCTACTATGCAGTAGGCACTGTGCTAAAAGCTGGGGACACAAAGGAAGGGAAAAGACAGACTCTGTTCTTAAAGAATTTAGTCTAATGGGGGGAGGAGAAGCATGTAAACAAATATATGCAAACAAGACTTATGTGAAACAAATTGAAGATAATCAACAAAAAAAAGTCGCATTAAGGGAGATTGGAAAAGGCTTCTTGAAGAAGATACAATTTTTAGTGAGCCTTGAAGGAAGCCACATACAGGAGTTTTCATAAAGGTGGAATCAATGGGACTTGATCACAGATTACACATACAGGGTAATGAGGAGACACAGATGACATGTAGATTCCATGCCTAGATGACTGGAAGGATGGCAGCACCTTCGAAGTAATAGGAAAGTTAGAAAGAATGGAAGATTTAAGGGGAAAGATGAGTTCTGTTTCATAAATTGAATTTAAGACGTCTAACAGATATCCAGTTGAAGATGTCCAATAGGCAAAAGGAGGTATGAAACTGGAGGTTAGGAGAGAAGTTAGGGATGGGTAAGGAGATCTAAGAAGCATCATCACAAAGATAATAATTGAATCCGTGAGACACGATGAGAACACCATGTGAAAGAGTATAGAATCAGAAGAGGACCTAGGACATTACTATGAGGGATAGTCATAGTTGGTGAGAGTGACTTGGACAAAAATTCATCAAAAGAGATGGAGTGGTTTAATAAATAGGAGAATGAGGAGGGAATAGTGTCACAATAACTTAACAGAGATGAGATTATCAAGGAGAAGATGTTGATCACCTGTGTCAAAGGTCATATCTATCTCTCCTATGCCATACTTAGTTTTATTATTTGAACTCAAGACTTAACATTTATCCCTATTAAATTTCAGCCTATTAGCTTCCACACTTCTGTCCATCCTATCAAAATATTTTTTAATCTTTAACAATCTATGTGAATATTGTGTCCTTTTCAATCCTGACCACTCAATGTGATGTGTGTGTGTGTGTGCGCGTGTGTGTGTGTGCATGTGTGTGTGTGTAAAATACACATATAACATACCTTACTTAACTTTGTGCTATCAGCCATTTTGATGAGCATACAAAATATTAAACCATTCACAGCCAAGCCTAGATCCTTAAGGCACTTATTGGAAAACATTTTCCCACACTGACATGAAACAATTAATCACTACTTTGGGGGTTCACTGAGTGAACAGAAACAAATTATTCAAACAAAAAATATAAAAATATTATCATCTAAGATATATCTTTTCATCTTCTCTATAAGAATACCTTGAGAAACTTTAGCAAATGCTTCGCTAAATTCTATGCCATCTATGCTGGCATAAACGTAGTTTAAGAGAGACTCATCCAAAAGTCAAAGTACTGACTTAAAAGGGGAAAGTGGTAAAAGTAAATTAATTCTAAGAAAAATATCTAAGACCTTCAGCAGGACCTGGCAACTGGAGAGCCCTCTACTGATTCCTCTACATGTGGGGTGGTAGATTCTTGCAGCTGGAAAAACAGTAAAAAAAAAAAAACATCATGAAGAAAAAACAATGCTTTTCATGGGCAACTAATATAAAGTATGGAGTAACAAAAACCAAAAAAAAAAATTGTTATTTTCACTAATAGAACTCACTTTTTCATTCACGGCTATACTAAAACAATTTGCTGATAAAGTTCAGGAAATCCTCAAAGAACTAGGCATCTTCATAAGATGGTAAAATATCCATTCAGAAGAATGTTTGGAGACTCTTTTTAACATCTAGTGAGCCTGGAATTAATGTGCCAGTGAGGAAATGATTAATATGCTCTAAACATGAATTGTTCCAAAATTAAAGAAATTTCCAAGTAGAAAAAGAATGCCATAGTATGACCTTGCACTATACCAAATTGCATGAAAGAAAAAGAAATGTATCAAATTAGGGATAAATTTGCTTCACTGGCTTGGGAACTGACATGATTTTAAACCTCATTTGAAAACTTATAGACTATAATCAAGGAAAAATGGACTTTTCTTCAAAGATATGACAAATATCAAATGTGATATATGATTTCACAATGAATAATATATTCTTTAATATTTGCCAACATATTGGGAATTCAATGCTAAATTATGCAAAATAAATGAAAACAGCAAAAGGAGAGATATTATACTTTAAAAGTTGTTTTTAAATATGTATAAAATTTTAAGTTTTATGGTGGAAGTCAATAAAGTTGCTTATTTCTATTTTGTCTTCCAATTTGCCCAACATAAAGGTGTATATTGGATTTGATTTACTTGTCTGGAAAAAGGGGGGGGTTTATATATTACTTTCATAGATATTCTATCTCCCCATCTACATTTTAAGTTTATTTAATGGGGGAAGCTCTGCCTTCCATGCTGTTTGTATCCCACCCCAGTGCCTGGTACAGTGTTCTGAAGGTGGCTGAACATTAAGAGATGCTGTTTGCCAGACATGTACCTAGTACAGGAGGGATAAGGTTTTGTTTCAGGATACTGGCATTCTCATGAGTATATATACTTCCTGGGAAAGTTCACTTCCTTTTTCAGAGTTCAGGCTCCCTCCTCCAGCAACTGTCATGTCTATACTTTGCCTTACAAGTCTCCTGTGTTCTATGCTGCCATCCCCCACAACATACACAAAATTCTAATGTACCATTGATATGGTTCCCTTCTATCAGGGTTAGCCTTCTCTTAAAACCAACCACGGCATGGGATAGAACCAGATAACTCTCAATGCAATCACGCTATCCACCTCTCATTCACCAAAATTTTCCCAACTGTAATAATCCATATTTATGGTTCACTGACATTTACTGGTTTGTATGCTTTATATTTGGGAAGGATAGGATGGGTTTTTTTTTTTTTTTACATTTCAGATTCAACAAATGTTTAAATCATTGATTTGTGTAGTGTGTTTCTCCAATCACGCTTTGCCTATGCATTAAAAAGTTGAATTTTTTAAAAGTATAATTCTATCATCACTATCATTCTGAAAAGGAAAGAACCCTTGTTTATAGGCAATATGGAAATGCTAGCTATTATTATTTCAGAATGTGGGTAATCAGCCAGTTAATCTTTCATCAAAATGAACATAACAGCACTTCCTCATGGCACTTGGATTTAGGGGAATTGTAATTCTAGCCAAGCACCAGGTATTTTGTGTTATGCTGAAGGAGGTACATTATATATCTCTGTGTACTAAATGGCTTCCCCACTGTCCAACGTTACGATGGAGCTGTAATCTCATCAATGTTGTGGGTTTTTTTTCATCCAACAGTACAGATTGCAGACCATACATGGACTGCCTGTTTTGTACCTCATTTGTTCCTTTATTCCACAAAGTAACTTAATTTGTGACATAGTGATATTCTTGAATAAATAGAACTTTCCATTCTATATCCCTCTTAGTAACTCAGTCATCAGAGAAGCAGGATTTGCTTTGAACATGATCAGTGCCTTATAGCCTTTGAAAGTCAAGCCTTTAATAATCAAATGCAAATGAACCTTTTAATCTCAATAGAAATTCAAATGGTCCCTACTTGTCTGTGACCTAGCTCTTCTCCTCAGGAGGCAGAGTTTACATATATCAATAGTTAGAAAACCATCAGTTATTCAGAAGTTTCTTTTTATTGGGCTACCTGGGAAGAGGGAGCTTTCCCTAAGAGAATGAAGGTTCAGTGGAGGCAGAGAGAGCAAAATGTCTAGGCCTTCCTAAATAGCTCTAGTTAAACCCCATACTATAAAAGTTTCTTTGAGGTACAAAGTCAAGAATTAGATAATCTTTATAATGACTAATCTATATAAATAGCTAATCTATATGAGATCTGTTCCTTCTCCCTCCTAAAATTTGCAAAAAATTTTCCTTAGATGCCAAAAATAGTAGTTTTTAATTTTTGAAATGTTTCTATAAATACTAATAACCACCACAATTAGCAAGAATATTGTGGTTCAATGAAATTCACAAGACCTCAGTTTAAGTCCTAGTTCTACAACTTTTCAATTAGATGCACGACATAGGGAAATTTATTGTTTGAACCTTACTATTCTCACCAGTAAAAGAGATATGACAATATGGACATTATCCACCTCATATACTTGTTTTTAGGATTAAATAACCTCAAAAGATAATGAAACTGCAAAGCTCTATGTAAAACATTATGTCCCTAGTGGATGATTTGGGGCTTTCTTTACCTAATAACAGCACTGAAACACTATATTAAGGAAAAGGATGGAGGTTGTAGTCCTCGTAGCAGCAGGTGAATGTGAGGGAGAGAGAAGATAGTTACAAACTATCACCTGAATAGCCTAATAAAACAAATGTGGACTCAACTTTTTAGCTTATAAGAAAATGTATTGCCCTTTGGGTTGAAAAAGTGACCTCTTGAGGGTAATATTTCCTTTGGCACGCCTACTATAAATCTTGACTACAGTTAGTACTGTATATATTATCTTTCAACACACATTGAGAATGATTGGTTTCCTAGTCGAGTTAGAAATAGGACATGATTGCTACAGCTGTACAAGCCTTACCCTGATGAGGAATCTGAGAGATTGCTTGGCCCACACTATTGCTATGAGATGTAATGCCAATTGTGAAGGATTGACATATTCTGAGAAAGAGTTCAACAATATCCCAGGGACAGAGGAATTTTGTTTAAAATTATATTTTATTCTCAGATTTTATAGAAGCAAAGTCTATGCTCAGTAAGTATATGGATAGATCTTAATGTTAAACTGGGGCTCATATAACCTTTATGGCTCTTCAATTCATTTTTTGCCATTAATTTTCCATTGTAATACTCAATATACTTTTATTACAAGCAAAGAAAATAAAGTAGCTCTGTTATAGCTACTTAAAATACTACAGCTTTTTAAAATATGCTATATTCTTAAGTACCTGATTTATTCAGCTAGGGCAGTCAATTCAAATCCTGGTAAGAGCTATGTTGGGATAGGATGAACAGATTACAAACACTAAGAAATTCCATCAATTGAATCCTTCTATCAGAATTCAAAGTCAAAATTAAATTACATCCCCAGTTACCCTTTTAAATTAAGACTGTTAGATGTTTCATGGTACTGGGAATACATTGAAAAGAATGAGTGATAAGGGTGGCCCAATGATAGAATTTTGCAAAGGATGAGCAATGTAGATTGAGAGGAAGGGGAGAAATAAAGGATTTAAAGGTAAGAGGCAATATAAAGTTGAACTAGCAATGATTTGAATGAAAGAAAGTGAGACCAGTGCAAGGATGTTGTAGGAGCAACATCTACCCCCACGTAGGCTACTTTGTCCTTACAAAATATCAAAACTGTCCCCAAGACTTAATTCATCCATATAATTAAAATTTGAACCATTGTCTAACTTTCTTGTCATCTCACTACAATAGTCAGCATAGGAGGAGTAAGTGGTTCATCTCTTAGTCTTGGCAAACCCTTCTGACCAGTGCCACCACAGCAAATTTGGAAGCAGGGAATTGCACCTAATTGAATCAATGTTCTGTCCATTCCATGTGATTGCTGAGGAAACTTTCTTTTATTTACTGTCAAATGGCCTCTTAGTGTCCATTTTATCCTAATCCAGAACCTAGACTACCAGACTAGCCTGAGTCAAATCTAGAACAAGGGGAAATAGTCTGTAAAAGCAGATAGGGGTGACCAAAGAAGATGGAGAAAAGAAATGAAAGTTGGGTTTTCATTACCATTCACAGGCAAATCTTTGTTGCTCCCATCACCTTTATCAATAGCTAAATGGCATTTTCTAGTATACTTCCTTGGGTTAAGAGCATGGATTGAGTATAGTCTGAGTTGGAAGAGACCTTTGAGATTCATTTAGGCTTAAATACATTTTACAGATCAGCAAATTGAGGCTCAGATAAAGGATTGTTTGTGGCTACTAGGAGTATGAGGATAATAACGTAACCGCCAAATAATTACCTGCATATACTCTCTTAGCCAGCCTCATTAATTTCTCTCAGTTGCATTTTAATGGTATTTTAAAAAGAAAAAAAAATGGTCTAAATGAGGCAGGTGCTTTGAACTTGGAATGCCCCCAAAAGATAATTAGAGGTACAAAAGACAAATTATCTATGGCACAAATTTGCCTACAACCAGCACCACCCATTTGTGAGGGTAATTTAGATACTGTCCTTCTAGGGACTAAGGAATGGACAAGTTAACCTTTCCAAAGGGTAACATAATTATGATTCCTTGACATTTTACATCTTTCCACTTCTCTCTAACATGCAAGATGACAATGTGTTCAACCACTAAAGAATGTCTAGAATGGTTTCATCTTGTGGCATCGAGCTAAGGCTGTGCCATCTTCCAGCTGAGCTCCACTTTCTTGCTAGCTAGGCAGTTTTAACACATGAAGTGAGCAGAATCAGGTACAAATTAAGGAAAGCAATCAGATGTGAGCAGATCATTGCCAGTACTAGAAGCTGTCTAATCATACCTGGTTTACAGAAATTGTCTCCTCCTATGCCATTATTCTTTGTCATTGTTGTCTGATAATCAGCAACAGTAATGGAACAACCCATACAATGAGGCTGCTACTCCATATTTCATTAGTTTTTCACTGCAAGCAAAGCAGACACCCTAAATGGTAAGTTAATTATTTCTTTGCTGCTGTACTTCCCTAGGGTGTATTATGTCATGGCTAACACTGATACATTAGGATAGGCACATTATGGTGGTGCCAACTACAGTGGGGGGTTTTAAATCTTTATCCATAAGCTGCATAAATAAACTCTACTTTTTCCTCACACTATATGTTTCCTTCGGCATTCTGGGCAGTAAACTTGCTTCTGAAAGGGTAATTTTCAAATATTGAAGCATCTGTTAGCTCATATTCAAAAAATAAAGACAAGAAAGGAGTGAGCATCCACCAGGTATTTTAAGTTTGTATGGGGGTTTCTTGACAGGCAATATGTGTGATAGAGAGCATGTTGGAATCAGGACCGTCCTGAGTTTGAATCCTACCTCAAACACTGAATGGCTGTGTGACCATAGGCAAGTCACTAGGTTTCTGCTTCCTCATCTTAAAAATAGAGATAATAAAATCTGTAGCACTTAACAATTAATCTTTATGTAATTTATGTGTCTTTATGTAATAAATTAATCTTTATTGTAATAAACTGCAAGAGTTCACATACATTATATGCTACAAACAAAACCCAGCAGGAAGAAGAAAATTCTATTCAAATTAAATATAAAATGCATAAAATACCTGGAAGGTAACCAACCAAGGCACAATCAGGTATTACTTGATCAAAATTACAAAACATTTTCATAGAATTAAAGAAAAAGACCTGAAGAGATTTTCATCATTCAATTTAGGGCTGTGTCAAAGTGATATAAATGATGATGATACATGAATTAATTTATACATTAAAGATGTAGCAATCCAACTACTATAGAGTAGTTATACAGAAAAATAACAGTAAAATTCATCTGTTTAGGAAGATAGTTCAAGAATCTAAACAAAAATGATGAAAAAGAATGTATGAAGAGGAAGTTAGCTTTGCCAAATTGCACCCTAAACTGTAAAGCAGTAACCATTAACACTACATAATGGTGGCTGCAAACTATAAAAGCTGATCGATCAATTTATAGGCATTTTAGGTAGCTACTATATGTTAGGCCAGGTGTTGGGAATACAAGGACAAATGAATCCCTTCCTAGATCGGTAGAATAGACTAGGCAATCAAAAACCAGTGAAAAACAGGGGATCTGTTTTTCATCTGCAAAGTTACTCACCAATTATGTTGCGGCCTGCTTGTCCCAACTACATTTCTCTCCATCACCACAAATGTAATATTTACCTTTAGTTCTTCATTATTACTCAACTAACATTCAATAAGTTCCTACTATGTGCCAGACACTGTGCTGGCACTGGGTATGCAAAAAAGGGAAAAAAAGTATTCTTGCTTTCCAAGAGCTCAATATTAGTAGGATGTTAAGATTGAAAAGAAGGGCCTTTGCTTTAATGGTAAGCTTGGAGGGTCAGTAAATGGGCTTTGCAATTTTTCAAAGCAAATCTTCTCACTATGTTCAGCTCATTGTCCATCTGTGCTATTCCAGATAGACATATACTTGGGAGAGCTTAATATGATGCCATATGTGAACAGGAACATCTGGAGGACCTTGCCATCCAGGGATTCCCTTTTCAACCTGGGCTTCAATCTTCTTCAGCACAATAGTGAATATGAATCTTCTTTATATCTTATGCTTTGACTGAAAAATCAAGGATGGGAATACATATATAACACTATGTTGGTTGCAAAAATCCTCTAAATATTGAAGAACTTCATGGAAGAGATATAAAATCTCCCAAAGGAAATTGGGCCTAACCATCCACATGGGACTGAGAAAGTGGATGAAGAATTTCTAATGCCCAATTATCTACATTCGTTGGCATGTCATCCACAAGACCACTATTTAACGGTAATCAGGGCAGGATTTTTTGCTGTTCTCTTTTGGGATGCTAAGGCTATCAAGTGCCCTTAAGGAGTCTCATCTATGTTTGAATGGGGCAGGTAAAGTGATATCTTTTTGTTTTGGAGTGTTTCTCGGCACTAAGGCAATCAGGAATCATTGATTTGAAACAATGTATATGATATGGTGCTAGTGATTGAAGAACTTCCCCACATCCTAAATGCTAAGTTGGCCCTAGCCCTCAGGGTCCTAAATAGGGTATAAGAGCTCTAAGGCTGGCATTTTGCCTTTGGAGGCATACTCATTGAAAGTGTGTTGGTGACTCTGGACAAGCCGTTGAAACAGCCCCCACCCTGGGCTTTGATAACCCAGATGTTGGTGCTTGGCTGGTAACTATATATTGCTATGGATAGATTGTTCAGTGTTATTTGCTCTGTTTGTAACGTATGCTTGTAATTTGTTTGTATTTGCTCTGAACTTCAGGGGTCTGATCTTTTCCCCCTGAACTAAGTGAATGATATATGTATGTTTAATTAAACTGAGATTGTTAAGCCTTTAAAGTTGCTTTCCTTAGAAAAGCAGATCAAAGAACTTGTGTTGGCAGCCCTTCTGTGTGCTGGTGTTATTGGCCTTACACCTCCATAGCAGCTGCTAGCAACATTGTTGTTACATACTAGGTTAAAATTTGATGCACCATATGAGAACACTGTTTAAGAGTGAATTCCATCCCTGTCATTCTCCTATTTGAATAGAATGTTAAAATCAAATTTTATATTTCAGAGTACCTTTTTTGAACTTCAGACACAATAATTTTCTTGAAATTAAAATAATCATTTTGTATTAAATATACAAAATATATCAAATCATAATTTAAGAAAATGTAATCAAGTGGAATTTTTGTTTCAATTATTGTTACAAACTTTTAACAATACTTTTATACTAGCGCTATTGCTTATGATAGTTTATATCTCAGAAGACATAGTCCTATGCAATATGATGAACTAGCCTGTATCTCACTTTGATGGCAACTGTTAATCTGCCCCTTCATTATGTGGGAGAATTTTAAAATTTAAGTTTGTTATAGTTACAATCATAACATTAACTATTATTACATATACATAATTGCAGACATGTATGTAAAACAAATTTGAAAAAAATATTGGCTAATTTTGTGAATTATTAATTTAAGGAAAGCACTCAGAATTTCTTAGCAATGAGAGATCTGTCAGAAAGTGGAAGAATCAAATATAGGACATCAGAAGCAGATAACTTCTTAGAACATAGAGATCATGCTACTTATATCAATATTTAAAGATTTTTAAATATATCATTTTAGTGAGAACAAAAAAGGTTTTGTATCATTAATAAATAAAACATATAGAAAGTATTTTGCCTTAATCATTTTAATGCCTATATTTACATATGTTTCATAACATAAGATATTGATAAATACTACATGCATATAATTTATAAACATTTTTACTGATAGGAGTACATTGTTCAAATAGTTTGAAGACCACTGGCTTAGGGCACTGACATCTAGCATGTGTCATGGGACCAGTCTATTCTATGACAAACTGCCTCTCAATAACTCCTTACACCGAGCTACAATCTTTCTTCTTGCAGATTATTACTACTATTTCTACCCCACCCCCAAGCCACAGAGAAAGAAAAAAGTGTCTCCATCACCACCTTGCTACATCCAAGTATTGAAATACAGTGATTTAGGTGTCTCCTATGGGTGGCACATTAAAGAAAAATTAAATGACTTAACAATTCTTATCCTCAATTTCGTCCCCTATAAAATGGAAATAATTGTACCTACCTCCCAAGGTCGTTGTGAGGATTAAAGGAAATAACAGTATGTAAACCTATCACAAACCTTAAAGCACTACACAAATGCTAGCCATTGTTATTTTCATAGTTATCCTGTTGTTTCCATCACATACTGGGTCCTACCCAATGGTATTTGTGGGTGGGAAGGAAAGAGAAACTCAGAAGAGAAGCATAATATGATAATCTTTCTATTGGAGACAAGATCCCAGGTGCCTTTGCTTACATATATTTTTTTCTCCCCAAGGCAGAGGACTTTTTGAATCCCTTCATCTCTATTGTCCTGGGACAACAGGTACCCCTGAAGCTAAGGCAAGTCTCAGAGGTCACAGAGGGTTCCCTGGAGAGCCTGAAAAATCATGCAGAGGTAGTAGGCCCAAGACCCTGTCCCCAGATCATAGTACCTTCCCCTTGTCCGGCTAATTGGGGATATTTGTTTGGGAGCCTAAGTTCAGTCTATTCCAGTCTTAGGGTTCTTGGACGGTGAGTTTTTTCTTCCTCATTCTACCTATTCCTCCAGTTCAAGAGTGGTGAGACAGTGGCTAGGGAGGGGAATAAATTAAACTCAGACAAGGCCCAACTGCTTAACCTGATTGAGATGGGAATGAGGAGACACTCCTCTCCCAGCTACAGAGCTGAACTTGTTACTTGCACCTACTTAGCAAACACCCCCCACCACATAAATCAGAACTACTTGACTTAATTTAGGCATATTCAGCTTTCCTATATTCAGTCGAATTCAGAGTACTAATATCTCCTAGAATGTATTCATAACATTTACTATGTTGTGTTGGCCATTCATTATTATTTTGTTTTATTCTTCATGTTTCATTTTTCCTACTAATTTTGTGCCAATGCATAAGGTTCTCCAAAGAGGTAGAGGGAGCTGAAATGTGGGCCTAAGACTGCAACCCCTGCCCCAGAGATATGGGCAGTACTTGATGGCATTTTCATTGATATGTGATGGTCCTGCCCAAGGTGGTTTGTGTAAACTGCAAAGTGAAATTCCATCCATCTAATGAAGTCAATTTCCCATTGACTTGACTACAAAATGGGACATATAGTTAGGAGTAGCAGAATTAGTGATTTGCAATAATAAATTAAAATTGGAGGCAGGAATCGGTAAAAAATAAAATATAGAGATGAACATCCCTTCCAACATATACAAATGTAATCTCCTAAAATGGATGGTCAAGGGAAATAAATGTGTGTATTATATAAAATGCTTATGAGGTATTTTATGACGCTAATTCATTATTTTAAAAATACCAAATTGATTCTCTTATTTAATTAGTTCTATGAGGTGTGATTTGTATATATTTTTTACATATTGTGGCCCATCTAATAATCACATCTCATTTTTTTCCATTTTATCCCTTTCGTTAGCATAGAGAAACCTATCTAGCTGAGAAAGACAGTGATATCAACCACTCATTTTAATAAGAAATGTATGTGATTGTCTTGACTTCAACTAGTTGATGACACAACCACCTATATTTCTTGTGAAAGAGATGTGTTAATATCATTGCTTGCCTTCCTTCTCAAGTTACACACTTAGAGTTCAGAAAGAACTTGGAAGGAAGAGTTTGTTTGTTTTAATAAAAAAAAGCTTTTGTTAAATCCCCCTAGCCATGGTAAAATGAGAACTTGAAAGAAAGAAGCATATGAGATAGTATGAGAAATAAAAACAGCTACAATATCAGAGGAAAGAGATGTCAGTGATGGAAAGTTAGAATCTGCTTGCATTGGTGAATTGTGGCAAATTACGCTGTGCAGGGAGGGAGGGAGAAGATGAGTTGAATAAGAAGCACATGATAGAACCCAATAGCCTTTCAGAAGTTCTCACCGTCCCTTCATTATTTTTTCTGTCATTTGTGACTATTCCTGTATTTTGCATTATTGACCTTTGGATGACAACCCACAAAATATTTTTTAAACTGATATTTAATGTAGGTGTGAGTTTATGCAGTTACAAAATTTCTGTCCTAATAAATTCAACATGTTCAAAGGACTGGTGCTAATATATTCATATGACTTTCATAACTCAAAAGTCATTATGAACAAATTAAATACGTTTCACGGCTCGGTGTATTCAAATCTGAGTGGCTAAAAACTGCTCTGATATTGCCTTTTGGACCAAGTAAGAGAATTGCACATGGGTTCTGCAATCTTAGAATGAATGGGACACAGAGACTGGTCCTACTTTGTGCCTCTCAGTAGGCCAGATGGTATTCCTGGCAAAATGCCATTGCACCTTTTTGATTCATTGATTTGAAATGCCTCACTATCATGCCATGGTTTTAGTATAATATTTGACATTTCATTGTAACATGTTGTTACCATCGCTTGAAGGAGGAAGATTCTAAGTGTCAGCTATGAGCTGAAATGTACTGATGCAAAAAAATATCTTGGGCCAAAACAAACCAATAAACAAACAATTTATAGTTACCTGGAGTTTAAAAGATCACATTTGGTTGCTACTTGTAAATTTTAAAATTGACAATTGGGAGACAGTGTTTTATTTTTTGCCAAAAAATGTTATTCTCACACGTTTGTGTTTTCAACATTCTAGGTATTGGAAAATACAACCTTATATAAACAGCCATAAAAATGATCACAATACGTGTGCTGTTCTCCTACAAGAAAAATTATTTCTAAACATGTTTATTTAAACAATAGGAAGTAAATAATCATAGCCCAAACATATAGCATTTTTTAGTTAACAGGGGACTTTCTTGACAACAACCGTATGAAGCACACAGTAGAAATATTATTGTCCTAATTTCACAGGAGATAATAAGAGAGAGTTGTTGTTTGTCTTTCATTCTTGAAAAGGACCATGACACCAGATGGAAAGAGAAAAAGAGAAAGAGAGAGAGAGAGAGAGAGAGAGAGAGAGAGAGAGAGAGAGAGAGAGAGAGGAAGAGAGACAGAAGAGGACCAATGACACCACAATGAGGTGGTCAAGGTACAGTGTGTTCAACTATAGCTGATCAGCTCAATATGAGCTTGGATTGCTCTTCCACAGGTTGGGCACAAATAGTTCATTTGAATATTTGGGTTGGAGATATCTCTAGAATTGTTCATCTCATGTTTCCTTTGGGCTACTGTGATTCTGCTTTGCTCAAGGAGCACAACACCATCTTTGATGTGGGCATGCCTTAATGGGTGGTCCTGTACTAGAGTCTCCCATGTTTCACAATTGACATTAAAGTTCTTCTGAGAGACCTTGAGAGAAACAGACAAAGACATTTAGTCAGAGATAGAGCCAGAGACAGAGTGACAGAGAGAGATAGAGACAGAAAGAATAAATGATTTGTCAGTATTCACAAAGTCTATAGTACTTCTTGTAGCCATGACTAGGAAACAAATCTTTTACCTGCAAGAACAATAAACTTCCTAAAAAATCAAGCTGCATGGTTTAAATGAAAACAATAATAAATTATGATGGACAAATGTGTGTTGATCATTGGAGCTCTTCAAGAGGAGGCTTCATGACCACAAGGAAGGATGTTATTGAAGGGAATTCAGGTAAGATATTAATTTCACTAGGTAGACACTGAGATTTTTTCTAGAAAACAAAATGCCTTAATCACAATCAAAGATATTTTTAAAATAACAGAAAATGGAAAAGAAAGCAAAGCCTGACACTCAGGTGGTAATACAGTAAAATGAAAAAGTTAGAGACAAACCTTGAGAGTGAAGAGTTGCTTTGGAAAGAGAAAGCAGCTGGATTCTAAAATATTTTTGTTTAGGACATGAAGTTTCAGTGACTAATGAACAGAATGACTGGCTTTTCACCTATTCCTTTCCCTGTAATAACTGTTTTGTTGTCACTTAGTCTCAGAGGCAAATTGTGTAGAACAGCCACTCATTGTAGGAGTTGATTGGTGCCAAAAGCAATTAGCAGTGCATTTGTCAAAAGCCGTGTCTCAATCCAGGTGCTAGACTCTGGGAGTGGCCATGGCCTCATCCCACTTTGTTAAAAAGACTGATAATGCCAGGTGAGAAATTCATCACTTACAAATACTGCTTATAAATTCTAAAAGAAAAGTGGTTTTTATGGTTTCCTGAGTAGTGCAAAATTAAGTATTGTCACATGATTCTTATATTTACTCTTCATAAAAATAACTCAGATTTGCATAGTGCTTCAAAGATTGTGAGGCATTTTCATCACAACAACCCTAGGAGGTAGGTGCCGTCTACCTAATATTGCTATGGGCAGTGGACAAAGCACTGGTCCTGGAGTCAGTAGAACCTGGGTTTAAATCTGGCCTCAGACACTTACTAGCTCCACGACCCTGGGCAAATCACTTAACTGTTTGCTTCAGTTTCCTCATTTATAAAATGAGCTGGAGAAGGAAATGACAAACCACTCCAGTGTCTTTGTCAAGGAAACAATGAAGAATCAGACCGTACTGAACAGCAGGGCTCCTTAATGTTTGTATATGTGTGTCATGGACTCCCTTGGTATAGTGATGACACTTAAGAACACCTCAGAATAAAATTTTAAATGAGCAAAATAAGATGCATAGGATTACAAGAGTAATTCAATTATACTGAAAATGGTTATCAAAATATTGATAAAAAACAAATTCATGGAACTCAGTTTAAGGTCCCCTAGAATACGCTAAAGATGCCAAATATGAAAATGGGACCTCGGGTGGAGAGGAAGACAATGAGCTAGTGGATTCTGTGAGTAAGAAGGAAGAATGATCCCTAAGTTTCCTTTCAGCTCTAAAAATTCAATAGTTTTAGTGTAGAGCTGGCGAAAGAATTTCTAAATAGCATAATCCCTCCGCTCCTTGTAGGTCATGGCTATTAAGAAGACATGAAGAGAACTGCTCACAGGAAGAACACAGGAAAATTCTCCATGTGCAGAAATAGATAAAGGGCTCCCCCGTGGATTTATACTAGTTCAGTTCTCCAAGTATATCTAATTAGAAATGCGAAAATTTTAAGCTGAGAAGAATCCCTCTTAACATTCTCCATCAAACACATATATACAAGTTTTAAAGTAATTATGAAGTGATTTGACTATTAGAATGTGATAGCTGTACTGGACCCTAGAGATCATATAATCCAATCTTTTCATTTTACGGATAAGGAAACTGAGGCTTAGAAAGGTTAAATTGCAAGTTGTGGAATTTGTTTTGTATACCTATTTTCTGTAAGTATTCCCAGCATTCCACTGCTAATTCCCTTCTCTTTTCATCCTTAATACCCATAGGTTTTTTAAGCCATGGATTAAAAAAACAAGTACAGCACGAGTCTGTTTGGAAACTGATCTATCAAGCCTCCCTATTCTGATAAAGGGGATTTATGCTGTTGCACATCATTAGTACCCGAATTATACTGACACTTGGAAGTGAATTAGGTGACCATTTTTACTAATCCATCTGACCTCTCTGAATGATACGATATTGCTAAATTGAAATCCCAAAATGGAAATAACATATATGAAACGCTAAGCAATGAGACCGTGCATATAAACCTCCAGAAAGCTATAAAAGGAGACTTCTAAAGAAGTGATGGAAAAAAGTATTTTCTGCTATTTCTTTTGCTGTCATAACCACTTGTTAAAATGTTTTGTGACCAAATAGAAGGCAAAAGTGTGAAGGCTTAGCTAATGTTGCTGATTGCTTATCTTACCTGAATGCTTCACCAAAGTTCTACCCTCTAATGCTTCCTCATGAAATGTTGAGAAACTTGGTTTCCCAAAGGTTAAGATAGTTAATAAAAGCTTCTAGAAGTTTCTACCACATTGGAAAGTCTTCAAAGACGTTCATAGAAACTGTCAAATGTTTATTACTAGAGAATAAATCAGCTATTAATCACCAGCTCAATGGAATATAGAGGCTCAATGGAATATAGAGGGTCAATGGAATGTAGAGGCTCAATGCCAACAGGTTGGTCACTCGATTTTTTCAGATAAAATGACTTGTTTATCCTACATATTTCTCTGGCAGCTGTAAGTGAATTAGGGCTCAGAAGAAGTATGGTGTGGTGCGTAAAGGGTTATCTTTTGAGTCAAGGATAGCTAGGTTCGAAAACTACTTCTGGTACTGACGAAGTACCTGCTACACTGGACATGCCACTTGACCTGTTTTCGCATAAGGCAATACTCTGAAACTGTAAGTTGCAGACAAGT
This sequence comes from Phalanger gymnotis, assembly GCA_028646595.1. Classification (NCBI taxonomy): domain Eukaryota; kingdom Metazoa; phylum Chordata; class Mammalia; order Diprotodontia; family Phalangeridae; genus Phalanger; species Phalanger gymnotis. The sequence goes on along the minus strand of CM053623.1, from coordinate 60,070,008 downwards.
AGCCAAGGCAGTGGGTTCTGAGTGTGAGGACTTCCAGCTGGTACAAATGTCAGCTCCGTTACTTATTATCTGTAACATATGTTAAATCAGTAAACCTATCTGGGCCTCAGTTTTTGCATTTGTAAAATGATAGGATTGATAAGACTAGAGCTCTAAGATCATTTTCAACTCTAAATCTAAGTACCTAGGGATCCCTATCTAGGAAGAAATTTTACACATGTGGAATTCTATATACCGATGAAATCATAGGTCTGAACTCTTCCCCCTCAATTAATGGTATCATCTTTATGGTTTTCCTGTGTATCTTTATTCCTTAATAAAAGAGAGAGAAGGAGAAGGAAAAGGAAGAGAATGAGAAGAAAGATGAAGGAGGAGGAGGAAGAAGAAAAGAAGAGGGAGAGAGGGGGGAGGGAAAGAGGGGGGAGGGAGGAAGGAAGGGAGGAAGGAAGGAAGGAAGGAAAGAAGGAAGGAAGGAAGGAAGGAAGGAAGGAAGGAAGGAAGGAAGGAAGGAAGGAAGGAAGGAAGGAAGGAAGGAAGGAAGGAAGGAAGGAAGGAAGGAAAGAGGGAGAGAAGAACAAAAGAAGAGAGAAACCACATCTATTTTAGTAATCTTGGGAATCCTCATTTTCTTATTAAGAAAACTGAGGTAGTGAAAAATTAAATGGCTTATAAGGTGAAAGACCTAGTTATCAGAAATCTAAAGTGACAAAACTAAAACAAGCTTTCCAACTCCTACTTAAGTGATCTTTCTACTTTTCTAGAAACAAGTTCCTAACTCTAGCTCCCTGAAGTACAGCAAAATGTAAAAAAAGTTAAATCATTTCTTTGCAATAAAAGCCTCAAAATAAATAAAAATTGGATAATTTGTGGCAGTGGATTCTAGGCAGCTAACAGAGAATTTAAGCATTTTTCTCCTGACTCCTTTTCCACCATCCCACCTGTATCCTTATTGCAGGTACAAATGATGCTAATCTCATGGATACAATTCAGCACATGAAAACGTGTCTTCTCAAGCAAGAGCAATTTAACCATTGACCTTCAGTTCCTACCATGATGCACAAGTTTCATTTTGTTAGGCAGAAAGCCACGTGAGCGGCAAAAGATGCTTTTGCTAATGACAAGGCTCCGCCAAATTACACAGGAGGAAAACCTGGGCATGCACAGATGACAATTTTACCTCTTTAAGAAACCAGGTGAAGAATATGATTCAGTTTCAGGAAGGGTTAGAGGTATTTGCCAGACATGCTCTCAAAGGAACAAAGTACTTAGCTGCCTTTACATTGCAATATTATTTGACTAATTCCAATCATTGACTTCATATTTTGAGAAAAAATGTCTGTCATACTACTCTTTATTTTTGAGATGAAGAAATGAGATGATGTGAGAATAAGTCAATTGCCAAGAATTCCAGTACTGAGGTTAAAAAAGTTGATGTTACAGAATCTCAAGTCAAAAAAGATGTGAGTCCATCTAGTCCAATCTATGTTATTATTTTATTTTAATAGGATTTGTTTCATTCAGTCATTTCAGTCATGTCGGATTCTTCCTGACTTCATCTAGGATTTTCTTGGCAAAGTATTGGAGTTGGTTGCCATTGCCTTCTCCAGTCCATTTTACAGATAAGGAAAAGGAAGTTAAAAGGCTTGTGACTTGGCCAGTGTCACATAGCTAGGAAGTATCTGAGAGCAGCTTTGAACTAGGGTTTTCCTGATTCCAGGCCTGGCAATCTACCTAGTGCACCTGTTACTATTTTGGTGAGAAAGTGCGAGCTCTAAACACTGATTTCTACCTAGGCAGTAAGACAAGGATAGGAAATTCTGAATTGTTGTTGTTTGTCCTTCATTCTCTAAAAGGACCAATGACATCAGAAGGGTGATGTCTTGAATTGCAAGTGAATTGGATTTAAGTGAATTGGATTAAGTATGGCTGTGCAAAGTCATTAGCCTCACTCTCTCCTCCAGGGTTATCTGAGTCCAATGGCAAGACAGAGATCAAGTCGCCTGGGGATGAACCCAGATTCAGTGGGAGATCTTACTGGCCTTTTTCAGCTAAGGTTTTCCCAGGTCTTAGTTTGTCTGAGGCAATACCCATTCAGGGATTTAAGGCTAGGTAAGAAATGAGGCAAAAGATGGCCTAGTTTGCCTACTCAAAAAAAATCAAACTGGCAGGGCAAGACCCACAGGGTTTCTACCCAGGACAGAAACAATTGCTATTTACCCTTGTCTGAGCCATCAAAATCTAAACAATGAATAAGTAAGGCTTATTTGTTCTATCATTCTTTAAAATCTGGCACAATTAACTCTTTTGTCCCAGGTAGTTTCATTTATGATTTCTTGAAATAGAGCTCTGAAAAATCAGCCTTTGATATAGCCCACTGGGATTCAAATGGAGCTACTTGACTGTGCCTCAAATTCAAATCACTCTGGCTCTCACTGATTCACCAGGTCCCAGCCCAAGTCTCATTTGATTAAGTCAAATAACAGTAGCCTTTAGTCTTTTAAAAAGCACATTAAATAGATACGCTATCCCCGCTCTCTTGGGGGGGGGGGCTCCAACCTCCAGCCACTGATCCCTGAAACAGTGTATGGTTTCCCACAAGTTAGGCTTCTTCCTCGGTTACAACTTTGATCTTCTCAATTGCCACGGATATGATTATAGAACTGATATGTATACAGTTCGAGGACATATAAGGTTAGAAAAGGAGATGGGTCAGTCATATAGTTAGAACAAAGAATAACAAAGAATGACAGCTACCTCAAGTGAAGATTGCTTTTAAAGCTCTTGTGCATAAGTTTGCATTGATTATATACCACAGTCTATTTCTATGCTCTGTGGTGCAATATTTGTACTACGGAGATTGTGGTGTGTAATAATTCACAACCAATGACAGGAAGATATTAGTATTGAGAAGACAGATTTTTTTTTCATTGAGAAACTTATGTTTACTAGAAATTCTGCTCAATCATTACAACCATTTTTGGAAAGCAATCAAAATGTCCATACCTTTTGACTCAGAGATTCTATTATTACCTTATACCCCAAAGAGATAATAGATGAGAAGACAGTCCCCAAAATATGTATGGCTTCACTTTTCTGTGATAACAAAGAATAGGAAATAGTAGATGCCCATCAGTTGGGGAATGACTAAACAAATTGTGGTACATCAATATAACGGATTATGACTGTGCTTTAAGAAATGATGAGTGTGATGAAAACAGAGAAGCATAGAGAAATCTATATCAACTCATGCAGAGTGAAGTAAGCACAGTCAAGAAAATAGTAAACATGATGACAAGAACAAATAGAAATGGACAGAAAAAAATTAAAAGTGTATGTTGCAATATTTCAAAGAACAAACATGGCTCCAGAAGGAGACACCACAAAATGTTCTCACCTCATTGCAGAGGTGAGAGAAGCACCCATATGATATATTGCACACATTTTCTGACTTTAGTTATATGTTGATTGGTTTGGGGTTTTTTTCCTCTTCTTTTTCTTTGTCTTTTTTCTATAAAAATATTATTATTTGAACTGACTTTCTGGGAGTGGCAAGGAAGAGATATTGAGGAAATTTTACTGATATAAATAAAAATTAATATAAAAAATAAGTGCTGTATATTTTCCCAAAATCAATCCAGCTGTTCTCTTTCTCCTATTCATTTCCGGGGCAATACCAGTGTTCATCTGCAGTATCTTCTGGGCTGTCTGCTCTACTACATTTCATAATCTAGACAATAGGCATTCTTTTTTGTTCTCTTTGTTTTCCCTTTGTGAAATGTTATTTGGTCCATACTTTTTTAAAAAAAAGTTTTTGAAAATTGTATTGATCTCTTTATCCTCATTACTGAATCTCTCCCCTATCTTACCTAGTATATGATCCCTTGTAATAACAAAAAGAAATCAATTAAGCAATTTAGCAAAACTATACAAACCAACCAAGTCTGACTATATATAATGTTTTGCATTTGTAGTTTCACCTCTACAACAATGTGATGGAGGGTATATTTTCTCATCTCTTCTTGGGCTAAAAGGGAATGTACAATTTAAAATCTTTTCTTGAATAATACCCAAATGTTGTCTATCATTAGTATATCAGTCAATGGTCTTCCAACAGTCCTTCTAGCATTTATTTCCATTTTTGCTCATATAATGGATATAAAGTGAAACTTAAGGATTAATTTTATTTCAATTTTCTCTTTTTAATGATTTGGAACATTCTTTCATATGAATACTTGTAGTTTACACTTCTTCTAAAAATTGCTCACGTATTTTTTAACAACGTAACCTTGGGAGAATGACTTTTATATATTTGCACATATTCATATATACATATATATGTGTGTGTGTGTACATATATATACATATGTGTATATATACATGCGATATTGGACCCTTTATCAAAGGTATTTGCTATGAAGATTTCTTTTCCTCAGTCAACAGCTTCTCATCTTATTTTAGTTCTATTGATTTTACTCACGCAAATACTTTTAAAATTATATAACCAAAATTATCTACTTTTATGCTTACCTCAATCCCTTGTTTGTTTAACGATTTAGCTCCCAGCCTTAGTTATTCAAAGCATCTCCTACCATTTACATTTAATTTTTAGATGTGGTCATCTCTTATATTTAAGCATTATATTCATTTGAGTTTCACATATTAGTCTAAATATAATTTCTGACAAACTTCTTTCCACCTCTTTTCATTGTTTTGTGGGAAATATTGTCTATAACCTTCTGCTAAGCACCTCTGTAATAGTTTACAGATGAACTCATATGCTAACAGGGTGTTGTTTCCTTGGCTGCCAAGTCTCTCCTCTTGGCAAGATCAAAAGTTTGCCAACTTTGCCTCTTTTGGGGGCTCTTTCAACCTCTTGATTGATGTCAACTGTTTAATATCAATTAAACTTCTTGGAGAAGGAATGATAATTAGGGACAAGCCCTCTCTTACTCTCCATAGCCTTTCAAAGTACATTGACAGTGGCTCAGCAATCACATCTGCCAAGTTTGTCAGTTGTCTGAGGTACGGGTCATTTTGGCTCAGTGCATCAAAGGCAATTAGATGCTCTTACTATCTCCCTCCTTAACTTGACAAACAATTCCCTGTTAACCCTTTTTATTCTGTTCTTCCCAGTCCAAGATTTTTCCTTCTTGGCAGAGAAAATAGAATATAAAAATTAAATACTTCCGCATTAATCTAAATCCTACTCATTCCTTCAAGATTAGCTGGTCTCTCCTAAATAAAATCTATTTGAATTGCCACAACCCTGTGTGATCCCTCATTCCTCTGAATGCCTGTAACTTGTCTGCCCTGCTCACTTGGCACTAAGAACATTGCTAATTATATTATATATGTATATATGCATACACACACACACACACACACATATATATATATATACATATATATATATATATATATATATATATATATAGAGAGAGAGAGAGAGAGAGAGAGAGAGAGAGAGAGAGAGAGAACCTGTCTTTTCAACTATGCTATAAATCTGCCAAGGCAGAGTCGTATCTACCACTTTTTTCCTGTCCAAGAAAAGTCTTGCATAGAATCATTAGGATATGCAGTATAAGAAGAACTTCAAATTAACTATGGAAAATAGATTCGTTTGAGGGGATGGGATAGAGACCAAGGTATATCAGTCTTCATGGGTAAAGAAGGAAAACCACAAGTATGCTACAAGGTGGACAGAAGGTTGTCGTTGTTGTGTTTGCCCTTCATTTCTGAAGAGGACCGTGGCATGAGAAAAATGATGACATGACTTGCAGTTGACTTTGATTTGAGTGAGAGAGGGCTGTGCAAGGTCACCAGGCTCACTTTCTCCTCCAGAGCCATCTGGACCCAGTGACCAGATATTCATCAGGATGACTGGAGATGACCCAGGACGCAATGGGAGACCCTGGACCTTTTAGGCTAAGGCCTTTTCATGTACTCATTCAGAGTGAGAGGCCATTCAGTGAATAGGCCTCTTAAAGAAGTGAGTCAAGTGATGGACTCTTTAATTAGAAAAAAAATCAAACTACCCAAGTTCCACTTAATGGCTGTATTTGGGGCTCTCCTGGCTTAGAGTGAATGTCAATGGTGACTGTTGCTCTTTGGTACAGCGACCCTGAGGGACAGAAGGAAAACTTGCCTGAAAAGTAGCAGATGGGGGTGGGTTGGGGAGAGAGAGTACTCATCATCTGGTAGCTTCATATTTTAAATAATTATTCTTTCTAAATAGTAAGCAAGGTCAGTTCTTTCCATACTCCTAAAGGGATATAAATGTTTTCCATACTCTCTAAATTTCAGTGCCTTGGGGTAAACTCCTACTCATAACACCCTAATTCTTGCTCTATATCAAGGTCAGGTACCATGTCTTATATTTCCTTTGACTCCTCAATACCTAGTCCTGAATCCTGAATATGGATGCTTAACTAGTATTTGCTGATGATTATGGTAATATGATTGCTAATCATTATCCTTTGAATTGTACCCCAAATCTCCCTCCTCAATAGTTGTCTAAAACTTAAAATATTGATATTTTTCTGTCAAAATAGTCTTTTCTCTGTTAAGAAATCTTTATAAAGCCAGATGATAAAAACCTATCTTATACACACACATATAAACAATATAAACAGATATGTATATCTACACATATACATACACACATATATATCAAAATACAGAGAGAGAGAGAAGGAGAGAGAGAGAGAGAGAGAGAGAGAGAGAGAGAGAGAGAGAGAGAGAGAGAGAGAGAGAGAGAATATGTTTTGTTTCTGTTGTTTAAAGAAATCATAGAACATTCAATGAGAAAGAAAAAGCATGTGAGTGGTGAAATTGAGAAGTAATTTGCATTCAGAAGTAGTTCCCATTCACAGCTTTGTAGTTTTATTCCCCAAACCATTTAAAAATAAACTTTTCTCACATATGAAAAGAGAACTTAAAATAATACTTTTTCTTATGAATACCTTGCTGAAAACATATGAATCAGTGAAGTTCATACACTTTAAGAGGAAAAATAGCTTAGTTACCAAATCTATCATGTACCACTAAATTATGATGTTATTGGCTTCAACTGAGGTGACCTTCTATTTTAGTGGGAAGAATTTCAGTCAGATGAAAGGAAGGATGTCAGAATTTTAGAGATCTTTGGGGTTAAGTCACTGTGAAAGAGAATCAAATCTTTTCTGCATTTTGAAAGAAAATAATTAATTCCCCTTTGTCTGATTCCAAGTTACAATTAGAGATGAAGGAAAGGACTAAACATTTCCCCGAAGTACCTTTAAGATGTCTCCAGGATTCTCTAGGGGGGAAAAAAAGTACGAAGGAAGAGCCCTGAATCTGGACTATTTAGTCCAATCTTTTGTTTTACAGAGGGAAAAACCGAAATCCAGGTAAAGTGAGTGATTTGTCTGTGTTCACGTAGGTAATATTCATTACAGGTGGAGTGGGAACTCAGACCTTCTGATGCCAGAGGCAGTGCTTTTTCCATTACACCATTATCTTATTTATCATTAACTGTCAAAAAAAAAAAGGTGTTGGTGAGAAGAAATTGGGTTTCATTAAAATATAATGTGAATTCTTCATGTCTATTAATCTTTCTGGTTCAATGATATAAAAATGACCTTAAATAAAGTTAGGTTCTTCTGTTTCCAGAGGTCAGTTAGGAAAAGGCTAGTATGGTTTTCCTTGGCTGAACTGACTCTTCAAGATTTCATAAGTCATATCTACTCCATTTGAATTGAAAACAAAGTGGAATTATGGATTTGACACTTATGAATCAGAAGACTTGCACCGAAACAGAATAAGATGCAAAGAAGATCATGCTGACCTAAATTTGGGATTTCCTAAATATACAGTCCTTCACAATCTGGCTCCAATCTGTGTTTCTGAGCTAATGACAGAATATACCCCCTCAAGCATATGTTCCAGATAAATTGGCATACTTGTTATCAATGTCTATACAAATAGATATGTATATACAGTATATATATATATATGTGCGTGTGTGTGTATATATATAAGGCATTGTAGTATGCTATATATAGCATAGTATCAATTATATGTGTATATATGTATGTATATATATATATACATACACAGACATATTATTTACATGTGTGCCCCATTGGCTTTCCCCATAGAACATAAGCTACTTGAGGTCAAGATTCGTTTATCTTTGTGTGCTTGGTGTGCTGAATATAACATAAGAGAATATGATTCCATAGATTAAAATAAAGATCTGCTAGTGAGATGCCTTTGTTTGGATTAGTTCCAACTTTAGACTCATCAAGTCAAATTGTAATACCTAGGATTTACTGTAGCAGTGGTAACTATTGTCTTTATGAATGATAATGGCTGCATTTTCATTTCAGACCTAATTGACCTTTTCAAGGTGGTTCAACTCAGTAATCAGGAAACAAAAGATAATCAAGGTTGAAACTCATAATCTTACTGGACGACTAGGATATTACAAATAACCTTTATTAATACTAATAACATATATTTGTGCATTTAAGGATTTAATATGTTTTATACTTTAAGAAAAACTAACAAGAACATGTAGATAGAGAGCAGTCTCACCTTCAGGAAGGCCAGGGTTAAATTCCCTACTGGAATTTAAGAAGTACTCTGTTCACATATGCTGGCTGTATCACTCTGGCAAAACTATTTAACCTCTCATTGTGCTCTCATGCAACTCTCCAGGATTATACATTTTAAAGCAGTCATCTTTGGGAGTTAGTAGAGAAAGTTTCCACATCACAAATATTCCAACTACAGACAAACAAAACAAAGAAAATTTCATGCATTAGTCTAAGTTTTCATCACCAGAAATATCATTTGCCATATTCTGAACTGTGGTTTGTAGGTGAGAAAGCTAAACAGGCTTTTTGCAAAGTGACTGTTATTTTTGACATATTATTTAAGCATAATTTGTAGAACCCCCTTTGTTTAGTCTGTGTACATTAGTCTAATAGTTACTGTAATTTGGAAAGCATCCTTATTGTCAAATTCTTCCATTTTTTCTGACGTTGAGAAGGGGGAAATTAACTACACCTCTGGAGGTGCCTTCCAATCTATTACTCTTAAATCCCATTTCAACAGAAGGTCTAGAAAGTATTGCTTTTTAAGCAGCATATCCCTGAAATCAACTGGATACAGCAACCCCTCCAGTCCTAATAAGGAAAATAATATGTGAAACCTTTCTAACAATCAGAAGATACATTAGATATACCTCCTGAGTCGTTAATAAAACATTCTCAGCTGTGCACAGCTTGGTAATTAATGAGAAAGGAGGATAAGCAATAGCATTTTCCTCCTGTTATCATTTTGTTCTTTTTTATTATTATTATTGGAACATAAAAATTGCTAATGTGGAAATGTTAAATATCAGGGCAGGTAGCGGGGCTTGTGTATGAGTGGAAGGTAGAATGCCAGGATGACATGCAGGCAGCAAAGCTTCAGCTATTGTGAATATCAGTGAACTAGAGTTAGCTACTGGTATCCAGCTGTAATTAACATTGTTTGATTATTCCAGGGACCTGTCAATTACATGGCTTTGTAGAGAAAACTATATATTAAAACAAATTTAGAGGCTTTGTGGAGAAAAATGTATTAAAATGACTCTAAGATTTTTTTCTTAAATCTGTATTTTTTTCTGTTGTTCTTTTCATTTTTTTTTTCATTGAGTTCACTTTTCACCTCCCTCAACAACTTTCCATTTCCTAGGTAGCTCCATCTATACTGAGTGTGAATGAGAGAGAATAAAATACAGTTTAGAAAGTAGCACAATTTTAGTGATGGGTCAGTTCACACTCAATTTTACTACTTAGCACAGGGAGAGGAAAGGGATCTATCAAACAAGTTGAAATGCTTATAATGATGTTTTAAACCCTCTCCATTGAAAATGCATTCAAAAGTACCCTAAGTGCTGTCTTTAGAGGTAGGCTATTATTTGGAAGGTGAACCAAACAGCTGGACCTGCTGTTTTTAAAAGAGCTTCCTAAATTCAAGGAAACATTTTACAAAGGAGGATCATAATAGGGAGGGAGCTGGGCCCCAGTTGCATCGATGCTATTTTCTATGTGGTGTCATCTATTGACCATCTGAAACTTGATAAAATGGAAGACAGATTGCAGGAGCCCTCTATGTGTTTAAGTGTCAAGCTGATCCATAACTTTCACATGAACCAGAAATCATTTATCGTCAGTGCTGTCCAGAATATATCCTGACAGTTCAGTGGGAGTTTCACTGCCATTTATTTTCAAATCAATACTCAATTACTAAGAGGAAGATTCACTCCCTTGCCCATTTTCAAGATGAAATTATGGACTAGAGCAATAACACTTAGTCAAGGCAAACCACTGTCCATTAACTCATGATGCTACTGAAAACCAGTTAGATATTTTATTAAAGTTCACTATCTCCTCTCTCTCTTTTGGCTTTTAATTAATCACTGTGAAAAAGGCCTTTCACATTGTGACTGATGACCAGAGAAAACAATTTTCTCCTAACTGCCTTTTAATTTCAACTCTGGAGAGCTCATTGACTGAATCTCACAACAACCCATCAATGCTAGTTTTTAATGTGTTTTCTCTTTTGTTATTGAGAAGAATGGAGTGGCAATGAAGCTTTGTGCTCCTCTTCATAACTCAAGTAATTGATTCAATAAATGCTGCACATTTGCTACTGGGTAAAAGGCACTGTCAATGAAGATAGTAGGTACTATATAAATTACTCCATTAGCAGGAAATAAAGCTATTTATGATTTTTAAAGTATAAAATGTAGCTGTGACTAAAAAAAAATAAAATGATGGTCTATCTGTTCCTTTTACCTTTATGCATGCTTTGCTTTTTTAATCCCCTTCTACTGTTGGGAAGTTAATGAAAAACAAAGATGAAAAGATTAGAAAGGTAGATGACAAACGTAAAAACTCTTGCCCTTCAGAAATATAATCTTAAGGGCCAATGGGCACATCAGTTCTTCTACTTTTTATGTTAGGTACAATAGGGCATTTTGATATATGGAAGGTTGGTGCGGAGGAAGATGTGAGCAATGAAACACTTCAGGGTGAATTTTCACTTAACATACCATTTCAAGCAACAACTTTCACATTCACTAAAAATATCAAAATTGAGGAGGTTAAAAAAAAGTCTGCTATTTCATGAGTAGTTTTCTACGCTCCTGAAATACCATTCAACCAAAATCCCTCATGTTTAAGAAATTTTTCAAAAAATTTGATCTTGAAAGATAGGCAGGATTCAATGACTAATAATTACAATAAGTTCAACTTCTATGATATTTAATCCTTAGGAAGAGCTTTTGCATATCATCTCTTCAAACCTAATCTAGATAACCAATGTTCAAACAATTCAATTCAATTCATTAACCATTTATGCAGATGTTCTTAAGCTGTCCTGTGTTATAGAACCCTTAGCAGTCTGGTGAAGCCTATGGCCTCTTTCTCAGAAAAAATGATTTAAATGCAGGAAATAAAATTAAATGTGATAAATAGAATTACAAAGGAAAACCAATTATACTGAGATATAGTTATCAAAATCTTTTTTTAAAAAAAGTTAAGGCACTCTAAGTTAAGAACCCCTGTAAGAGTTTTCTATGTGTAAGGAAGGTAGGGCAGAAACATAGAGACAGCTCTAATCTAAAGTACTCTCTAAGCTAACAAATTTCAATCCAATAAAAGGAAGAAAGTTTAGTTTAGAGTTTATTTTTAAATGAGGGGTGGGGTAGTGATTTCATCCATTGTGATTTTGAAAGCTGTTCAGGATTGTGAAGATTTGATGTCACCAAAATTGCTGGGCGGCCACTGCAATAAATCTGTTAAAAAAGGAGCTGTGCTGGCAGGTATAAGGAAGAGCCTTCTTGGCTTAAGAAACATCACAGATGCATCCATCCATACACACACATATACATATATACATATATGTATACATACATAATCATATATGTATAAACTATGTATGTGTATATAATCACCTTTATACATATATATGCAAACAAGTATATGTCTGTATCTATTACTTTTGCTGTTAAGCAAGTGATATCACTTTGGTTTTGGCCACTACCTACCAGTCTTTGTAAACTGTCTAGGAAAGGGAGATAATTCCCATTTAACAGTAGAGTAATCTCAATTTGCTAAATTCGAATCAAGGACTGCATATATTATCGGATCTCTGTCAAAAGACAAAAAAAAAAATAAGGCATCTAACCTACTCTTTTAACTAGAGAATTCTAAAAAATACCAGAGTCAAAGTATAATGATCTAATTCTTCATCATGCCTCAAAAGTGGCCCTGGGTTCTTGAACACTGTGCCAGTGTAATACAAGCTCTGTTAGGTCAAAACAAGCTACAAAAGCTAAAATTCCAATAGCAATAATAGATATAGCAACAAGGCACTTGTACATTGTTACAAGGTTTGCAAAATACTTTACAAAGATTAGCTTGTTTTATCCTCAAAATTCTAAAAGGCAGGCACTATTATTTCCCCCATTTTACAGATAAGGAAACTAAAGCCGAAGGAGATTAAGTGACTAGCCCAGGATTACCAAGTTATTAAGTGTCTGAGATTGGATTTGAACTTGAATCTTCCTGACTGTAGGTCCAGAGGTCTACCCCTAGTGCTACCTGGCTGCCTTGAATCATCGATGGCCTCTGTACCTGTTTTCTATGAATTAAATTCAAAAGGCTCAACATAAAAGAGCTAATGGACAAAATCATTTCTTTGTTGTTGCAGCAGTAATTCCTGGAACTAGCCGCCAGCTACTGTTTACTAAACAATTATGTCCATGAATGAGGATCTCTGGTTTAGAGCTGGCAGAGATCTTACAGGTCAAGATTTTACAAATGAGGAAACTAAGTCCTAGAGAAATTAAAGGATTTGCCTGAGGTTGCATTGTTGCTAAGCAGCAAAGCCAAGATTGGAATCCCAAATCCAGTCTTTTTTCTTCTGTACCATACTGACTAATGGGAAATTTGGTTCCATAATTAAGTGTAACCTTCACATTTATCAAGAAACTATCCTCACTCTGTCACATGAAACTGAGACTTTAGATTTAGAGTGGCTCTTAACCTTATTTTGTTTCATGGACCCCATTTGCTGAAGTTTATGGATCCCTTCTCGGAATAATATTTTTAAATTCATAAGATAGGATACACAGGATTACAAAAGAAACAGATTATCTTGAAATATTGTTATCTATAGCTTCCTTATCTGTAAAATGGAAAAATAATAGTGCTTACCTTTCAGAATTTTGAGGATAAAACAAGCTAATCTTTATAAAGTATTTTGCAAACCTTGTGACATTGTACAAGTGCCTTGTTGTTATATCTATTATTGTTATTGTAATTTTAGCTTTTGTAGCTTGTTTTGACCTGACAGCACTTGTATTACCCTGGCACAGTTTATCTCTATATGCAAATATGTGTATATATGATAATTACCTTAATATAATAAATATTAGTATATAATTGCACAGAGTACTTTTTAAGATCCCCTGCTTTAGAACATACATAAGAAGAATTGGATATAATATTTTGATCCTTATGGAATAGAGAACCGTTTCTTCATTTATCAGCTCTGAAGTTCAGTTAAGGGACAGAAGGAATAGGAAATCAGTAGCAAAAGATATGGATTTAACTACAACCTGTGGACAGGTCCAGTGGTTAATATCCTCACATAGCAACAGCTACTGGTAAGTTTTGTAAATTTAAACTGCACTGCTGTCACACTAATTATTATTATTATATCATCGTAATAATCATTTAGGACATACCTGAAGCTGCCAAAACTTCTAGGTGAACTTTGTCATATTTCTCTGAATTGTTGACCTCAAAGGTTAACATCCACTGTGAATATTACCAGGCCTAGAGTCATGAAGAGTTCAAATCCGGCCTCAGAGAGTTCCTAGGTGCGCGACCCTGGGTAAGTCACTCAATCTATGTCTGCCACAATTTCTCTGTCTGTAAAAAGGGGGTAATAATAGCACCAACTCCTCAGGGTTGTTGAGGATCAAGTGAGATAAAATGCCTGGAACATAGAAGTTACTATGCAAATTTTAGCTATTTACTATTAACACCATTTTGATACAGTGAAAGAGCATAAATACTCTGAATATCAGTAGACATGAGAGTTTGATCATTCTTCCAGGACCACAAACTTCTTTGGTTTAATTCTCTGTTTACTTGATACTACTTTATAATGTCTTACTTTGAAAGAAAAATTACTACCTGGAAGTATTATTTCACAATCAAATTCACTCAAGCAAACAAGTTGCAAAAGATATGTTACATGATATGCCTGGTACATGTTGGAAAATTATCACCTGTCAAGTTGCTGATTACAAGTTTTCTATTTATAAGCATACTTTGTATGCTATTGTATAACAGTGATTCGGTTACCCCTCAATCTCTGTTTGGCCTTCTTCCTTTGTTGATACAAATTTAAGAGAAATTTAAGGAGGTGCTTGTATTATTTTTCAATTTACTTTGGCCCTGCATGCCTTGTATTTTCTCATTGAACAGTGATGATGATGATGATAAAGGTTAGACTGATAAAGACTGATTAGACCCATTAGACTGTGAGCTCCCTGAGAGTTAGGTCTACCTTTTGTGTTTCTTTGTATCTCCCTTGCATAGCACCATGCCTGGAACATAATAGGAGCTTAACAAATGCTTGCTGAGTAAATGATGATGAATATAATAACAAGAGAATCCATAGAACATTCCATATAAGATAATAGCATGATAGTGATGACTCAAAACCATTTCTGTCCGAAATTCATCTAAAAATGATGAGAACTAAATGGGACAAGTAAAGATTACAGAATAGAAGGAAGTGGGACAACCTAGCTCTTCCCCCACAACCACTCCCACAAAGATCTAGAAAGAATACCAGTTAGAGGAAAAATTGCCATGAGTTATTTTTGCAGCCCAGGTAGGCATAGTGAGATAGAAAGGTGGTCTGAAGATATTGAGGATGAGATCTAGCCCAAACAGTGCCAAGTGGACCCTTCTAGTTGAGGGACTGATTTGGACCAAAAGGCAGTCCTAGATATAACAGAAACGGACCTAACAGAAAGTAAAAACAGGAACCAAAAAGCAGCTATGTTGTTTAAATCTCAATGCTAGCATCTAGATTGAGTGTGGATTAGGAAAGGAGCTGCCTTTAGAGGTGGCTGACCTGCAATTTTACCAAACCAGAAACAGTTGCAGACCTAAGGCTGTACTGGAGGAAGAGTAAAAATTAAAGTAGGCAGCAGCTGGGTGGCTGTGATGCTGGAGTAGATTATTTTATTCAGCTCCTAGCATACTTTGAGGTCTGCAATTGATTAACCAGGGCAGGAAACTCAGACCAAAGGTGAGCCTGAAGTTCTATTTCTGTGAACCTGAAAAGCCTTTAAGTAGCTAACAGAAGGCTAGAACTAGCAGCAGACTACTGGAGCTCCCTCAAAGGGCAAGTTTATGGTTGTATTATCTAGTCCCAAACCAGAACCAGAAGCTTGCATAGCTCAAACCAGAAAGGAAGACATATATATCAGACCACTAACGGCTCACTGAAGGCTTGTAGGCTGAAACATAAGCTTAATAGCTGGAGAAACCAGCAGCAAGACTCAGAGAACACATATCAGGACAAAAAAAAAAAAGTAAACCTATTCTCTCCAGAAACGTGCACAGAGCCTGGTCCTAACATAAAACCCCAATTCAGAAAGTAATGAATAAGAAACAAACAGACTACCACTATAATGAGCTAAAACGGTGACAAAGATTCCCAAAATAGAAATGCAGAAAAGATTGGCTTAAGATATTTACAGTCAAAGACTCAAAGAAAAACATAACTTGAGCACCCAATGAACTAGAATTCTTGGAAAAAATAAAGGATGAGGTAAAAGATTAACTTGAAGAAAAAATTAGAGTACTAGAGAAAATAATTGGAAAAGAAATAATGGATTTAGAGGAAAGACTTGGAAGAACAAATAGTTTATTAAAAGAGTACCCAAGAACCAGACTTCTTGAAACCTAGAATGAACCAGACATTAATGATTCAATGTACTAAGAAATATTTTTTTTAAAAAAGTCAAAAGATTTAAAAATGAAATATGTAAGGTATCTCCTATCAAACATAATTGCCCATAAAAAAGGATCAAGGGGAGATAATTTAAGAATCACTGGATGGTCTGAAAGCCTTACCCTCCCCATACACACCCCTAAAAAAAGCATGAATATCATATTCAATAAATTATGAAAAGAAATTATGTAAATCTCCTATAACCAGAGAAAAAAGTGAAAATAGCACCCACTAGTCTCCTTCTGAAAGAAACCTATATCTATATATCTATACAGCTTCTGAGACAAAGGAAAAATTACAGGTACCCAAAAAGAGATTCCAAGTACCAATAATTCAGAGTCAGAATCTCTCAAAATTCCACAGCTACTGCTGTTAAGGAGTGGAGAACTAAGAATATGATATTTCAAGATAAATAATATAACCCAGAACCACCCCCCCCAAAAAAACCCATAAAACCCAGAAAAGCTAACTTGTCAAAATTAAGTAATAATCTAAAGAGAAGAAATGGATTTTAATTAAATAGAGGACTTCTAAGCATTCCTGTTGAAAAGACCAGAACTGAGTATAAAATAGTAAATATGAGAAGGATATTGGAAAGAATTAAATAAGGATTTTGTATTTACTTTCAATAAAGAGATAATAAATTGTCCCTTAAGAACTCTATTTTGTCACATCGTAGGACATTTTTATGACATTACTCTTTCATGTTCTCTTGACTATCTGAATATACCTTTTCAGTCTCTTTTGCTGAATCTTCCTCAATAATATCACCAATTGTATATCCTACAGGCCTCTGTTCTATGCTCTCTTCTCATCTCCCTCTATACTGTTTCACTTAGTGATCTCATCTTCCCCATAGACTTAATTATCCTCTCTATTCTGATGATTCAGAACTCTATTTCATCTAGCTCTAACCTCTTTTCTGGCCTACCTTGTCATATCTCCAGCTATCTATTAGGCATCTTGAATTAGACGTCCCATAGACAGCTTAAAGTTAATGTGACTAAAACAGAACTCATGTTCCCCCAAAATTGTCCCTTCTTACAAAATTTCCTATTATTATTGAGGGCACCACTATCCCCCAGTCATCCATGCTTGCAACCTTGGTGTCATCCTCAACTCCTCCATCTTTTACCCAATATTCAACTTTCTGTTTTCCCAGAACATATTATTTCAAGGCCTTGGTATTGCCAAGACTTGCTGATTTTGCCTTTGTACCATCTCTCGTATATTCCCCCTTTTCTTCTCTGACATTGGCATTATCCTGGTGAAGGCCCTCATGGCTTCATGACTGCACTACTGCAAGAGTTTCTTGCTTGACCTCTGTACTACAAGTCTCTCTCTACTTCAGTCCATCTTCCACACGGCTGCCAAGATGATCTTCCTAAAGGACATGATTAACCATGTCACCCCCACTCAAAAAAACTCATTGGCTTCCTACTGCCTTCAGGATCAAACATAAAATCCACTGGTCAAAGATCTTCATGACATGCTCTCCTTCTTTCTCAGTCTTCTTACATCAACTTCACACCCCATATTCTTCAATCTGATGACACTGGCCTCCTGGCTATTCCTTGAACAAGATGCTCCATCTCCCAACTCTGGGCATTTTCACAGGATGTCCCCCAAACCTGGAATGCCCTCCCTCCTTATCTCTTTTTTATGGCTTTCCTAGCTTCTTTCAAATCTCAGCTAAAATCTTACCTTCTACAAGATGTCTTTCCCAATCCCCCGTACCAATTCTAATGCCTTCCATCTATAGATAATTTACAATTTATATAGGTCATTTGTCCATAGTTGTTTTCCCATTGTCTTCCTCATTAGACTATGAGCTCCTTTAGAGCAGGAAATATATATTTACCTTTCTTTATATCCTCAAGATTAAGCACAATGCCTGGCATATAATAGGACAAGGAAAATGTTCATTTATTCATGGAGAAGGCTTAGGAGTTATTTTCTTATATGTTAATAATTTTGATTAAAAGAAACAGAGAAAAAAAAGAAATACATCAGAGAAAGAAGGCTAAGAGAACTTATGGCACATAACTGGGGATACACTCGTAGCCTATACAAAACAAAGAGGAAAGAGTGGAGGGAGCAGGTAAGACCTGAATCTCACTCTTGTACCTGAATTGGTCAAAGGAGGGTAGAATACAAATACATACAGAATTTGGTTATTCACCAAGGAAATCAGAGTAAACAGAGAGAGTGTAAATTACAGAATAAGAGGGATGGGAGAGTAAGGGTGGGATTAGTCACGAGCAAAATAGATTTTAACGTCAGAATGTGGATCAATAAGAGAAGTTTAAAAGAAAAGCAAGAAACTGTAAGAACCTGTGAATGGGGTCTGAATTAGCAAAAGGAAAGAGGGTCAGGGCAGCATAAGCAGATTACAATAATTATCTGGTGCTAATTATACTCATTTCCCACCACTTTCTCCTTTGGAGAGAACATTTTGTATAGAACTTTAAAAAAAACTTAGCAAAGAGCCCATAGCAACATATCAAAAAGATCAAAAAGATTATACTAGGAATGCAAGGTCGGCTCAGTACTAGAAAAAACTATAAATATAACAGATTACATAAAAAGAACAAAAATATGATTATATCAGTAGATTAAAAATATTTTTGACAGGATACAGCACTCATTAAAACACTAGGAAACATCACATGTAACAGGGATAAAGTAGAGGCCTTCCCACTAAGTACAGAAATAAAGCAAAGATGTCTATTTTCATCACTACTCTTTAATGTAGTGCTAAACATTTTAGATATAGCAATAGCCCAAGAAAAAAACTGAAGGAATAAGTATTTCAAAGAGAAAATCAGATTATTACTTTTTGCAGATAATATGATGATGTACTTAGAGTACTCAAGAGGGTAAAATAAAAATTAATTGAAATAATAATTCAACAAAGTTTCAAGATATAAAATAAATCCACATAAATCATTCTATATAACTAGCAAAATCCAGCAGGAAGAGGAACAAATAGAGCTTCCATTTACAATAACTACAAAGTATACAAAATATGTCCAAGTTTATCTGCCAAAATATAAGTAGAAATTACATGAATATAAATACAAAAGACTATTGAAGTAAATAAAAACAGACCTAATAAATAAATATTAGTTATAGGTAAGGGGAGCCAATATAATAATAAAATGACAATACTAGCTGAGTTAATATGTTCCTTCAGTGCCATACCAGTTTAATTCTACAAGCAATCCATCAGTGGTTTTATTAATATTGCCCTGAATAAGTAAATTAATTTAGGTTTTATTGTTGTTATTATATTGGCTTGGCCTAACCCTGAGCAATTAATATTTCTACCATTATTTCAGATGAAATTCATCTATAAAAGCAAAAGGTCAAGAATCTCAAGGGAAATAATAGAGGAAAGTAGGAAGGAAGAGGCTTAATTATACCAGAAATAAAACTACACTATAAAACAATAATCATCAGAACAATTTATTACTGGTTAAAAAGTAGAGAGGTACATCAGCGAAACAGATTACATGTAGAACACAAAGAAGTAAAGAACCACAGTAGCCTAAGTTTTGATAAGGACAGCTAGGTGGCACAGTGGATGGAGAGAGTGCCAGGGCTGGAGTCGGGAAGGCTCAACTTTGTGAGTTCAAATCTAGACTTATACACTTAATAGCTGTGTGACCTTGCGCAAGTCACTTAACCCTGTTTGCCTCAGTTCTTCACCTGTAAAATGAGCAGGAGAAGGAAATGACAAATCACTCCAGTATCTTTGCCAAGAAAACCCCAAATGGGGTCACAAGGAGTCAGACACAACCGAAAACAGCTGAACAACAAAATATTTGATAAACCTAACTACCCCAGCTACTGAACCAAGAACTCACTGTTTGCCAGAAACTGCTGGGAAACCGGAGAGCCATTTGGAGGAAATTAGGTATAAGCCAATCCACCATATACAAGGATAAACTCTAATTAGATATATGAGAGACAGAGTGACTCCGCAAACCAATCAGAGGAGCAAGGAAAAGATCACCTTTCAGATCTCTAGATAGAAGAGTTTATGACAAGACGAGGGATAGAGAAGATTACAAAAGATAAAATGAATAATTTAGAATAGTAGGGAAAATTTGAAATGTTTTACACAAATAAAACCCCTATAGTTAAAATTAGAAGAAAAGCTGGTGAATAGTAAGTGGAAAAACTTTGCAGCAAGGGCAAGGTTTGATTTGTTTTGGGTTTTTTTCTGACAAAGGTCTATTATCACATATATATGTATATACACGTATATACGTACATATATAATTGTTTCAAATTTATTAAAGTTATTCTCCAACAGATTAATGGTGAAAATCTAAAAACAGGTGATTTTTCAAATTTTCATAGACACTCCTCTATCTATAGTCTCTCTTCACAGCCTTAACAGTCCCTATATCTTTCTCGTTTCTAAACAAAGGACTTCAATATCTATATATCCAGCCCCAGTCTTTCCCCTGAGTTTCAGTTATGCATCTCCAACTCTCCACTTGACATTTTAAATGGGCCGTATTAGAGACATCTCAAGCCCAATGTGTCCCAAAGTTATTTCATTCTCTACCCACACATGCACATACTCCCCTCTTTTAAACTTTATGATTTCTGTAGAAGGCACCATCATCCCCTAAGTCTTCTCAATCATAACCTCACTATTATCTTCCGCTCTTCATTTTTGCTCGCCAAATCTTGCTGACATCTCATGCTTCTAGTCTTTTAGATAAAAGGCTATTCACACAGCTACCATTATTCCAAAACTGGCACAGTTCCTGGAATGTAGTAGGCACTTAATAAATATTTGTTAATTGATACATAATTAAGAGCTATCATCACTCTTTGTTCTCATTTATCAATATTTCAAAATAAATGTCAACTAATGACAAAATCACTTATATATGACTTAAATTCGAACTGCCAAATGACATATAGAAGACATATTGAGTCACAAGCAAAAGGTATCTCAAAGCCAGAACTTGGCAAGAGGCCACTAGGTCAAACTGCTGCATGCATCTGTCTGAATCAATTTCCCAAAAGGCATAATACCATTCTGTTCAAGTGACCTATTGCACAGACAAGCTAGTGAGCTACCACTGCCTGACAAGAATCCAAAATATAAAAAAGTATGTGGGAATGGCTGGAATTCTGCTACTATCTTCATGAACTATGGAAATGACTTGTACATGAGACAATGTTGCCAGGCTGAGTTTCAGTTTGAATGATGAATGTTTCCCATTCGCCACCTATAAGATCACCAATTAAGAGACATATGACACCTTAGAGGTCATTTAGTTCAACTACCATCATTTTACTGCTAACAAAGTGGTTTCACAGGGTATAAATAATTTGCTTTAGATCACAATAAATAATATAAATAAATTACCTTAGAACACAAAGGTCTTAAGTGGCAGAGCTGAGATTTGAACTCAAGTCTAATTCCTCCATGGTCAGCACCTTTTTTCTTTTTTACAATACTAGGTTGCCTCTAGCATAGATGCTGAAAAGCAATAGCTCAGGCTGTTTCAGATAGGAATAAGTAAATAGCCCCAGTTGATCCTTGCGGTTCCATTGAAATTGTGGTCATGTGTGTAGGCAGGCCTAACCTAAATATAGCCGATTAAATTGAGATTAAATCTCGTTTACCAGCAAAAGGATGGTTAAATTTTATTAGACATAGGCCCTTCCAACTTCATAAACTCCAGATAATCTGCCCACTTTACAACGTCCCTATAACTTCACACATATTAAAAAAGGAAATCATTTGTTGTCTTTATTTTTCTGACTGGTTTACTTTGGCATTATTTGTGAGAAATGAGGTTTAGTAAGGCACTTCATTTCCCCCATTTCTGCTAGATTAATTTCCTTTATGCATAGGTCCAGCCATGTCTTTGCTCAAAAGCCTGTAGTTATTTCCTATGACCTACATAGGAAATTGAAGCTCCCTAGATTGACATTTGAAGCTTACCACAATCTTGCACCATTCTACTTTTCCAACATTACCTCATAATTGTTTATATACTCTGCATTCTATTTTATAACCGAAATGGGAAGTTAGTATTTCCTAAATATTTTTGCTCCTTCCTGCCTTCTTGCTTTTGAATTAATTAAAAACACCTATTAAGTGCCTACTATATGCCAGGCATTTGGCAGGTACACAAGATACAAAAACAAAAAATAATCTCTGCCCTCAAGAGCCTTCTATTCTACTGGGAGTAGATACATAGAGGTGTGATATCTAGGGAAGGACGTTTTGGTTTGAGGAGTTACAGTGATGGTTAGTGGAACCACTGAGCACCTGACTGGCATGTTTTCCAAAAGCAATAAGAGTATTGATTTTCTTCATATTCCCAGAGTAATATTATTCTCTATACCTGGAATAACCAGTCCATTACTCTTCTATTAATGAAAAATTGCATATTCTTTTAAAAACTCATTCAAACCCCATCACCTCAAGCTCTTTTAAATACTTATTAGCTATTATTTTGCATTGTAGTTACCTATGTATCATATCCCCCTTAAGTTATAAAATTCATGAGGGCAGGAGCTTTGTAATATCTAAACTTTTTATCTCACCAGTATGTATCTATGTGATTTAAGTGAAAGAAGTGCTTCAAAATCTTGAATTGTAATGTTAATCAGGGCAGGATTCTTTGCTGCTCTTCTCTTAAGTGCCCTTAATGAGTCTGGCCTTTGTTTGAATGGGGCAGGTAAAGTGGGATCTTTTTTGCCTTAGAATGTTTCTCAGTACTAAGACAATTAGGAGACATTGATTGGAAACAATGGATAAGGTAGTACTAGGAATTAACTAACTTTTCCAGACCCTAAATGGGACTTGTCACTGTTCTTTGTTTGAGTTCTTCTCAGCACTGAGGTAATCAAGTGCCCCAGGGCCCTGAGATAGGTATTTAAGATCTGAGGTTGGCATTTGGTTTTGGGGGTATACTCATTAAAAGAATGTGGGTGATGAGACTCTGGGCAAGCCGTTAAACCACCCCACCTCCCTTGATGACCCAGACAGATGATTGTTGCTTCTCAGATAGTATGAATTGTGATTTGAATCAGACAAAGTCTGTCTGTTGATGTTTGCAATTTCTATTTGTTTTTGCCTTTGTGTGAGGTAAATAAAATGTGAAGACTTCTCAGAGAAGATATGTATAAATATATATCTGTATCGATACTAAAAAATGTTTAAAAATCAAGAAATAGGAAAAAAAAAATCTGAGGCCATGAGAGTCTGATGGCTCAGCCTCTGGGAAAGTTTACCCTGAAACTTTTTGTTCTTTCTTCTGGTTCTGGTTTAAAGATTTGCTTAGTAAGAACAGGGTCATGATAACCCGTTTTTCTCTACTGTAAAGAATGGAGAGGGTTCCCCCTTCCCTTATTCTATTCTCCTTTCTCAGATTTATAGATGTCACCCCACCTGTAATCATCAACTATGGGAATGGGAATTGGAGTTTCTGTGCCTCAATTTCTCGGTTCTTTGTCTAGCTTTCATGCTCAGATTGTAAGCCTACCTCACAGCCAATGGTGAGAAGGGTCAGGGGTGGGTGGGAATTCTCTTGTGTTAGGTATAATTATGGGGGCCTAGACCCTTGTAAAGCACATCCCTTGCTGGATTTGTTCTAGTGGGGGATGCCCAATTCTTGAGAATTGAATAAAATTTATTTCTGTTCCCATCCTGAGATGGCTCCTTATTAACTTTTAATTGGTGAGGGTCTTTCATCCCACACACCTTGAAGTTCAGGGAGCTGATCTTTTCCCCATGAACTAAGTGAATGATATATTTAATTAAACTGATATTATTAACCCCTTAAGGTTGTTTTCCTTAGAAAAGCAGATCAAAGAACATGTGTTGGCAGGCCTTCCTGTGTGCTGGTGTTGTTGGTCTTACACAGCCACAATAACTGCTAGCAATATTGTTGTTACGTGAACTAAATTGGATCTCATGTACCTATGATGTCTTATTTTGCATCACAGTTACTGGTATAATTGGGAAAAATCATGATGGTATTACTATTCTGAAAAAGTAAGAGAGGTGACATCGGTAACTATCAACTTTTTATTGTTGTTTTTTTTTGTTTGTTTTGCTTAAATCTACCTCTTCTCCTAAATTCCCATCTTACAAAAGGAACCAATATTCTTCTAGTCACCCAGGTTCTCTACATAGATGGTCATCCTTGACTCTTCACTTTTACTCCTCTTGCCCCATATCAATCAGTTTTCAAGGCTTACTTATTTTACCTTTGCAACATTTCTCATACCTATCCTTTTCCCTCTTCTCACACTACAGCTACCTTAGTCCAGTCTTCATTACTTCTCACTTGCAAAACTGTAACAGCCTTGTAATTGGTCTCCATTGCATCCAATATCTCCTCTCTGAAATTTATGCTTCACATAGATACCAAATCAATATTTTTAAAACATTGGTGTAAACTGGTCACGCCTCTGCTCAAAATGTTCCCATAGTTCTCTATTGCCTTTGTGTCAAAATAGAAACTCCTTTGTCAATGAATCTTTTGCATTCTGACTTCAGCCTCTGTTTCTGGGTTGATAAGATGTTACTCCCCTTTCTCGAATACTCTGCACTCTGACCAAACTGGCCTGCTCCATACACTAGCAATATTGCCTAGAAACTCTGCTTTGTAATAGCTTACATTTCTAGGTGGTACAGTAGAAAGAGTATAGGCCTGGAGACAGGAAGATCTGGGTTTAAAACCAGCATCAGATACTTAATAGCTATGTGATCCTGGGTAGGTCACTTAACTCTGCCTCAGTTTTCTCACCTGTAAAACGACCTGGAGAAAGAAATGGCAAACCACTTTAGTATCTTTGCCAAGAAAACCCCAAATGGGGTCACAAAAACAACTGAAAAACAACAAGCTTACATTGATAATAGCAGCTTAAATGTATATAGTGTTTTAGGACTTGCAAAGCATTTTGCATTATTATTTCACATGAAACTCACAACAACCAGTTAAGGAAACTGTTTCAGAAAGAGTAAACAACTTATCCAGTTTCACCAACCTATCAAGGGCCTGAGGCAGAATTCAAATCTAGGTATTCCTGCCTTTAAGCCCAGTGTACTATCAATTCAGTGATTACCTGTGACAATAAGTGACTTTAACAACATCAATACTGAGCCAGTGATAATAGAAAGATTTTACAAGAGCATTAGTTAAAGATCCCCCGCTTAGTTGGTGCATAGACCAGAGATTCTTAATCTTTAATGTCATTCATCCCTTTGGCAATATGATAAAACCTATTGACCCCGTATCAGAAAAAAATGTTTTTAAAGCATAAAATAAAATACATAAGAGATCAAAGGAAACTAACTAAATTGAAATGCAGTTTTTATTGATTTTTTTTTTGTTTTAAAATAGGTTCACAGATCCCAGGTTAAGAATCCCTAGTGTCAAACATGTATGTGTTTTGGTTGAATGTTTCAACCTTCCACTGACACAGTCAGCTTCTCTGTAAAAACAAAATAGACTTCTCCCAGTAATGGAAGCCTTCACTGTCTAAAAGAATCTGATATTATTCCACCACAAAGGATCCCATAAGGGATAAATAAATGATTAATAATCCCATGAAAACATTTTGCCAAGTATTTGATGGTTGGAAGGCTAGTAGAAGAATAAAGTAGTGCCTTTCGAGGAAGATGAATCATTCTAAAACTGAGGATGGCAAAATTTCTCAGATTAGTAGAAAAGATGAGTATAAAATGATACAGGACTCAGTTAAACTGCATAAATAAAAAATGTATGAGTTGGAATCAAAAGAAAGATCTTTATTCATAGCAAAGTATCTGTGAGTTACTCAAGTGATATCCTACCCCGTAACAACAGAATGACACCCAGCTTAAAAAAATGGTGCCTTTTCTGTTGGATAACACCATATAAGTGTCAAGATATCCTCAACAAAGCATATTGTTTAAGTGCGTTAGGAAAGAGTGTTCCATTAAATATTTATCACTAAATTCAATACTGACAAATTAATTTTCTCCTCATTTTCTGTATAGCGGTATAGCAATCAAGGTCCTTTGTTTCTCAATAATCACTGTATCAGCAATCTCTAATTGTGTAGAGAGCTACTGAAAAAAAAAATAAAATGAATAAAGAAACACTTCTTTTCATTTGTAGTTCCCCTTACTTCCTTTCTAGGATTTAAAAGAATACTGACAAAACAGAACATTCAGCGAGGATGGTCTACATTAAAGAAGAGATTGGTGATGCCCTCTTCACTTGGTGAATATGGTTTTATTAATTTTCAAAGTGAAGGATGCTAAAATATTTAGAGGATGGCATGTAGGTTGGTTTAAGCTACAGTGAGATTAACTACCAAGATTTTAAGAGAAACAATGGTGAAACTGAATCATTTTGTCGGGGAACATATTCTTTACAGTCACGTGTGAAATGCAAATCGGCAATGTTTATTCCCTTTGAGAAAGGAATTATTGATCACAGAACAGATAAGCAGTGAATGTTAAATTTCTCTTTTGGGGAAAAATACAACATTTAGAATCATCATCCAAGCTATTTATATTCAACATTCTGGCATCCCAGATTATATAATTTCATTTGATTTACCAGGGGAAAAATCTTCCTTTGTTAAAATTTATTGACAGTATCTTGTCTATATGATTTCACCTTTTTTGGCATCTCAACTCTATCTGCTTTATGTTTGGAAAGTTCTTGCTTTAAGAGAGAATGTCTTTCATTGGTCTGAGAAATAATAAAATGTAGGGTCTCATGAGCAGCAAGTGGTTTGAAACAAGGTCTTCCTAACTTTAATTGTAACATGCCTACCACTGTGCCATGCTGCCTCTCAAATATAGACTGAAAGTCAAGCTCTTAAAAGTCTGAAAAGGCGTTTCCCTAAGACAGTAGATTTCTTTTTCCTCATTGCAACAGTTAATTGAAAAGAAGCTGATAATTTCTGGAGGTCAACACTGCAGCTGGATTCTGACAGCATCTTTGAGATTTAGGCAGGCCTGGGTTCTGCAAGGCTACAGGTTCCTTCATTTTTATCTCCTCTCCTACAACAGATCAACCTCATTTGGTATCATGGCTTTTACTTCCATTGCTATGCTTAATCACTACACGAGATCATAAAGCTTGGTGGTCAATCTAAGGGAAAAACCCAAAGGAAATTCAGTCACTGAGTGAAACTGAAAACATCTATTTCTAAATACAATATGCATATGTGCATGTGTGTATGGGAAGGAGGTAAGGCAAGAGTGAGAAGAGTTTAGAGAGTTTCTCTGACCCTTGAAAATATTTCGCTCTTTACAATGCACTTCCTAAAGGTGAATTTTTTTGCTTTTGTATTTTTCTTCAAGATGTTAAGACTTGTTAGTGTCCAGACGTGTTAAAATACAGAGTTATTTTTCCTCAAGAAATGAATCATTATATGTTTTTTTGGTTGTTTGTTTTTCCCAGACAAGGCCAGGCCCTGTCAGTATTTGTTATTTGGCCTCATTGACACTCAGGGTATTTTTAGCCCTGTTGTGCTATGTGAGACAGCAGATACCCTGCAGGGATGCTGGTGAAACTATCAGGATCTGAGAAACCTTCCAAACCCATCAGTCTTTATGCCTTTGATAATCAAATGCCCATGCTTTATAAAGAAGAAACAATGTCCTTTAAAACTTTGACATTTAGCAAATTCTCTTAAGGATTCTCAGTACCGAGTAAAATCCAAAATGATTTGGCAGAGGTACAGAAAGATTAAGAACAGTCAACAAGTAT
Source organism: Phalanger gymnotis (assembly GCA_028646595.1). Classification (NCBI taxonomy): domain Eukaryota; kingdom Metazoa; phylum Chordata; class Mammalia; order Diprotodontia; family Phalangeridae; genus Phalanger; species Phalanger gymnotis. The sequence goes on along the minus strand of CM053623.1, from coordinate 60,042,172 downwards.
TCACTGAGTGAGAAACCTCCTTCTGGTCCAATGTCCTATTCTCTTACTCTGTAGGACCACAATGGGTCTTTTTGTGGAGGCTGCCCTGGTAGGAGCTGTCTCTCCCTCTCCAAACCCTGTACATTATGGCTGCTCAACAGATATTAAATACTGATCATCGGGATAATATTTCAAATGCGCAAATATAAACAATCCACTTCCTATGGCAAGCCACATGAGATATGGTACTAAAAGCTTCCTAGCAGGAAACAAGAACAATAGTTTGAAGGAGCATGAGGTATAACTCATCACCTTTAAAGAAGAAGAAATAAAAATACTGGCAGAATGAAAATGTAAGGCATATAATTACAGTAAACCCCTAAATCTAATGAGATTTATTCTCACTCACGCAGATCCTCCTACTACATAAATTATTCCCAGGGTGCATGTTAGGTACTTTAACATATTCCCGCTTCACTATAGGAGAAAGCAACAAAATGATATGAAACCCAAGGCTTATAAAAATTATCACAGCTTCCAGAATTTACTGGTGGATTATTAGTGTGAAGGTTAGGCTATGTCCATGCTGCCACAAGAATCAGTCAATAAATGATTTCAGTCTACCAACCAGTTGTTTTACTTAAACCATGTGAAACAGTTGGTTAGTGTGATTTTTAAAGAATAAGTTCATAGACTGAGTCAGCTATTTCTATAGACAGAGCTTCAGGAGACTCATTCAGTCAACCATCAGTTTTAAATGCTTGAAATAACTTTCCTAAACTCTACAGATATAAAGACAAAAACCAAACAAACCAAAAAAACCCAGCATCGCCCTTGAAAAGTGTACAATCTAATGGAGGAGATAGCATATAGATAACTATGTAGAGCAGATAAAGGTAATGTGAAGGGGGAAGACTTTGGTGACATGAGAACCAAGAAATGGCTCCGAGGTAAGGTTCGATTTGATCGATTGAAGGTGAGATCAATCATCCATTCCGACAGTCAAGTCCCCAACCTTCGAGCCATCTTTCCCTTTTCACCGTCTGTGTGTACCCATCTCCAATTGATTGCTAAGCCTTATTGATCTTCTTTGCCACAATTCTAACATTCTTCCCTTTTCTCCACTCACTGTACTACCATTCTAATGTAGCGACTCATCGCCTTATTGAGATAATATTGAAATAATCGAATTAAGTTCCTTATTTCTAGTTTCTCTCACTTCTAATTCGTCCTCCACAAAGCTGCCAAACTGATATCCCCAAAGTATAATTTGACATCATTATTCCTCTGCTCAAGAAGCATCAATTCTTCCCTATTGCTACTAGGATAAAAGTGGTCCTTCACGTTCTCCAATTTCTCTTTCTAGCCTAATTTCAGTCAACAATTGTATTAACAGTTGGAGAGGGGAGGGATAAGGAAAGTCATTGTGTGAGAGGTTCACTTGTGCTAGACCTAAGCAAATCTGGGGAACCTGAAGGCTTGAGGCCACATATGGCCTTCTAGATCCTTAATGATGATTTAGGATAATTAATGATCCTTAACAAAGGCCATCCTTAAGATGGCCTTCTGACAGAATCCCAATTATACTAATTTATGTAAAGTTGGATTCAATTCAATTAATTAATTAAATAAATTGAAATTAATTAAACTTTAATTAATTAATTAAAATTTAGATTTTGTCAAAAGGCCTGACTTAAGGATCTAGAAGGCCACATGTAGCATCAAGGCCCCAGGCTTCTCAGCCTTAGATTAAGGAACTTGGGATTTCAGGAGGGAGATAAGAAGAGATGAGAAGAGAAAGCACTCTAGGCAGGGGAGATCAGCCTATTAAAGGGATGAGTAGGGGGAAGGAGAAGACAAGGGATTAAGAATGGCATATGCAGAGAATATAAAATAGGTCAGTTTGACTGGAAATTAGAGGACTTAAAGGAGAATCATTTGAAATCAGTCAGGAAATATAGGTTGGAGCTAGACTATAAAAGGCTTAAAATGTCAAATTTCTCTTTTTATCAAAGAAGAGATAGGGAGCCAATGAAGCTTCTTGAGCAAGGTAGTGGCATGGTCAGATCCATACATAAGAACCCCATTAATATTTGTCCTCTATGGTGGTAACTAGAGAGAGTAGAGACTAAAAAATAGAGAACCAGCTTAGGAATCGTTTTCCAATATGCAGACGCATTCATTAATTAGAGTCATGTTTATATTTCTATTATCAATTGTGATTATCGACCTAAATTCGTTAGTCTTTAGTGCCTGTCATGGAGAAGATGCTTGAATTTTACCAATATGTTTGAATTTTGTCACACATATTTTAGCAGGGGTCCAAACTTACTAAATATTTTCACAGTAATGACAGCTATAATCAAGGCATAGGGTATTACTTTAACTAAAAAATGATTATCTTTCACAATAGAGCAACTCTAATAATGAAAGTGCTAATTTGTCTTCCATATTTTTGGATATATGCATCCTTCCCTTACAAACACACCACACACACACACACACACACACACACTCTTACATACCTGTATATAGATCAAAGGATACGTACTATCAAAGTTTTTCTCAAAACTTATTTTTTCTATTAGTGATCTTTACAGATTCTATTTGCTCTTAAATCATGAGCAAATGAATTATTCCTTATGCAGAGAGTTTCATGTAATCATAAGAATTCTACTTGGAAGCAGCATTAATGGAAGCACTATGGTATAGCTGAATGAACCACATGCTCAGGAATCAGAAGAAATTGGTTCAAATCCAAGTTCTGACACCCACTACTTGTGTGACTCTAGCCAAATTATTTAACCTGCCATGGACTCAATTTCCTCATCTTCAAAATGAGAATCTCTGAGGTCCCTTCCAGTGCTACATCTATGATCAAAACCTTTCATTTTACAGATGAGGAAACAGATGAGGAAGACCTTTACCTAAGGTCACAAAAAGAGCAAATGTCAGCACCAGGATTCCAAACCAGGTCCTCTGATTCCAAATCCTTTGCTTTTTCCATTGAAATCCATACAAATGAACCGTGGGACTTCAATGTTTCATCACACTCTATCATTACCTTCTTTTATGCAATTATTTCAACACATCAAGGGCCTGTGATGTCATTGCTCTGGGAACTCCTTCTTCTAAACGAGACCACAAGCCATCTATAGCTCATAGTTCTGGAGAGTGGCAAAAGTCTCAGAAAGGTTAAGAGATTTATTATTGGGCATACAGCTTATAAGTGTCAGGCTCTGAACAGAAACATTCCTGACAACATGTTTACAACTCTAGTCATCATTTCTTGGTATCTGTAATGTACTTATTATAATGCAACTATATGTGTGTATACATATATGTAGATATATGTATATATGTGGATGTCCATGTGTGTGTACATACAGAGATGTATATGTGTATGTATATGTGTGTATATATATAATTTTACATATGCTATATATGTGTGTATGTGTGTGTGTATAATTGTGGCTACCTGTGTGATATCTGCCCTCCCAGATTGTGTGCCCCTTAAAGGGCAGGGTATATATGTCTTAGTTCTCTTTTTACCCTCCTAGCTTTGTGCACTTAGTAGAGGCCTAATAAACAAATGTTCAATGAATTAAACTGGGTTGAATTTGGGGGATGATCTTGGTCTGAACTATCTAATTCTAGAGTCATGTAACCTATCCAGAACAGCACTGTTTGGGATTTTTCAAACAACTGAAAGGAATTTAGCTTGATGAATGATAATGCATTTTCAAGATAACACTTAAAAGGAGCATGACAGCAGCTGTGAAATCTTGGAGTTTCTCCCTTCTCCTCTATGACACCTTGATAAGGCAATTATACCATAATTACCTTAACAAGTGGCATTACAGGAAATTATTGTCATTCTCCTGTTAAAATAACACATAATCATCAGCAAGTGAATTCTAGAATCTCCAATCAGCATCTCATTACCTGTAGTTGGCTCTGAAAGGAGAGCAATTGGTAGGCAATAACTGGCAAGGTATGGGGAGAGGGTGAAAATATCTCAGAGAGGACTCTTTGGGAAATCAATGGGAGTATAACCAAGTTAACCCCCAATGATCAAATTTCCAGTTAAACTGCAACATTTATTGGTAGTTAGCGCACCCCGTAAACCTAACGTTTCCTTTTGTTTTCCATAAATATTTTTGCCTTACCTCTCCTGCCATCTTGATTTTTTCAAGACAATTGTGCTCATGGAGCTCTCTGTAAATTGTGAAGCTCTATTCTATAAATGACAACATTCCCAATCTCATGTCACCTCAATAAAAACATTTATTTTATAGCAGCCACTTCTCAATAATTGGCTTTCAAGAGCTGGTCTAGTAGAATAAGGGTAGACGACAGAAAAATAAATCCCTGTAAAACATGTCTTTTCTCCTAAGAACTAATTTTTTTTTACCAAGTATCTTAATTTACTTTTACTAGTAGTAGATGCTATAAGAGGGATCATTAATATAACAGTATTATAGCACATTTATTAATTGATGAATTAAGAATATTCTTATTGCAAACTATGGAGATGTGCTCCAAGTGTGATAAGCAGTCTGAAAACATAGAGATTTCAATTGTTCATTATTAACAATTGAGGGAGGGAAAAGGGATTGAAGTAGTTGAGGGAAACCACCTACAGGAAGAAGTTCTGCTCAATACCTTGAATTATGATAAAGTTGGAAGGGATCTCACAGATCACCTGCATCAACCGTCTCTCATTTAATATATGAGAAAACTGAGTCTCAAAAAAGTGACTTGCCCAAGGTCACTGAGCTCAAAAATAGAGGAATCAAGATAATTAGAACTCAGATCTTTTGACTGCAGATCATATTCCTTTATATCAATCAAAAAGAATTTAGTAATTACAATGTTCCAGGTGCTGTTCTAAGTTCTAGTAACATCTGGTCTTCACAGCAGTTCTCAAACTCTCAGGCCCCCTTTACCCACTTAATAATTTTGAGGACCCCCCAAAGATCTTTTATGTGGGTTATATCTATTAATAATTAGAATGGCACAAATGAAAATATGTTAGTATTATTACAAAAAAAGTTTTGAACACAAGATGGCCAGAGGTGAACCCGCTGAACCATATATTTTGTTGTGAACCATTGCTCTAAGATAACTTTAAATTTCTGTAACCTCAAGCAAGAGTGAAAATAGTAGTTGTGCCTACAAGCATAAACAGATTGGCCTGGATTACATTTATTAGCCTCCACAGATGACCACAATGAAAAAGGCTATGCTTATTTAGATGAGGAAGTTGTATTCAGCTGGTCAAAAAAATTTGTCTCATTATTTTCCTGTCACTCCTTGTAATCAATACCATGGTCTTCTCTTTTCAAAGGAAACAAACAAACAAAAAAAAAACAAACCTCTTTTGGTCCCCAAACTCTCCCCCTCCCCAGAGAGTTATGCTTTGCAACAATTAATTTTGTAAAAGGGAAAAATGGGCAATTCATCAAAACTAACCAATATACCTATGAGGTCTGCTGGTATTGCAATATTCTACACCCATAGTCTCCCACCTCTGCAAAGAAGGATGGGAGGTACCTTTTCTCCCCTTTTTTAAGATGCTCTCTGTAACCTTCATCTTTACATTTATATTCCATTTATCTGTTTGCAGAATAGCTGGATACTTATTGTCAGAGCACTGTAACCACATTAGCAAATCAAGATTTTTTGGGAAAATGGGATAGGTAGTGACAAGACCTCTCTCCTTCTTGTCTGAGGAGATCTTTCTCATGGTGACTGGCTGTGTGACTTTGCTCTTGTCAAAATAAACTATTAATAGGTAAAAGGACAAACTGTCACATACAAAGCATAGCCTGAAAGTTTCCAAATATATAGGTTACATCAGCTCTGGGGCCTGCCATAGATGGAAGGGTTGAGAAAACTGTGGAAACTAAAATATTGGACATGACAGGAACAGTGGCAGAGAGCTGTGAAGGTTAACCTGCAGCCTTACAAGGCTTTCAGGGGAAAAGCATAACTTTACACTAACCATGGTCAGGACTGGACACATTAAAAAATACAAGTTATAATGAAGAAAAAACAGGATAAAGCCCATTTTGAGCGTTCACTAGAGAAGCTCAATGGGAAAAGAATCTACTAGCAAGCAGAAGTGATACAAAGTAGAGCAAATTTGGAAAATATGTGTTTTATGTAACCGATTCATCAAGTATTTTAAGATATGCCTCCTTTATGTTGGTATAAAAATAAAAAAGTCGCTACCCTCAAGAAGCATTTGTTCTGTTTAGTAGGATGCAATATATACAGATAAACTCAAGGGTAGGCACTAAAGCATGCTAGAAAGAAAGGAGTCTTGGGGGGTGGAAGCAAGATGGCGGCTGGAAAGCAGGGACTTGCTTAAGCTCGCCCCCAGGACCCTCCAAACACCTGTAAAAAATGTCTCTGAACAAATAGTAGCAGAACCCAGAAATAACAAAGCAGAAATAACAAAGAGAAGCAGGGCTCCAGCCCAGGAAACCTGGATGGTCATGGGGAAGAGTCTATCACACGGACCTGGAGTGGAGCACAGCCCAGGCTGGGCCGCACCAGGACCAACCAGACCAGAAGCTGGGCAGAACAGGCGGTAGGGCCCTGAATCATTTTGCTGTGGCAGTTACCAGACTTCTCAACCCACAAACACCAAAGACAACAGAGAAGGTTAGTGGACAGAACTGCTAGAACTGAGTGAAAGGAGTGTGCAGTTGACCCCAGCCCCAGGGGTGCAGAAGTGGTGCAGTTCTGAGGCTGCTTCCAGCTGCAGTTGCTTCTGGCCCCAGGCCCACCAGGTGGGAGGAATTAAGCAGCATGTCAGAGCGAGAGTGCAGAGCCTGCCTGGATCTGAGTCAGGTCCGGGTTGGCAGTTCTTGGGGGAGGAGGAGCACTGATGTGGCGGAGCTTGCTGTGTAGAAGTAGTTCTGAAAAAAGCAGCACAAGGCCCCTAAAGCTTGGGACAAAGTACTCTCTACTCTACAAGCAGTCATACCTTTACAAAAAGCTCAAGGGTCAAGTAGTTGCCTGGGAACATGAACAGGCAGTAAAAATGGACTCAGATTCAGACTTAGACTTCAGAATCTTTGGTGACAAAGAAGAGCAAAACATACAGCCAGAAGAGGCCAACAAAGTCAAAGAGCCTACATCAAAAGCCCCCAAGAAAAAAAATATGAATTGGTCTCAGGCCATGGAAGAATTCAAAAAGGATTTGCAAAAGCAAGTAAGAGAAATAGAGGAAAAATTGGGAAGAGAAATGAGAATGATGCAAGAAAAATGTGAAAAACAAATTAATGACTTGCTAAAGGAGATGCAAAAATATACTGAAGAAAATAACACCTTAAAAAATACTCACTCAAATGGCAAAAGCCATCCAAAAAGCCAATTAAGAGAAGAATGCCTTGAAAGGCAGAATTAGTTAAATGGAAAAGGAGGTCCAAAAGACCACTGAAGAAACTATTGCCTTAAAAATTAGATTGGAGCAAGTGGAAGCTAGTGACCTGATGAGAAATCAGGATATTATAAAACAGCACCAAAGGAATGAAAAGATGGAAGACAATGTGAAATATTTCATTGGAAAAACCACTGACCTGGAAAATAGATCCAGGAGAGATAATTTAAAAATTATTGGACTACCTGAAAGCCATGATCAAAAAAAAGAGCCTAGACACCATCTTTCAAGAAGTTATCAAGGAATATTGCCTTGATATTCTAGAGCCAGAAGGTAAAATAGAAATGGAAAGAATCCACCGATTGCCTCCTCAAATAGATCCCAAAAAGAAATCTCCTAGGAAAATTGTTGCCAAATTCCAGAATTCCCAGGTCAAGGAGAAAATATACTGCAAGCAGCCAGAAAGAAACAATTCGAGTTTCGTGGAAACACAATCAGGATAACACAAGATCTAGAAACTTCCACATTAAGGGATCAAAGGGCTTAGAATATGATATTCCAGAGGTCAAAGGAGTTGGGATTGAAACCAAGAATCACCTACCCAGCAAAACTGAGTATAATGCTCCAAGGCAAAATATGCATTTTCAATAAAATAGATGACTTTCAGGCTTTCTTAGTGAAAAGGCCAGAGCTGAATAGAAAATTTGACTTGCAAACACAAGAATCAAGAGAAGCATGAAAAGGTAAACAAGAAAGAGAAATCATAAAAGACTTTCTGAAGTGGAACTGTTTTGTTTACATTCCTACTGGAAAGATGATGTGTGTAATTCATGACACCTTTCTCAGTATTAGGGTAGTTGAAGGGACTATACATATATATAGACAGAGGACACAGAGTAAGTTAAATATGAAGGAATGATGTCTAAAAAAAATAAAATTGAGGGATGAGAGAGGAATATATTGAGAGAGGGAGAAAGGGAGAGATAGAATGGGGTAAATTATCTCACATAAAAGTGGCAAGAAAAAGCAGTTCTGTTGGAAGAGAAGAGGGGGCAGGTGAGGGGGAATGAGTGAATCTTGATCTCATCGTATTTGACCTGAGGAGGGAATAACATACACACTCAATTGGGTATTTTAGCCCACATGAAAGTAGGAGGAAGGGGATAAAAAGGGGGGACAATGGAAGGGAGGGCACATAGGGGGAAGAAGTAATCAAAAGCAAACACTTTTCAAAAGGGACAGGGTCAAGGGAGAAAATTGAATAAAGGGAGACAGGATAGGATGGAGGGAAATATAGTTAGTCTTTCACAACATGGGTATTGTGGAAGTGTTTTACCTAATGATACATGTGTTGCCTATGTTGAATTGCTTGCCTTCTTAGGGAAGGTGGATGGAGAGGGAAGAGGGGAGAGAATTTGGAACTCAAAGTTTTAAAAGAAGATGCTCAAAAAAAGTCGTTTTTGCATGCAGCTGGGAAATAAGACATACAGGTCATAGAAATCTATCTTGCCCTACAAGAAAGTAAGGGAAAAAGGAATGGGGCGGGGGAGTGGGGTGACAGAAGGGAGGGCTGACTGGGGAATGGGGCAATCAGAATATATGCCATCGTGGAGTGGGGGGAGGGTAGAAATGGAGAGAAAATTTGTAACTCAAAATCTTGTAGAAATCAACACTGAAAACTAAAAAATATTAAATAATAAAATATGAAATTCAGGAATAAAAAATAAACAAAAAAAGGAAAAAGGAAAAAGAAAAAAGAAAAAAGAAATAAAAGAGTCTTTAGGTAGCTTTTTAAATCAGCCATCTGGCAACATTAAATTTTTAGAGGGAAATAAGATGTTAAGGTCAAAGTAAGTAACTACAGATCTCATAATAATATATTGAATCTTGTTTACAGGATTCTCCATTAAGCATACAAGTGATCACAGGAAATCTTTCAGTGGTGATTGCTTTTATTACAAAGAGAAATTCTATCCCCGAAACTGACTGAGTGCCAAGTCCTCAAAAGGAATTTCAAAAACTATGGTGTGCCAGGAAAAAGCAGTTAACTTGATTTAAACTCAATTTCAGGTGGAAAGATATTTGTAAATAAACAGAGAAAGAATTTACTTGTATTCTCTGTGCTCTGATTTTGTCCTGACATTACAGGAGTGAGTCATAGACAGTCATGTCAATTAGGTCCTATTTGGCTGCTTATAATGAGATATCCATTTGCAAATAGCTACAGAAAAAGAATTTTCATTCACTGTGCATGTGAGCCAGGAAATGCTGACCAGTTCTATTCCCATATCCAAATTATTTCAGGGTTGGACTCTGTGACCCCCAACCCCAGAGGTGAATGAACACCATTTACACCAGTCCTATTATCATCAGTGAATGAGGAATCGATTAAATTACTTTTCTGAGAAATCCACAAGGCCTGGTAAAGGCTTTCATAGTGAACACTTTGAAGAATTCTATTTTACGATTAAGCCTCACCAAAGTAATGCCCTACAGGATGTGTCTGACATTATAAGCAGATGGAGAAGAGAATGGGTGACTTTAAACTGTGAACGTGGAAGCTGATGCCTTAACACAACTTTTTTTTCCCTTCTTATTCTGTGGCCAAGATCCATTTAAATTGTTTTTATCAGATTGTTTTGAAATGGTGTTAACTTTAAATACAAACGCTTTGGAGAACTTCCGAAGCTGTAACTAAGGCATGACATGGGGGAATTTTCCCAGGGTACTAAAATTCAAAGGGTGCTAATAGCAATTCTATTACTTTAGCAGATAAAATCAATTGAGCCTAGCACTTAGCAAGAATAATTAGTGAAAATAGGAAGCAACCACATGTTTACCACATCCTCTTCTCAAATGAATTTGTCTTGCTCTAGGTATACTATGTAATATTTGCCTCAGGTTTCAGAATTCTTAGCTCTCTTAACAACTTGTATTCATGACTTCATTTATCACTAACTCAAAGCATATAATTTATTCTGTTCAATATCGACTTGAGGAAAGTTGGTTGGTTGATTGGTTGTTGTCCTTCACTCTCAAAGAGGACCAAAATGACATCACTATGCTTGAGTCAAGATTCAATGTGTCCGACTGTGGCTGATCAGGCCAATATGACCTCTACCACAGGTCTGGCACAAATAATCTGTGTGAACATTTGGGGTGGATACTCCTAACCTGTGCATCCTGCATTTCCTTTGAGCTATTTCAATTCTGCTTTGCTCATAGAGCATAGCACCTTCTATGATGTGGGAACGCCATGCTGAGTGGTCCTGTGCCAATGTCTCCCATGTCACACAATCAATTCCAAAGTTCTTGAGAAAGACCTAGAGAGTGTCCTTATATTGTTTCTTCTGACCACTATATGAACACTTGCCCTATGTGAGTTCTCCATAAAATACTCTTTTTGGCAAGCATATGTTTTGCATTCAAACAACGTGGCCAACCCCTCGGAGTTGTGCTCTCTGAAGCAGAGTTTGAGGAAAGTATACTCAAGCAGAATGTGCTTTTTGCCCATCAGTTATCTTTTTATATTTTTAAACCATATATATATCTATATATATATATACAAAACCTAAAAATAAATACTAGCTTGAAAATTAAATAGGATAATAAGAAAAAATAGCAGTTCATTTATTTTTATACTTGTAAACAAAACATTTCAAGTGAGTTCTTTGGCAGTAATCACCCCATACCAGTACCCCTCCCATACACCTACCATTTTAGATTAATAACTTTGAAATGAAATACTTCTGCAGCAATTCATAAGCTCAACAATTCAGAACTACCAGTGTCTTTAAGAATCATCTAGCCCAGTGGCATCAAACTCAAATAAAAACAGGGCCACTGAACCATATATAAGGATCCCAGCTAGTTGTATATTGACTTAGGAAACCATGTATTAACATAATCTGTTTTAATGTATCTTTATTCATTTTGTTAAATATTTCCCCATTACATTTTAATCTGGTTCAAGTTGTACTTGGAATATGACTATGACCATGTGGCCCCTGAACTGCATGACTGATACCTTGATTTAGTCCAAACCCTTCATTTTATAGATGAGGATACTATACCCAGAGAAGTGAAGATACTTCCCCAAGGCTACTCAGGCACTAAATGGAAGAGCTGGGATTCAAACTACCGTCCTCTCATTCCAGATTAAGTATTCTGTCCATTGCACCATGCTGCTGCAAGCTAGAAGAGAGCTTAGTAGTAACAGGTCTTGGGCAACAGAAATAGAGAAAATATTACCTCTTCATGGACTTACAATTGGGATTTCTAATGTTATCTAGATACTCCAGGCTCCTCCAACCTCTTCCCTTTGCATTTTTTTTTTCAAATTCACTTGTGGATTGCTTATTATTGTTAGGATCCTCAACAATGCAAAGGACCCTCTGTTTAGGAACAAAAACAATATCATTCAAAGCCTTCCATATTCCTCTAATTTATCTCCTAAGACTTAAGAGAGTGTCCTCATTCAGGCACGCTCTATACCAATGAAATTGCAAGTCTAGCCTCTATCACTAATCATTTGCCAATTTCTTCCTATTGGATTTGTAAGTGCCTTGAGAACAGCATCAATGTTGTACCATTTGTGTCTGCCTTGATACTAGCACAGTGATCACATTTTTTACATATACATTTTATCTACAACCCAACTTCATTCCTGTAGGATCTCCTTTTAGCAATGCAAATCAAAAACTGGTCTATAACTGATAGGGCAATGATTGGGGCACTAAGAAGTTAAGTGACTCACATAGAGATAATATCAGAAACAAGACTAGAGATCAGGTCTTCCTGGCTCTAAGCCTAACCCTCAATCCATCACTCTCAGCTGCCTTTCATAGTTGAAGTGCTCAAAAAATTATAAATTAATTGACTTGAATCTGTTAAGTATGCCTCATGATGAGAACACTACTCTCCATTCTCTATCAGCTGAGTCACCATCATGAAATAACCCTCTCTTACTTCCTTGGCCTTCTCTCAGAACTTCCTCCCTTAGCTCTAGTTTAGGATCTAAACAGACTGGGGTTGGACATGTAGAATGGCCACAGGCAAATTTAAATTCTCTATCTGAAACTAAACCAGGCCCCCAATTTAAATCTTTCCAATGGCTTCATGAATCTGATTAAATTTGTCCTGGGGAGATATCAGTCGGTCAGCCAATTAACCAGCATTTATAAAGTACTTAATATGTGCCTGGCTCTATGCTAAGCTATACTAACAAAGAGAGCTCAAAAACAGTACCTACTTTCAGGAAATTCATAGTCTAATGCGGGAGAAAACATGCAAACCACCATGTACAAACAAGATCTATCTATCTCTATCTATCTATCTATCTATCTATCTATCTATCTATCTATCTATCTATCTATATGTATATATATATATATATATATCTTAAGATATCTAGATCTTGAGATAGTCCTAGACCCTGTCTGCTACTATGGATATACCTAAACCTTAAAACTTACATTTTGTGTCTGAATTCCTTGAGAAGGGCTTCTATTATAAAGTGCTTTCACTTTCTTTTCTCTTACTTCTTAACTCTTGGCAGTTCGGCTTCCAACATCACAATTTAACTGAAATGACACTCTCCAAAGTTACTAGTAGTCTTATAATTTCCAATCCTTGTGCCCTTTTCTTGATCCTCATCCTTTTTGACCTCTCTGCCACCTTTGTTTTAGGTGGAGATCCAATTGGGGTTAAGTAACTCGACCAATGTCTTACAGCTAGTAGGGGTCTGAGGTCACATTTGAACTCAGATCCTCCTGACTCCAGGGCCAGTGGTTCATCCAGTGCACCATTAGCTGCTCTCTGTAAAGCATCCTTTGACACTTTCAATCACCCTTTCTCCTTGATACTCTCTTCACTCAGTTTTTGTAACACTCCTTTCTCCAGATCACTCCTCAGTAGCTAGATCTTCATCAAGGCATTCCCACTAACCCTGAGTGTCCCCAAGACTCTCCTGGGCCCCTCTTCTGCTCTGTCTATATACCATTTCACTTGGTGATCTAATTAGTTGCCATGGATGTAATTATCAGCTCTATGCTAGTGATTTCCAGATCTACTTTTCCTTTACTAATCCCTTTCCTGACTGCCAGTCTCACACCTCCAACTGCCTATTAACGATCTCAAACTGGACTGGGTGTTTGACATAGATATTTTGAACTCAGCATGTCCAAAACTGAATTCATATTTTCTCAATGAAGGATGGGCTGGAGTAGGGAGAGATTTGTGGCAGAGAAACCATCCAGCAGGCTACTTACTGTGCTAGTCCAGGTGTGAGATGATGAGGGCCTCCACGAGGGTGGTGGCAATCATAAGAGAAAGGAGATTCATGAGAGATGTTATAAAGGTAAAATCAATAGAACTTGGCAACAGATTGGATATAGGTAGTGAGAGTGAAGAATCAAATATTATTCCTCGGTTGTGAGACAAGGATGACATCCTGTAGGTCTAGGGAGATGGTGGTGTCCTTAGGAGAAATTGGAAAGTTAGGAAGAAGGAAAGGTTTCAGGGAAAAAACAAGCAATGAAACAGTGTAGTGCATAAAGACCTGGCCATGGAGTCAGGAGGACCTGGGACCTCTAACACATACTACCTGTGTGACAATGGACAAGTCAAGTTCAGAAGACTATTAATTACTGAAGAGTTGCTGTGTTTCTACACCAATGAAGCTGCAGGTCCAGGTCTTCCCCTACCCTCAATCAAAACCCCAAAACTTATATTTCTATATCATTTTAATTCAAGGTTACTCTTCTATTACTGAAACAGCCAGATTCTATGAAACACAGGGCACAGAAACACTTGAAAAAATGGTATTCGTCTTCCTCCTCCCTGGTAACTTTCCCATCAGGCCATATGGACATCCACAACTTCTTTTTAAGTATTAATGATGACTAAAAGATCTCTTGTAGATATCATATCGTTAATAAAATGTTGTTTTTAGTTAAAGCTTCATTCCTAGGCACTGCTGTTAAGAGTCTGAGGCAGTATTCCAAGGCAGATCTTCCTGACTCCAAGTCCCACATTCAGTCCACTGCTCCATCTAAGTGTGATGCTTAAAGGCTTATAAAAAGGATTTTCTCACCACGATGTGGAGTTGTAATAAGTTTAAATGTCATTACCCCCATCTTAGAGATGAGGAAACTAAGGCTCATAGAGTTTAAGTTACATGCCCAGGGTCACATGGCTAGTTTCAGAAGCAGGACTCTCAATCCAATTCTTTTGACTTCAAGACCATTCCCTATTCAGTACTCCAGGCTTTTTCCTGGCTGCCATATTTTTAAAATGTTATCTTTGATGACTCTTTCATTAGAAAAAAAACACTTACCAGTACCATATATAGAAAGAAAATACTAATCAAATACTCTGAAATATTAAAATTAGTACTTTGGCTTCTTTTCAGAAGTATGATTCCTGGGTATGTAGCAAAAAAAGGACAGATGATAGGCAAAAGTATAGTCATGTCAGCCTGCTTTACATGCTACAACTTAACCACAAACATTTAAGCAAAGAGACTGATGTTCTATGAAACTCTTCCAGCACAAAGAAATAAAATTTACTTACTTGTTAAGGGACATATTGCAGCCATAATACTTCAGATTTTCTAAAGCTATTATCAGGTAATATATGCATCATGGCCTTTTGAAACAGATATGAATCATTAAAGCACTTTATTAGCCCATTGTGATCCATGATGAGCCAATATTTACCATATAATTATTTACACCTCTGCTAATAACATAGGAACTAATAAAAATATCTTTGTGTAGGCAGAAGGATTGCAATAGGTCACCTTGAAGATTACATTTTAAGGTAGCCTCCTGCAGGTGTTCATTTCATCAAATTTCCTATCATTTTCCATATGTCTATTATATTTCATCAAAGTATAGTAATTATATGGTACAGTAAAGTAAGTTTCACAGAATATTATAAAACGATAATCATAAGCTTTGTGAGCATGTGAATAGGGTACTTCTGTCTTTATTCATGATATAACAAATATTTTGAAGATGTTCTTTATGAGCACGATGATGATGATGATGAAGTTTTTATGTAGTGTTTTAGGTTCAAAAATATTTTTCATTTGTTCATTTGTTTGATCTTCACAACCAAGTGAGGCAAATCCATTATAATTCCCATTTTACAGATAAGACAAGAAGAAAGATGTTGTTAAACACCAGCTTCACAACTTTAAGCTGGAAGCTGAAAGTTATCCTACTTGTCACGTCAAATCACCAGACCCAGCCAATACATTGTATGGAATGGATGAAAGGAACGTTTTTCTCTGACTTGTTATAAAAAATATCTACTATATTTCTGCATACTTTCTGCTCTCATTCTCACTGTGCAGTTGACATATAGTCCAGGGAGCTAACAACAGAAATGTGTTCTCAAAAAAATAAATACTTCACTGAAATACTGCCAAGAAGGAACCATTTTGTGTTTTATTTCAGATTTCCTTTTTTTGCCATTATGTTGTCAGCAATGTATCTTGCTAGTAAAACAGTGGAATTTCCTCTTATTTCTACAGTGTTGGTTTGTTTCTTTCTTACTGCTATTTTTTAGTGAGTGAGTAGAATTTTCAGGATATTTAATGCTTTACTCATATTGTGAAGTAGGGAAGCACAGGCGAATGTCTGACATACATCAAATTTGTCAATCATCGCTTTTTCATCAACATCTCTAGCAGAGTCCACCAGAATGGCTGGATGTGAATTTTAATCATTTCAAAATATAGTGGACTTTTTTCTTAGTCAACATACTACTCATGAAATATGAAAAAAATATTGACTTCCCTTAATCTGCTTTCCTCCTTTGTCCTTCCCCACAAAACGGAATTGTTTTAAGGAAACTAACTTACGAATTTGGCATATATAAATATGACTTTTAAGCAATTAAACTCAAATTAAATGTAAAAAGTCAATCCCGGTTTCAATAATAAATGCCTACTATGCACCAGGAATTAACGTTTCAGAAGACAAATTATGAACTACAGCTCCAATCAATCATTACTAATTAGGGGCCTATTATTTCCCAGGCACTGAAGATATGAAGACAGAACAATAAAATGGGCTCAGCCTCAAGGAGCTTATGTTGTACTGGAGTAATTCAGCCTCTAAAGAGATGAGTATGAATATATGATAACTAGAGAAAAGAGAGGTCATTAACAATACAAAGTGGGGGAGGGGGTTCTCAGGAAAGATTTTTTCTTCTAAGGCATATGCAAGAGACTTCTGGACAAGAGACTGCTAATACACGTACAGTCAATAACTTGGCTACTCTCCCCTCTCCAGGATTTCATAACATTGTCATTTCCAATCATTGTCATTATTTGTTCTCCACTCCTTTTTAGTATCTTCAGTTGGTTCATTATCTATGTAAAGACTCCTAACCATGAGTGTCTCCCCAAGGATCTCTCTTCTTCCCTTTTCCCTCTATTTGATATCACTTGGTGATCTCATTAGCTTCCATAAATTCAGTCATAATTTCTAAGCAGATGATTCCCAGATCCATATATTCAGCACTAGTCTATCTCCCGAGATCCAATCCTGCACCCCCAACAGTCTTCCAGACATTTCCAAGTAGATGACCCACAGACATCTCAAATTCAGTATGTCCAATCAGAATTCATTGCCTTTTCTCACTTTCCTATTACATGTCCAAAATGGAACCTATTATCTTCCCCCCCCCCAAAAAAAAACTATTTCTTCTATCACCTTCCCAATTACTATAAAGGGCAACATTATCCTCCAAGTCGCCCAGGCTCAAAAACCTTGGTGACATACTTGAATCTTTACTCTCACTCCCCCAACATATCCAATAAGTTACCAAATGCTATCATTTTGACCTTCACAGTATCTCTTGGCTCCTCTCCACTCACACAACCACAGCCTTTATTTATATAATCCTTTACCTCCTCTTACCTGGACTGTTGTAATAGCTTCTATTCTATTCTATTCATCTCCTTGACTATCTGTCTTTATTCCCATCCATCCTCTACTTGGAGGGCAACTCCCCCTACTCAATCCTATCTCTTCTTATTACCTTCAGGGTCAAATATAAACTTTTCATTTTGTATTCGAAAATCTTCCAAACCTAGCCCCTTCCTACCTTTCCAGTCTGCATGTACTTTACACTCTCTACAATCCAGCGAAGCCACCAATAAGGCACTCAATCTCTCACCTCCATGCTTTCCCACTTGCTATCCCCCATGCCTGGAATATTCTGCTTCTTTTCCTCTGTCTCTTAGTTTTCCTGGTATCCTTCAAGATTCAGATCAAATCCTACATTCTTTGGCAGCTTTTCCTGGTTCCATACCCCCCCCTCCTTGAGCCACCCCACTACCATTAGTATCTACTCTCAGACTGCCTCCCATCTACTTTGTATATGTGTATATGTGTTGAATGTCATTTGCATGTTGCATGTTGTCTGCCTCAGTAAAATATGACCTCCTCGAAGACAAAAGCCATGTTTTTTTTCTTTGTATCTCAGGCACTTAGCACAGTGCCTCACACATAGTTATTGTTGTTAATCCTTCCTTTTGGAAGAGGACCAGTGACAATGAACAATCGATGTCTTGACTTTCAAGTGAATTGGATTTAAGTTTGATATAGTTGCACAAAGTCATCAGCCTCATTCTCTCTTCCAGAGTCACTGGAGTTCAGTGACAAGACAAGAGTTAATACAACTGGTGATGGACCAGGATGAAACATGTGACCTTGGAGTCTTTGATGTCTGACCAAATTCTAAGCGCTCCACATTGCCTCGAGCTGCCTTCATGGCCATTGGAACAAATTGTCGTCATCTTCCCATTCCATCTGGGGAAGTCTTCACATGCTTGGGGTAGAGACCCCCTTAACTCACCAATGGGTTTGAGACCTGTCAGTTACTTTCAGCCTGTTTAGCACATATGCCAAGATGGTTTTATTTGGGTGGAGCTGCTACACACACTACAACTTCTTAGAGCCACAGGTAAGAGTTGGGTGACAAGTGGATGAGCAGCCCTGAAAAGGGCTTGGCAAGTCCTCACACCAAAGGTGCTAGCCCTCCCTGAACAACCAATATACCCCCTGGCAAAAAATAATCATTTAACAAATGCTTATTGACTGACTGGTTTGTGTCTTTTGCTTTTATTCACCTGTTTTTCTTTGTTGAGATGGAAAATTTTAATGAGGAAAAGAAGTAGTATATAAAAAGTTGTAAAAAAAGCACATCAATAAAACTTATAAAAATAAAATTAAAATGCTATTACTATTATTGAAGTTCTCTTTAAAAAAATTTCATAGAGAAAAGACAGGGAAAAAACAACCAGTTCCAGTATTACTGCATACTAACATTGCTATGATTGAGACAGTCCTTTGAATTGCCTCAAATATGTCTCTAAAAATATCAGCCTGTATTATTTTTTTCTTAATGACCTTCAGGCATTTGATCATGGTAATTATGGATACTCCTGTTTCAATCAAGCTAAGCCCTCTTGATCTGGATAGAAATAAAAGATAAAAAAGCCTCGAAGTAGTACAAAGTCATATACAGTGCATTTTCAACATTCACAAATGTGCCCCCTTAGGTCAGGATATGGGGAAAAACAGTGGTTTCACTGATTAATAGAATTCAAATCCCAGTTGTGATACCTACTGGCTGAGTGAGCCTGAGGAAGTCAATTTTTCTCAGTTTCTAACAGGTAATATGTAAAGTGGGCATAACAATATTAGCACTATGTATCTCATAAGGGTTATTTTTTTTGGGGGGGAGGAGCTTTATAAACCTTACAACTCTAAATAAACATATTACTGAAAAAATAGGTATTTCTACGTTGAAAAAAGTCTACACTTCCATTTATACTATAACCTAGGAACGTTATTGAAACTTATTTTTTTCTAGTCATTCTGATCTCTATTTTCTCGTCCACACAAATAGCCAATTATTCATTCCAAAGGAATGACCTAACCATACTGCTTCATTGCACCCAAAGCCTTCATAATCTCACTCTAGTATAGCTTTCCAGATTAATTCTTACACTGGTTAGTCTACCCTGTTCTCATAGAGGAATCTCTTACATAAAATACCCAAGTAGTGTCCATTCAATGATTTTCTTTGAAGGAGAAATCTTCCATAAATCCCCCATAGAAGGTTCACTGCAAATGCTGAGGGGTCTTCCTCTAGATCTGAAGTTGTGTGTGTGTGTGTGTGTGTGTGAGAGAGAGAGAGAGAGAGAGAGAGAGAGAGAGAGAGAGAGAGAGAGAGACAGAGACAGAGAGAGAGACACAGAGAGAGAGAGATGGCTCCTTTTGTCAGTTTGCTGAATTACATGGACTCATTTTAAGAGTAATGTTTTTTAAATACATAAAATACACATTGGACAGCTAGGTGGCTCCATGGGTAGAATGCCAGGCCAAGAGTCAAAAAGACCTGAGTTCAAATCCAGCCTTACACATTTATTAGCTGTGTGATCCTGAGCAAGTCACTTAACCTCTGTTTGCTTGTTTCTTCATCTGTAAAATGGGGATAACAATAACATCAACCTCCCAGGGATATTGTGAGGATAAAAATGATATGATAATTAAAAAGCACTTAGTACCTAGCACATACTAAGCACTACATAAATGTTAACTATTATTGCTATTATTACTGCTATTAAAACCAACCGTAACAAAATATTAAAAAATTTTAAAAGTTTGTGGGCTCCTGGTTAAGAACATCTTCTCTGTGATACTCTGTGGATAGCCAGGTGAGGTGGCACATAACTGTAATCTCTGCTGTTGGGGAGGTTGAGGCAGACTGACCTCTTGAGCTCAAGAGTTCTGTGTCTCAGTAGGTCTCAAGCATATGAGGTGTCCCTACCAAATCAAGGATCAATATGGTGAGTCTGTGGGACCAGAGGGCAATGAGGCTGCCTAAAGAGAGGCAAACTCAACCAGGTTATGAACAGAGCAGGTCAAAGCTTCAACGTCAATCAGTAGTGAGATCAGGTAGGTGAATGGCTGCTGTACTTTCAGGCTAGTTGAGATAGAGAGATCTAGTCTTGGGAGAAAAAAAAATATTGGATGGATAGTTCATTAGTCACCCATGGCTCATGTTCTTTGTCTAGTTCATCTTTCTTTTCCCAATCACACATCTTTCTAGTGACATACTTGACTCCATTTCTGTGCAATTTTGTTTCTAATATATTTTGGCTTGCTCACACTCTAAATACTTCTCTCCATTACCTTTTGGTTGGAACAAAAATAAATATTAACATACTTTCACATTTCTAAAAATTTGAGTTGAATTACCTCTCTTGAGATTCTTAACAAGCCTGTCAGGTAGGTACTACAGGATTTATCATTCCCATTTTACAAATGATGAAACTGAGTCTCAGAAAGGTTCAATGACTTGTCTTGGGTGACAGAGCCAACATAATATTGAGACAGAATCTGAATCCAGGACCTCCTGACTCCAAGCAATCTATCTATTACACTACACTGCTTCTTACAGTGCTAGGTTTCGGGGATTCAAAGACGAAAATAAAGCTATTCCTGTCCTTAGAGAGAGCTTTCATTCTATTGAGACAGAGGGGCATGGAATGAAATATTTGCATGAATAAGGATGCTAGAAAGTGCCTTGAGGTAGAAGTGAGTCACAATGTCAAGATGAATCAGGGAAAGCTTCATGGTATTATTTTTTTCAGTATTTTTGGCAGGGAGGGAGGTCTCCTTTACCAAGCTGTTGAGTCAATTTTCATGATTTTCTTCCATCACTCTAATTTCTCTTCCCAATTTTTCCTCTACTTCTCTTATTTGATTTTCAAAATCCCTTTTGAGTTCTTCCATGTCCTGAGACCAATTCATATTTTTTTCTTGGAGGCTGCAGATGTAGGAGCTTTGACTTGGTCACCCTCTTCTGAGTGTATGTTTTGATCTTCCTTGTCACCAAAGTAAGATTCTATAGTGTGAGGTTTTTTTCTGTTATTTGCTGATTTTCCCTGCCTATTTCTTGACTTTTTAACTCTTAAGGCAGGGCTCTGCCTCCAATATGGAGGGCATACCATCCCAAGGTTCAGGGGTTTTGTGCAACTGTTTTTCAGAGATACTTTGAGGAACCTGTAAGTTTTTGATTCTTCCAAGGTGGTATGATCTAGGGAGAGGTGTTTACTCCTTCCCGGGCCTTTGTTCTGGTCTGTGACCAACTACAAGCACTCTTTTCTGCCCTGGAACTGGGAGGAGAGTTCCCTCTCCACTGATGCCACAAGCTTTACCATGCTAGTGCTTCTCCTCACCCCAGGACTGCCATGGAAGACTGTGACCCAGATCCAAGCACAGGCAAAGCAACAGAGTCCTGCCTCAGGGCCAGCAAAGTGATCCCTGTAATCTCCTTCTGACCAATTGTTCTGAGAGCTCTAGAAACAGCCACTGTTGCCCCTGCCATTGCCATAGCTGCTGATTCAGTCCCTCCTCAGGCTTGCTCCTGGTTTGTTGGGGCTGGGGCTACATTGGGGCTGAGTCTGGACTGTGCTGCTCTCTCACCCTGGTCTAACAACCCCTTCCCACTGACCTTCTGAGTAGTCTTCAGCATTTGTGAGTTGAGAATTTAGAAACCAATACAGCTCCCAGTGATTCAGTGCCCTGATGCCTGCTCCAGGTTTGCTGGGGCCTGATCTGTGTGGGCTTGGCCTGCACTGGACTATGCTCCTCTCTCAGCCTGGTAGAACAGGCCTTTCCTGTTGATCCTCCAGGTTGTCTTGGGCTGGGGATTTGCTTCACTTTTTTGCGGATTCCACTGCTGTAGAATTTGTTTAGAGTTATTTTTTACAAGTATTTGGAAGGGTTCGGGGGAGAGCTCTGGCCAGGGAAAGCTTCATGGAAAAAGTGAACCTTGAGCTAAGACTTGAAATTCCAATTAGAGATTCAGAGAGATGGAATTGAAGAGAACATTCTAGGCCTTGGGAATGGCTTAAATGAATGCATGAGGAAGTTGGAGGGCTGTATTCAAGGAATAGCAAGTAGTCCAGTGTGGCTAGAACATACAGTGCTTAACAGGGAAGCGCATGGAAAAAAAGGACTGAAAAGGTAGATTGGAACCAGATTACATGGGGTATTAAGCATAACCTTAAGCAACTCACAGGCATAAGGAATTTATTTTATCTTAGAGACTATAAGGAGCTCTAGGAAGTCCTTAAGCAGTAAAGTGGCATGGGAAAATCATTTCTTAGAATAAATATTTTGTAGCTTGTGCAAAGGAGAAAATAGGAAAGAGACTAGAAGCACTACCAGCTTGAACACTAGTCAACAAAAATTCCAGAACCTACAAAAATGGAGAAAGAAACGTTCTTTCACAAAATTCAATACCTAATCATTATGTATTAGCCCTTTGTAAGGCATTGTGTGCAATACAAAGACAGCTATGCTATAGTCCCTTCTCTCATGGAACTTATAATCTATTATGAGAGGTAAGATATGTAGATGGTACATGAGATACAAGAGATGTATGTATGTGTATATATACACATATATATGTACATGTATTGTATGTGTGAATGTATACACACATGCATATATATGTGTGTGTATATATATATATATATATATAATACACACACATGAGAATGTGTGTATATGTATGTGTATTTAAAATGTATGGGGTGTTCAGAGAGGACTAGTACCTCTACTGTGAAGGCTTGCCAAACATTTTTTAGGACTTCTCATCCACCTCTCGCCCAATTCTCATCTGTGGCTCCACCACACCACCAAATAATGTTAAGCGTAACAGAAAGGCCTCAAACCTGTAAGTGAGTTAGGGTGATGTCTACCTCAGGCATGTGAAGGTTTCCCCTAATTCCCACAGATATGAATAATTTATTTTAATGGCCATCAAGGCAGCTGGGCACTGTGGAGCACTTAGAGCTTTGTCAGAAATCAAAGATGCCAAGGTCAACTTCCAGGAGCCAAGATGGCAGAGTAAGCAGTAAGTCGCTCTCATTCTCCCTTACTAACCTTGAAAAACCCAGAAACTACCACCCCAGGAAAAATCCTGGAACAGTTGAGCCAGTAGAAAGAGAGGGTGCAGCAGTTTTTTAGTTCATGAGACTAAGAGATAAACAGGAAAGGTCCCTCTTTGGCTCAAGGAGGGAATAACATACTGAATTATGTACAGAAATCTAACTTGCCCTATAGGTACTAGGAGAGGAAGGGGGAAAGAAAAAGGGAGGGAATGGGAAGGGAGAAGAGAGGGAAGAAGTAGTAAGGGAAAGGCAAAGAAAAGGTAGAAAGAAAGGATAGAAGGGAAGGAAGATTGAGGGAGGTGGTGGTCAAAAACAAAACTCTTTTGAGGAGGGAAAGGGGGAAAGGGGAAATAAAAGCATAAATGGAGGGGGATAGGATGGAGAGAAAGACATAGAGAGTAATCATAACTGTGAATGTGAATGGGATGAACTCTCCCATAAAACAGAAGCGGATAGCAGAATGGATTAAAAATCATAATCCTACAATATATTTTTTACTAGAAGCACATTTGAAACAGAGGGATATACAGAGGATAAAGGTAAAAGGCTGGAATAGAATATATTATGAATCAGCTGAAGTAAAAAAAAAAGCAGAAGTAGCAATCCTGATTTCAGATGATGAAAAAGCAAAAATAGATCCAATTAAAAGAGATAAGGAAGGAAACTATATCCTGCTAAAAGGAACCATAGACAATGAAGTAATATCATTACTAAACATATATGCACCAAGTGGCATACCATCCACATTATTACAGGACAAGTTAAGGGAATTACAGGAAGAATTAGATAACAAAACTATTCTAGTGGAGGACCTCAACTGCCCCCTCTCTGAACTAGATAAATCTAACCACAAAATAAATGAGAAAGAAGGAGATGAATAGAATTTTAGAAAAGTCAGATATAGTAGAACTTGGGATAAAATTGAATGGCACCTACACAAAAATTGACCATATACTAGGGCATGAAAACCTCAAAATCCAATGCAGAAAGGCAGAAATATTAAATGTATCAATTTCAGATCATGATGCAATAAAAATTATATGTAATAAAGGGCCATGAAAAGATAGACTAAAAATTAATTGGAAACTAAATAATCTAATCCTAAAGAATGAGTGGGTCAAACAACCAATAATAGAAATAATAAATAACTTCATCCAAGAGAATGACAATAATGAGACAGCATACTAAAACTTAAGGGATGCAGCTAAAGCAATCCTTAAAGGAAGTTTTATATCTCTGAATCCTTACATGAATAAAATAGAGAAAGGAGATCAATGAATTTGGTATGCAACTAAAAAGCTAGAAAAAGAACAAATTAAAAATCCCCAATTAAATACTAAATTAGAAATACTGAAAACCAAAGTAGAGGTTAATAAAACTGAAATTAAGAAAACTATTTAACTAATAAGTAAAATTAAGAGTTGGTTTTATGAAAAAAACAAATAAAATAGATAATAAATAAATATAGATAATAAATAAAAGAAAATAAACCTTTGGTTAATTTGATTTAAAGAAAAAAGAAAACCAAATTGCCAGTATCAAAAATGAAAAGGGTGAATTCACCTCCAATGAAGAGGAAATTGAAACAATAATTAGAAACTATTTTGCCAAACTGTATGCCAATAAATTTGACAATCTTAGTGAAATGGATGAATATTTACAAAAATATAAATTTCCCAGAATAACAGAAAAGGAAGTAAAATACCTAAATAGCCCCATCTCAGAAAAAGAAATTGAACAAGCCATCAATGAACTCTCTAGGAAAAGATCTCAAGGGTCAGATGGATTTACAAGCAAATTCTATCAAACATTTGAAGAACAATTAATTCCAATACTATGTAGACTATTTGGGAAAATAGGCATAGGAGGACTACCAAATTCTTTTTATTATACAATTATGGTACTGACATCCAAGAGTCAAAACAGAGAAAGAAAATTATAGACCAATTTCTCTAATAAATATAGATGCAAAAATTTAAATAAAATACTGGCAAAAAGATTACAGCAACTTGTCATGATAATAATACACTATGATCAGGTAGGATTTATACCAGGAATTCAGGACTGGTTAAAAATTAAGGAAACTATCAGCATAATTGATTGCATCAAAAACAAAATTAACAGAAACTATATGATTATCTTAAAAGATGCAGAAAAATCTTTTGACAAAATACAACACCCATTCCTATTAAAAACACTAATGAGCATAGGAATAAATGGATTTTTCCTTAAAATGATAACTATCATCTACCTAAAATCATCAGCAAGCACTATAAGTAATGGGGATAAACTAGAAGCATTTCCAATAATATCAGGGGTGAAAAAATGATGTCCATCATCACCAATGTTATTCGGTATGGTACTAGAAACGTTAGCTGTAGCAATAAGAGAAGAAAGATAAATTGAAGGAATTAGAATAGGCAAAGAAGAGACTGTTATCACTCTTTGCAGATGATATGATTATATACTTAGAGAATCCTAGAGAATCAAGTCAAAAACTACTTGAAATAATAAACAACTTTATCAAAGTTTTAGGATACAAAATAAACCCATATAAATCATTGGCATTTCTATATTTTACTAACAAAGCCCAACAGCAAAAGATAGAAAGAGAAATTCTGTTTAAAGTTACTGTAGATGTTATAAAATGTTTGGGAGTCTACCTGCCAAAACAAACCCAGAAACTATGCAAACACAATTACAAAACACTTTTCACACAAATAAAGTCAGATATAAATAATTGGAAAAATGCCCATTGCTCATGAGTAGGCCAAGCTAACAGTAAAAATGACAATTCTACCTAAATTAATTTACTTATTCAGTGCCATACCAATCAAACTACCAAAAGGTTATTTTATAGAGTTGGATAAAATAATAACAAAATTCATCTGGAAGAACAAAAGGTCCAGAATATTAAGGGAATTAATGAAAAGAAATGCTAGGGAAGGTGCGCTAGCCATACCAGATTTTAAATTGTGTTATAAAGCAGCAATCATCAAAACTATTTGGTACTGGCTAAGAAATAGAGGAGTAGATCAGTGGAATAGGTTAGGTACACAAGACATAGTAGTCAATGATGATAGCAATCTACTATTTTTATAAACACAAAGACTGCAGCTTCTGGGATAAGAATTCACTATTTTACAAAAACTGCTGAGAAAATTGAAAAACTATATGTCAGAAACTGAGCATAGACCAATATCTTACACCATATCCCAAAATAAAGTCAAAATGGACACACAAGATATAAAGGTTAATAACATAAGCAAATTGGAAGAGCAAGGAATAGTTTACCCGTCAGATTTATGGAGAACGGAGGAATTTATGACCAAACCAGAGATAGATGACATTATGAAATGCAAAATGGATAATTTTGATTACATAAAATTGAAAAGTTTTTACACAAACAAAGCTAATACAACCAAGATAAAGAGGGAAGGAGAAAATTGGGAAATAATTTTTATAACCAGTGTCTCTGATAAAGGCCTTATTTCTAAAATATATAAAGAACTGAGACAAATTTATAAGAAGTCATTCCCCAACTGATAAATGGTCAAAGGATACGAACAGGCAGTTTTCAGATGAAGAAATTAAGCTATCTATAATCATATGAAAA
Organism: Phalanger gymnotis; assembly: GCA_028646595.1. NCBI lineage: Eukaryota > Metazoa > Chordata > Mammalia > Diprotodontia > Phalangeridae > Phalanger > Phalanger gymnotis. Next base: position 60,015,196 of record CM053623.1, on the reverse strand, counting down.
AAAATGCTCTAAATCACTATTGATTAGAGAAATGCAAATCAAAACAATTCTGAAGTACCACAACACATCTGATAGATCGGCTAACAAGACAAAACAAGAAAATGATAAATGCTGGAGAATATGTGGGAAAACTGGAACACTAATGCATTGTTAGTGGAGTTGTGAACTGATCCAACCATTCTAGAGAGCAATTGGAATGATGCCCAAAGGGCTTGCATACCCTTTGACACAGAAATACCACTTCTAGGTCTGTATCCCAAAGAGATCATAGAAAATGGGAAAAGGAGCCACACGTACAAAAATATTTGTAGCGGCTCTATTTGTGGTAGCCAAGAATTGTAAATTGAGAGGATGCCCATCAATTGGGGAATGGCTGAACAAGTTGTGGTATATGAATACAATGGAACACTATTATGCTATAAGAAATAAGGAGCAGGCAGAAAAACTTGGAAAAATGTATATGAACTGATGCTGAGTGAAGTGAGCACAACCAAAAGAACATTGTACACAGTAACAGCCACATTGTGTGATGAATAACTTTGATAGACTTAGCTCTTCTCAGCAATTCAAGGATCTAAGACAACTCCAAAAGACTCATCATGGAAAATGCTCTCCACATTCAGAGAAAGAACTTTGAAATCTGAATGCAGATAGAAGCATACAATTTGCTCTCCTTTTCTTCTGTTGTTTTGTTTTATTTTTTTCTTTCTTTCCCCTGGTTCTTCCCATTAATTTTAATTCTTTACAACATGACTAATGTGAAAATATGTTTAACAAGAATGTATATGTAGAGCCTATGTCAGATCGCATACCATCTTGGGGTAGGGTAAGGGGAGGGAGGTGGATAAAATTTAAAACTCAAAAGGTTATGAGGGTGAATGTTGAAAACTAAAAATTGATTAATCAATTAATTAATAACAATAAAAAGGTCCCAAGGTCACCCACTGCTTCCTGGACCATCAGCAGTTGGCTTGACTTTTGTCTTATCACTGAACATTGATGACTCTGGAAGAGAGAGGGAGGCTAATGATTTATGCACATTTGACTTATTTAAGTATAATTCACATATGCACCAATACATCACCCCATGATGACACTGGTCCTCTTCAAAAATGAAGAACAAACAACACTATCTGTATATATGTCATCTCCTACTCCTACTAGTCCAAGGAGAACATGTGTCCTTTGAAAGCAAGGATCGTTTAATTTTTTTTCTTGCATCCTCACCACCAAGTATAGTGCCTGGCACAAAATAGCCACTTAATAAGCTCTTCTCAAATTGAATCCTCTGCCAAGACAAAATGGGTGGTTACTTCTACATCCAGGTTTCAAATGACTATCCCATTAAGAATCTTCGCATCCTCCATTCCTGCTTAGAACTGATACTTACTGAAATTTACTTGTTTTGATCTCTTATTACAAACACCTTCTCAGAAATTGAGTGAGAAAAACACATTTTGGTGGGGTGCTGACTACCCCCATCACACATAATGGCATTAAAAAGGGCTCTCACAGTTTTTCTACCAACCTCATTATTTTCCTAATGTTCTCTATCTTCTGCTTTCAAGAGAGAATTTTAAGAAATAAATGAATTTATGCCACTAAAAGCAGCTTTTCTGTCCACGCTGTTGTTGCTCCATGCCGGGCCAACTTTAATAGCAGGTTTTCATACACCTTGACCACCTAAAGGGGCACCTGCTATATAAAGAAGGAGAGCATTGGCTTCCAGAAGCAATTCTGCTCCAATTTCTCAGCTTTCAGAACTTGTGATTTTCATATTCATGCATGTAAAACCCTGCTGAGGCCTATGCTAGGGTAGTTGATAAGACACAAAGGTGAGACTAATCACTTTCTGTGGAATGAAGTCCCTAATTAGAACTCTAATTATAAAAAATTGGATTGATTGAGTAGCAATTTTCAAGTGTATTTCACACACAAAAAAAAATTAATCTGACTGTGAGGTAGTAGGACCTGTGGAAGTCTTAAGTATGGCTTCTGTCAAATTCAACTGGGGAAGGTAGAATAGGTAATGAAAAAGGCATCAGCACAGAGCATGAACATGAAATGGAAGAAAAGGCAGGCTCTTTTCACAAGTAAGTGACTCGTTCATCAGGGCACCTCTGTCACCTGCGGCCAGATGCTAGACAGATGAGCTGAATTTCCTTGGCAGAAGCATAAATACGGGGCCTGCCTCCCCCTCCTCCAAGTGGTTCAAGGGCCTCTAAAACTGACACTGGGGTGAATTATAAACTAATTGGAAAGACCTGATTTCAGGGACTATTTCTTAGGGACAGGAACATATGTATAAATTTTCACAATGTATAAACAGATTGTTTGAGTAGGCTGGGCTCTTATTGTCTTGAGCTTACATTTAGTAGGCGTAACATAAGGCACAAGTTGGTATTTTTCTTCCAGAAGCACTTTTTGTGTGTCCCATTAATCTCTACCCTACACAGGTGAGGTTTTAAAAGTGTTTTCCCAATTCACATACACAAAGAAGTAACTGATGTAGGTGAAACATGGCATATACCTGCATACCGCTTATAGGTACCCAACGTAGTATTTTGCTGGCTTACAGAAACGTCCTTCAGTCTAGCTACTTTCTCAAACTACAAAAGAACATGGAAGGAACATGATATTGTCGCTGCTGTTATATTATATTGTGTTCAAATCCTGACTCTATTGCTTCCTCTCTATAAGACCTTGAGAAAGTCATAAATTGTCTTGCCCTCAGTTTCCTCATCTGTAAAATTAAGAGAAAGGAACATGTGACCCTATACTTAAATGACCATAAAGTTCCCATGTAGCTCTAATTCCATGACTTTAATGTTAGGCAAACAAAATACATTTATTTTCCCCCTTTTCACCATACATATATACGTATACATATATATTTTCCTGTTTGCTTCATCAGACACTTAAACACTACTTATTAGTACCCACTTCTTTTTGAAAATCTTAGAAAAAGATAGAGGAAAGAAAATACTCTTAGAACCAAATTGCATAAAATTAGATATCTAAATCCACAGCAACTTTTTTCAGATGCTAATATCCCAGGCATCTATCTTTATGAGATTTGTTTTGAAATGTGAAAAGCTGAAATAAGAGATAGCTGGGTATAATCTCCAGCACATTGTGCATGGAATTTATAAAACGTGTCAGTAATTAACAATTATCCATTTTGTATAGCACCTTCATGGCTGAAGTTGCTGATTTGTGAATCCATCTGACAGTAAGCTGGATGGATTAGAGTCGGAAAATATTTGTGGTATAGAGACTAACCAGCAGGCTATTGTAATAGCCTGGACAAAAGGTTATAAGGGCCTGTACCAGGAGTCGTATCAGGATACGAAGAGAGAATTCCACATGCCAGAAAAATTAAAAGGGTAAAATCAACAAGCCTTAGGAATAGAATTGATATGACAGATATTCAAGGATGAAGCCTAGGTTTTCAAGCCTGGGTGCCTAGGAATGTGATGGTCAAAAACAGTAAGACGGAAATTACGAAAAGGGAATGCTTTCGTAGGAAAATAATGGGCTTAGTTTGGGACATGTTGAGTTTGTCTATGGGACATCCAGTTTAATATGTCTAAGAAGCAGCTGAAGATACAAGACTGGTCAAGAGTTTGGTCTGGATAAGTAAATTTGAGAATCATCAGGGTAAAGATGATAATCAAATCCATGGGAGCTAATCATATACCAAGTAAAAGAGCAGAGTGGGAGAAAAGAAGAGGGCCAAGAACAGAACCTGGGGGACACTAATAGTTAGCAGGCATAACTTGGAAGAGGATCCAGAAAATGAGACTAAGGAGCAGAGGACAGATAGGCAGGAAGAGAACCAGGAGAAAGTAGTGTTGTGAAAACCTAGATATAAGAGATTATGAAGAAGAATGTGACCGGCGGCATCAAAGGTGGCAGAGATGGTCAAGAAGGATGAAGACTGAGAAGAGATCATTAGATTGGCAATTAAGGGATTGTTAGTAACTTTGAAGAGAATATTTTCAATTGAATGATGATTTTGGAAATCAGACTGTAGAGAGTTAAGAAGAGAATGAGAGGGAAGGAAGTGGAGGCATTTATTGCAGCCACAAAATGGAGGAGAGAAATGATATGAAAAGTAGGAGAGATGGATAGGTTAAGTGAGGGTAATTTATCTGCATTCTTTCCAACATTTTGAAAAGCAATTGAAGAGTTCTCTGAAATCCAAATGGACTTTAGCTTCTGCTGGAGTTTCACCATGTTTCTAGAACTCTTAAGAGAGAGACCAAGAGAAAGATCAGGCAAGCCCAAACCTCTTGACTGATACTTTTTCCAGTGTTTCTTCTCTCCTTTCTCTGCCCTACCTCCATATTTCTTGCCTTTCTTCATCTAGAAAGAGGGCAGAATCTCACTAGGCGTAAGTGTCTTTGCCAAGAAGCCAAAAGAAATGTTTCACTGCAATAAGCAATTCCAAGAAGGCAAATAGCTGGTTACTGAAGTCACAGAATTTTCATTACAGCCTCATCAATTTTCTTCCCTATAAACTTGAGTTCCACTTGCAAAGATCATCTTCCACAGCACAATTAACTAAAAGGGCTAAGAGGACAAAATGACTTTTGCTGCTTAGGCAGCCACAGTCACTGATCTGGTGCTCATGAAAACAAAGTATAATGTAGACTCAGCCCTATGGCTTTCAGTATTTCATTCCCAGGGTACAGACATTATCAGGCCATGGGGAACTTTCAGCTCCTCAGATGAAGTTTAAAAAGATTCTTATTCAAAATTTGTCCCTCTGACCTCCTGGTGTTTTCTTGCATTAGATAATACACGGCTTGTTTTTTCATTAATACCTGTTATTGGATGTATTTTAAAGGCTATTATTACATCTTCTATTATGTTTCTCTTTGTAATAATCCCACAGACATAACAGAACATAAATTCCTCCTCTTTGTGAGGAGAAATTTCAAACAAAATATATTGGAAAAGAAACAACTTGGAGATCTTGAATTCTTTTTGGTACTGTTCCAAAAAAAATAAAGAAACAACTATTTTAGCATTTGGTAGTATATGTTTTGACCAATTGTCAG
>CM053623.1:59988404-60010030 GCA_028646595.1 Phalanger gymnotis | reverse complement strand
AGGAGGAGGAGGAGGAGGAGGAGGAGGAGGAGGAGGAGGAGGAGGAGGAGGAGGAGGAGGAGGAGGAGGAGGAGGAGGAGGAGGAGGAGGAGGAGGAGGAGGAGGAGGAGGAGGAGGAGGAGGAGGAGGAGGAGGAGAAGGAGGAGAAGGAGGAGAAGAGGAAGAAGGAGATGAAGGAGAAGAAGGAGGAGGAGAAGAAGGAAAAGAAGAAGAAATTATATTCTTCCAAAAGACCAATGGATGTATGACATAGGTGCAAATCATACCTCTGCTATTTAGTACCTACGTAGCTTTGGTCAAGTGACCTAACCTCACTGGGCTTCAGTTTCCTCATCTGTAAAATGAATGGTTTGGTCACATAACCTCTGAGGTCTCTTCGGTTTCAGATCTATGATCTTATTATTCAGTGATCATCAACGTGGGCACTCTTTCTAACAATAAAGTAAGAAATCCATTCATGCTGCCTCTCTAGTGAAAATAATTCTTTTCCACATCCTTCCCTAAGTTTGCCAAATATGCAAGCATCCTTCCTTGCTTTCTCTTTTCATCACAAAGAAAATAAAATACATAGAAAGGGAAGGCAACCAGATATCAATCTGTTCCTTCAATTCTTCACATATTTGAAGGACACATAAAAGTCTTCAGTTTGATCTCTTTCAGTTTCTATTGTGACCTATTATCCTGCTTTGCTATAAGTGATTATTATTAGAAATTGCTCTAGCATCTATTAGACACTCCTTAAGTCAGTGTGTCATTTTCTTACTAAATTTGTATAAAAAGTGAACCTCTTGATGCGTTACTCTATGATGGGAATATTAAAATCCTAAATTTACATCGTGTCCTGCAAATAAGAAAAAAAATTGTAGAAATATGATTTGGGAGCCCTTATGGGAATCCTACTTCATTTGAGACTTTTCTTGACCGGAATGTGAGATCAGGGTAAGAGCTAAAGGATTAGATGGGAAGAAGATAAAAAACAGAGTGAAGAATAAAAAAAATCAAAAGTTTTTTTAAGCTGCTCATAGAAGTCTAAGAAAAGCAGCTGGAATGGTGTGAATACATACCTAGAAAGGAGAACATAACCTAGAACTGAACCAGGGTGAAAGCAATGAGAATGAAGAGGACAGGAGAAAGAAGGGTTAGGTGGAAGGAATCAAAGAGGTCTCTGGTTTCAAGCCATAATAACTGGGAATATTGGTGGTGCCTTTAACATAAACAGGGTAAGAAAGGGTAAAAGCATATTTAGGCCTTAAAATGATTAGTGTGTTTTCAGATACACTCATTTTTGAGGTATTATTTAGACACATATAAAGATGGCTTTAGAGCAGACCTTCTACTCAATGAATCTTTTTCCATTTGTTTGTTTTTCTTAGGAGGCATCCTTACCTGGGTCTTGTTTGAATAATATATTGGATTATGGTCTCCGAATCATAATCAGAGTATCTTTGAGGGGTGGCATGACTGATAGGATTTTCAAGTTCTTCTAGAACCTGCATCCTAGCATCTTTATCTTTGAGTGTGAAACCCCAGACACTTCCTTTATCTGGTCAAAAAATGCCCATCCCCTTTTCTTCAGGATATTCTGACCTTGCTCACATCTTTTCTCATTACTCTAAAGGTCTTAAAGAATCATGCTACAGAAATCCAATCCTTGTCCCTGCCTTTTTCTTTTCAGTCTAAGTTGATTTGCCTGAAGAATATTCATAGTTATTAAGGTTGATTCTACCTCTCCAATGGAACTTGGTTCCTTCACTGACTGTTCTACTCTCATGCCTGGGCCTAGCTTTTATAGGATCTATGTGACCTTGAGAATATCCATCACCATCCCTAGCACACACCTTTGTCACATCAATTTTATTCAACAAGGAGCAGTAGCTGCTGATTTTTTCTGTTGGAAAACTCAAGCCTCCCATTGGAATATCTATTAAGTTTCTTTTTGGAACCGTAAGGATGCCTTCTGCAGTCCTCAGCTCATTTCCACAAGAGAGATGATTCACTGCCCCGAGCCCAATGAGTGCTTGTGTTATACGTGCTCTTTTTCATTCTTTTTCTTTTGATGATTCTCTCCCAATCTACCCATGCCCTCTGGTGAATGACTTCTCTGTGATCCAATCCTCAGCAGCCCAGTCACCCTGACGCAAGTACATAAAAGAGAATAGGGCAGGTCTCAGAAGGTGTTGTCAGGGAAGTTGCTGTTTCTGACATCATGACCCAGAGTTGTCAAAGCCCAGCCTTAAGTCTCATGAAGTAGCTAGAAACCTAGCAACGAACCCTACAGTGTGCAGCCTAGCCAATTGTATGGGAACCTGCAAAGGCATAAGGCACAGCGGAGCAGAAACATAGAGAAAGCCATCCAAGTCAGCTTCTCTCTGCAACAAAGAGGTCTCGCTTTGCTCTCTTCTTCTTCCTATCAATACAATATGCTCTGCCGTGTATGAGACAGTTTAAATACATTGGCCTATGACCCTAGGCTAGCTCTGCTTTTAAAGGCAGGATATAAACACTATGAGAGTAAATAAGATATTGGTGCCTTCAACACTCTTCTTCCCAATAGCTGCTGGCTTCCTGTTTTATTTTTGGTGCCCTTCTTTTTCAGACTTGCCAAAGTAACCCTTCTACCTAAAATTTCTCAACAAATCACAAATCAAGAGCTAGTTATTTACCCAGTCCTTATGACAGTCCCGAATCCTTACATTGACACAGGACACAAAGCTGAACACTCAGTAGGCCTCAACCATGATGTATTAATGTGTAGCTTGATGAACCATAAACTACTTTGAAGGGCTTACAAGGAAACTGTAGAATGACAACGATAAGTAGCATGTATATTGTACTTTCTGTATGCTCTCTCATTTGATTGCCACAAAACTCTGGTGAGAAGGTATTATTGGAAGTCCCATTTTACGAATGCAGAAATTGAAGGTAAAAGTGACTTGTCCAGGGAATATAGAGCCAGTAAGTATCTGAGACAGGATTTGAATTCAGCACTAAAAATCTAGTGTCTCATTTACTATGTAACCAAGCTGCCACAAGTAAGCTAATTATTCACACAAAATGGAATAAAGAATCATTTTCCTGTGGATTTAATTAATGCCAATAAGTGATCTGGGCAAACAAGACAACCACTACATTCCAAGTCAATAAATATTTATTTCTTAAGAACCTACCAGGTTCATGGAAGGAGACACCAGAACAAAAAAAAATGAATCATTAGGTATTATGGAACCCCACCCCCCTTTTAGAAATGAAAATGAGGTCTAAGGAGCCAGTGTCTTGTCCAAAGTCACAAAGGTACTAAGTATCATGGATGGAATTTGAACGCAGGCCTCTAACTCTAGATTCAGGGTTCTGATCACTGTACCACATTTCCTCCATCTTTGCCTTAAAGGAGCTTATATTCTACTAGATGGTTACAACACTTAGGAGATAAATACAAACCACATAATATAAGGAGGTGGGGAACACAATCTAGCTTTTCTTTTAATAATAGGGTTTGTTTTTTAACTGACTTTTCTAGATGCCTCCTGCCTCAGCTTTCAATATAATTTGCCTGTATAGGCACTGCAACAAAAAAGTATAAGAAATAAAATAAATAACCCTTGATTATTTTTTCCTGAGATCTAGCATTAATAAGAGAAGAATTACATTGCTACATGTGAAATATTACTGGATTTTTTCCCTGTGTGTTTGACTGTATATCACAGATTACTTTGATTCAACAGCATACAAATTAGATAAGTACTTTAAAAATAAAAGTCGCATGAGTTATTGCATTCTCAATAAGTAATGAAAATGGGATTCAATTGGAAGATGACTTCTATTACCATGTAAAATGAGAGAGTGTAATTGAAAACACTGATAAGAAGTACAACTTACATTTGCTCGAGGAGTTCTGTAAACAGCATATTTAAATCCTCCAGGAATTCCCAGAAAACAACCTTGTTAGAAAAATTCTATTCATGTTGTACTATTTCTCTATTTTAAATAACTCAGTGGTGCACAACACACTTTTTGAGCAGTTCATTAATTTTCAGAGTCTACAGGTCTGTAGGACTCAATTTCTTTAATCATGCATGTAAAATTAATTATTAGAATTTTTAATTTCTGCTGATTTCAGCATTTTGCCGAATCACATAACACAGCCTTCAGCAAAATACGTATCATATAGCAGCAAGAGGAGAAATGACTACGCCTTTTCTGAAAATGAATTTTCTGTTTCAATAACTTGTGCTCAAATCATTAGGGCAAACGCATTGTTTTTTCTTCCCCTGCTTTGGTCATGTCTTCAGCACAAAGTCAAAAAATAACAATTTACGACTTGCCAAGAGTCTGAAGACTTTGATTTTCACATAGATGGGGCAATTAGGTTTTCTAGTGAGTGCTATAGCCACATTTTGAAGACAAAATCATATTGATCCTGTTCCTTGCGGGGGTTTTCATTCCAGCAAGGTACCAATGCTAGATTTCAAAGATGTCTAAAGAGCTAGTCATCTTTTCATCAGTTTTTTGAGCATGAGAGTTACTTGTGTTGATGGCCATTTGGGAGAACCCCAAGGATCAGAGAAAACAATCAAACCAAAGAAAGGAAACTATTGCCTGAATTATTCAGTTAGTCGTAATGCTTTGATGCTGGGCATATCAGCTGTAAAGATCTGATATAAAGTTCAAGGAAAGGAAAGCTACCAATAAAGAGCAGGATTAAACAAATATTTTGAGACTCATTTGGTCGCTATCCTAACAGACATTTTAAGACCAACTAGATTGACCTGGGGAACAAAGATGACCTGACTTAGAGCTCAATATGCAAATATTGATTAGTGGACGAATGATGGATTGCCAAAAACAAGTCTATGAAGGATCTGCAATTGGATCAGTGCAAGAGTGGCAACGTTATCTATCAATACAGATCTCATCCCATGGCTTTAGTAGGTAAGTGTAGGCACACACCAGTGAAGTGATTTTCCCATTGTCACACACAAAGTGTCTTGTAGTAGGAGAGGGATTCGAACCCAGATTTTACCAATTTCAACCCCAGTTCTCTGTTTATCATCCTCATAAAAATACTTCTCTCAAATAAGTCAACCCTATACAAGACAATTCCATAGCCTAGATTGCTAGCTTTGATTTCTTCCAGGCCACAAACCTGAAGGAATATATAGTAACGATACATGATTTTCTATGTACTGTATGGTGCTGTTACCCTGACAGATCTACTGACAGCTTCCTTTTGTAATTAGGTTCAAGATTGTGTGATATTTTTAAACTACTAAAGCACATAAAAATTCTAGAAGCAAACTTAATTTTCTTCTTCATTAACTCAGGGTGGAAAATATTTGAAGGATTTGGTGGTCTTATATCTTTCTTATACTTTCACTAGAAGACAGGACCATCATTGATTTCCTCCTTCTCCTCTCCCCCTCATTCTGATACTCCCAATCTACTCCATGTCAAATGTTATCCTGGAGAATTGCCACATAATTACTTTTAAGCCACCTGTTTGAAAATAAGTTAGACAGTAAATGCCTTCAGGTTTAGCATTCTGTCTAACCAGAATTCTGTGAACTTCTTAATGCCCAGTATAATACATTTGCTATGCAGCATCTTTGTTGTCTGACCAAGCTCTGAGTGACCCATAGCACCTGCTTCAGCTACTTTCATGGCCATTGGAAAAAAATGAACCCGTTCCACTAGGAAGGAAGTCTTCATATGCTTGGAATAAACACCCCCCACACCTTACCAATGTGTTTGTGGATCACCGGCTATCCTCAACCTAGTTTAGCCTGTCTTTCAAGACAGTTTGCTGGGGTGTGACCATTTCACATGCTATAGCTTCTTGGAGTCACAGGTGAGAGTTGAGTGCCAGGCAGACACCAAAGGTGAATGAGCATCCATGAAAAGGGCTTGGCAAGCACTTATACCAAAGATGCTAGTCCTCCTTGAAATTCCATACTAGATAGAGAAAAAGATATCACTAGCTCTGTGAACTTTTGAAAATCATTTAACCTCTTAGGCCCTGAGTTTAGATAGATAGATAGATAGATAGATAGATAGATAGATAGATAGATAGACAGACAGACAGACATGTATTTGCATCTATCTATATATGTATACATATATTATATATATATACAAACTAATAAAGTTTATATGAAGTGGGTATATAGCTATATAAGAATATATATGACATCCTACCTTCCTTCACTACATGTTATAATCAGATTCACATTATACTGCTTTCTAGAAGGACCTATTAAAAATATAATCTCATGTGATAATCAGTCTCTAGGAAGATCATGAATGGTAAAAGACTCCATACTACCCTCTATGATAACAATGAATTCAGTGTCAGAATAATTCCTAGTAGAGTTTAAGACAAATAAACCCTTAAACTCACTTTATAGTGATCCAAGTGGCATAGTAAAGGCATAGGACTTCTTTGGTGAAAAAATGCCATATCACTACACGATCAATAATAAGAGAAATTTGGAGAACTAAAGGCCATATGACTTAGTGGATAGAGGGCTTGTCTTATAGATGGAGAGATGGGCTCACATCTTATCTGACATATGCTGGCTGTGTGATCCTGGGCAAGTCATTTAATTGATCTTTCAGTACACCAAACAAGTTTCTAAGCCAGAAAGTTGCCAAAAAGTTACTAATCCACTTTGCTTGAAGGCTTTTCCTCGATGGAAAAAGCATTAGAATCACATACCAGTATCTCTCTCCCTCCCCACCATAATACAAAGACCAGAAAAAAGCACTTTCTCGGATGCTAACATACTGTCTACCTTTAAGAATGTTTTCCAGGTAATGCAAAAACAGACTTCAAATTTTCCATCCGCTCCATCACCAATTGATTTGGGGACACTAAGACATTGACAGATGGTTTGAAGATTCATAGCTTTAGATTTTAATTTCATTACAAGCACAAGAGGGAGAATCCTTGAAAAAGGTAAAAACATCCAGGATTTTAACCATGGATAGCCTTGAAGAAGGTGATAAAACATAAACACTAGTAATATTTTATGATTTTATTATGTGTTTCTGACACAAGACAATTCCATTAATGCATATGGTATGAAGTACAAATATAACTTTAATCTAGCCTTACATGGCATTCATAAAAGCATTCCATATACCTTGTAAGATGGATTCTTATTTATTGTTAAACTAATCATCTGCCCCTCCCTTACCGTCAGTAATTGACCTTGTAGAAACTCTTTATGGGTCTCTATTACTCAGAAGAAAAGTGCACAAAGATTGGGCCCCATTGAAGTGTTCTCCAAATATGTCAGTAACTTCAGAGGTGCCCTTGCAATAGTGCTGCAACATTAGACACAGTGTTGGGATCAAGGGCTATCTTATTTCCTTGTACTTATCCCCAGTGCTCAGTACAGGGGCTGGTACATAATGTCACCACTGGGAGTAGCATTGAGATGTCTCAACTCCTGATCTTACACAAGAAAAGAGAACTGATTCAGTACAGTGATACATAAAGTTAGAAGTTTTCTGCAATTATCATTTAAGAAAAATGGAATCCCATTTTGATATTTTGAGTATAATATATAGTAATTGAAAGTATAAGCATACTCAGGATGCTTAAATTTGACCTGATCGATGTAATTTTGAAATAATGCTAATTATGCTATATCCCATTAATCAGTCAAATCAACTAAAAATTAACATTTCTTAAATGCCTACTTTGTACCAGAAACTAGAAAGGCAAGAATAAAAATAAAACAGGCTCTGTCCTCAAGGGGTTTACATTCTAACGGGGAAGAAGACATGCACACATAGGAGTGAACAACATACAAAGCAGGAGAGAGACAATCTTTTAGGAGAAGATACCAGTAGATGGATGGATCAGGGAAAGCTTGATGCACGTAACAAATATTTGGACAATATTCCAAGTGGAGTTCTTCTAAAGAAACTTAGAAGTTAAATGATTAGCTTATACCTTTGCTAAACAATGTTAGGCTTGTAGTTTTGGTTTTTTTATGGGGGTGGGGGGAACAGGTTTCCATCTTCCTAGCTATGAGTTCCCAACAGAGAGTTAAACAACAGAGAACAGGCATTAAAGAGACCACTAACTCTGCCCCAGCAAGATTGTGAAGAGCTCTAGACAGACTGAGAGAAGCAGGAGCAGTGCTGAGGTCACTGGCTGACAGGTGGATTCCCTTCTAAGGCAATGAAGAGAGTTACATAAACTGTTGTATAAGCCAAAGTGTGAGGAGTTTCATACAGGGCAGATGCATCGAGGGGATTATTAAGGAGCTGAACTGTGTCTATTCAACTTTCTTCCCCTCTCCCCTTGCTTATTCATTAACCAACATTGATTTTCAGTAGACTTTCATGCTGTGAGCTAAGCTATTTCCTTCATTCTGACTTTTACTCTCTCTTTTTAAAAGTGTGATTGATCAAGATGCGTCCCTTTGTTCAAGGTCTGAACATACAATGGGACAGTTCTGGGAGTTTTAGTAATAAGAACATTAATAGGGAAGCTCGATTGGAAACAATAATTGCTGGTTCATAGTTGGAGAATCTCTCTAACAAGGGGCATATATTATGTATCATTTCTGGCAGTTTTGTTAGATATGTTTCCAAAGCAAAAATTTTAAAGAGAGTTCAGTCACTCACCAAGACTAAAGAGGGTAATTTTCACTGTAACCCTCACTAACATTACATGAAGTACCTGGGACTTAAACCAAATCTTGCGAGAAACTGGATACTAGAAACTAGTCTCTGAGGTGATAGAGCGTATTCTAGGCGTAGGGGACAGTTAGGATAAAAGCACAGAAAAGGAGACGGGATGTTACATCTAATAGCAAGAAGGTCTGTTTGACTGTATGAAGATTATGGCGGGGGGGGGGGAACAACATAGAATAAAATCAGGCCAAAGAGGTCAGATGAGGCCACATTGCAAAAAGTTGAAGGACTTCCCATAAATTAGTACTTTTTAAAATTTTGCTGCCTCTCAACTTCCTGTGTACAGACAAGCCTGAATGAAAGGGATCTCTGGGTTGTGGATGTCTTGATTACCTAAAGTATAAAGCTAGAAAAGATTCAAGATCAGCAGAATATGGCAGATTTGCCCTTTACTCTCCCATTCCCAGCTTCTCTTTATGAGTTACCTTTCCCTGTTCCATTGTAATGTCTTCCATATCAGGTACAATCTCATTCACTTTCATTCCTATCCCTGGTGCTTAGAAAAGTTCCTGACACATGGCAAATGCTTAATAAAAGTTCTACATTATCTACCTATCCACCTACTCCCTATCTCCATTTTTCTATATAATGATGTATGTATGTGTGTGTGTGTGTCTATATATATATATATATATATATATGTTTATATGGCCATCTATTTTTGCCTTCTCAATCTTTTCAGTTACCTTGCTCTCCACAACTCCATTACTAGGGAAGCTAGCTTTTCTATCCTTCACAACACATACTACCTGTGGCCACAGATACATGTTGTCCACTGCTTTTGAGGTCAGGGAAGTACTCTCCCCTGTGTCAGACAGTTCCAGAGTCATCTCACACTGCTTTGCCAATAGCACGAAATCACACATCCAAGTGAAAGCTTACCTTCTGGGGAAATAGTCAGATTTTCACAAATCCTTAAAGTGCCTTCAGATCCCATGCCACAAGTTCCTGACTATTCTCAATGATATCAAATCTTCATCCTTTGAAGAGGATTGCAATTTTTGGAAACAACTAAACATTATTTGAAAACAAACCTGGCATGAAAAGTCTGCAATCAAAATTGGTAATAGTGCTTCTGTTCTGAAATAAGGTATGATTATAAAGTAATGAGCTACTTTTTCTTCTATTGTCCATAAACTAGACCTAAAGACTAATGTCAAAGGTGTTAATGCACACATATTTTAAGCAATGATGGTGGAGGTGTTCTCATTGGAAAAAAATGAATGGTTGTCCCTTTCCTCCAAAGTAACTACTTGGAATAAGAAAGCATTTATTTTTGTATCCAATGCAATTTAATCCAGTAACCACTTATTAAACGCCTATGACATACAAGGCTCTGGCAACATGAAGATGAAAATGCTAACTACAACACTCATTCAGTATGTCTGTAGCCTTTAAAAGCCTATTACATGGGGATAAAATATGTAAAGATGTAAGTATTTATAGGACATTTTAAGCAGGAGAACATACCAGTACCTAGGTGGATCAAAGATTCCTAGAGGATTTAATCTGTGAATTGAGCCTTAAAGTAAGATAGGTACTTTAAGAAGTAGAAATGAAGAAAGAATTCATTCTAAGAATAGAGGTCAGTAAGCTAATTAGGTTCAAGGAACAAGTTGCCATCCACTTTGTCTGGGCTATAGAGTACACTGGTCCTCTGCCTCCATTTCTTCATCTGTGAGATGATGAACTTAGACTATAAGGTGATCTCCAAAGTTTTTTCTAGTTATAAAATTCCACAACTCTGATCAGTTTTTTTCTTGGTCAGGCCTATTCACAAAGATACAACTTTATTTGATTTCTCAATTCAAACAGAATTCATGAAACTGATAATGAGAGAATTTAGAAAAACTACATATGAAGTGTTAAGAATGTAAGGAGGCTTCAAAAACAAAAAATAAAAAAAAAGAATGCAAGGAGGATGCCCAAGTGAAACCGGCAAAAGCTGAAGGGTCTAAAGAAACTGAAAAACAAAGACATTGAAAAGTGAAATAGAAAGCCTTCAGATGAAAAATGCTCTTTCTCACCCTAGATAGGGTTGAAAGCTTGAATTTCTTAATTATATATGAAGAAGTCAGGGATACAAGGAACCTCCCTCCAGGGAATAGAAATATATAGCCACAAAATTGTTCCTAGGCACTTATCTACATAGGAAGACAAAGGCCTATCAAACTGTGCATATACCCTTTGATCTAGAAATATTACTACTGGGTCTGTATGCCAGAGATCATAAAAAAGGGAAAAGGACCCACATGTACAAAAATATTTACAGTAGCTTTTTGCAGTGGCAAAGAATTAGAAATTGAGAGGATGCCCATCAATTGAGGAATGGCTGGACAAGTTGTGGTATATGAAGATAATGGAATACTACTCTGCTATAAGAAATGATGAGCAGGTGAATTTCAGAAAAACCTGAAAAGACTTACACGAACCAATGCTGAGTGAAGTGAGTAGAACCAGGAGAACATATACAGACTAACAGCAATATTGTGTAATGATCAACTGTGAATGACTCAGCTCTTCTCAGCAATACATGAACCAAGCCAATTCCAAAAGACTCATGATGGAAAATGCTAACCACATCCAGAGAAAGTATGGAGTCTGAATACAGATTGAAGCATACTATTTTCACTTTGGTTTTTTTTGGTCTTTTTCTTTCTCATGGTTTTCCCCTTTTGTTCTGTTTCTTCTTTCACAGCATGACTAATATGGAAATATGTTTAATGTGATTGTGCATGTATAACCTATATCAGACTGCTTGCTGTCTTGAGGAGGGGAGAGGGAACAGAAGGAGAGAGAAAAATTTGGAACTCAAAATCTTACAAAAATGAATGTTGAAAACTAACTTTACATATAATCGAAAAAATAAAATACTATTAAGAAAAAAAGTATGGGAGGTAAATTTAAAAAAAATACTTATCATTATGAGGGAACGTGGAAATGTTTATAGAGGGAAAGGGCTTTTGAGGAGGAAGAAATTTATCTAAAAGGAGAGGAAAGTCCTTTTGCATTTCTTTTCTGGAGATGACCACCAATCCTATAGCTATAAGTCACACATACTGAGTGAGATGCCATCATTTTTCTAATTATAATATGACTTCAATTCAATAAACATTTAATAAGCATTGTTTTAAAAAAAATCCAAAAGAAGAAGCTTCTGCCAGCTCTAAGCTAAGGATCATTGCCTTAGCTAAAAGAGCTTTTCTAGCACTTTAGCTAAAAACAGTACAGTAACACTCCATCTGCTGTAGCCCTCATCCTAGCCAGTAACTGATGGTGGAAAAATACTGTAGTTGCTCATAGAAGAACAAGCCCAGGAAACCAGCAAATCTACCCATTCAGCAGAAATGCCCCCAAAGCACCAGCTTTGCCCCATACCTATTGTCCAGTAGCTTGCCCATCATTGTCCAATAGCAACTGTCCAGACTGGGTAGAGCAGTCTGCCTAGTTCAGTAGCCACCAAATGACCTGCTTGGCCTCACATTGCATCAGATTAGCCTATCCAACTGAGACATTATGCCTTGAGAAGAGCAAGGCTATCTGAGAAATGGATTGGTAGAGGCAACATGGTCTGTACAGAACCAAATCTACTGAATAGTAAAGCCACACATCGTGAGCATTGTGAGGACCCTCTGGAGAGAGGAAAACTCAAATACTGAAGTTCTAGAATGGTAAGATGCCTTGGTCACACGTATGTCCTACTACCATTGCATTTTGGGTCCCTGCTCACTCTTTCCCTCTCCTAGATTAGAGAGGGTTTTGTGGAAAAGGGTGCCCCTAATGTCAGAGAAAATTATATGTACTTACTGCTCTTGCTTTGTAATTTGAGTAAAGATTTTTTGCTAAAGATCTAACGGAGTCTACAAGTTGATTATTAAGGGGGAGGTCATAGTAGAGGCTTATGAGTTAGTGGTTTTAGAAGACAATTATATGTACAGTTACATCTAGAAACCTGTGAATAGGAATAGCCACCCCCTTAGAGACCCAAATGGCCAACATCAGTGTTAGCAGGGTGTGTAATCCCCAAAAAAGCATTACAAGTATTAAATATTAGATGCCAAAACCAATGTCAGCTAGGATCATATGAGTCAGAGGGGTAAGAGATCATAGAGACAATATGGCACCTAGCTTAACATTCTTATTTCATAGATGAGAATCAGAATTCTTAGTTTCCTTTAAAGCAAAGCTTAGGTACTCCTGCCTCAGGCATTTTCTGATGTCTCAAATTAGTCATATTCATTTGAATCTTGGAATTACTTGTTAATTCATTTAATATGCTTTGGATCAATTTTACTTGTGTACATGTAGTATTCCACTAGCATTGAGCCCCTTGAGATCATGGACCGTTTTGTTTTTGTCTTTGTATCTTCACCTAGCCTCATGTTTTGCACATAATAGACATACTCCAAACCTCAAAGTCCAATGGAATGTGATTGTTTCCTCATTGTGGAGATAAATTGCCCCATACATACATGAGGGGTGGAATTGAGTTGGTTAGAGTAGGAGAGCTCCATTCTCATCAGAAGTCTCTGTTCTCTTCAGGAGTTTCTCCAGGCTCTTGGGGTTCTGCAGTCACAGTGGATGTTTCTGTTTCCATCTTCAAGAGAGATAATGAAAGAGGCCAACCACACTTAAGGCCGCTGAAGGAAAAGACTCTGGGAAAACATGACAGGAGTCAGCAGATTGCTACACTAGAGATTTTGTGGAACTTCTCCTTGGGTGAGATCTAGGACTCTTTCTTGATTGAGCTGTTATCTTCCTCCCAATGGGAGAGCTCTTTTGCTCTCTATTGTCTGGTATATATTCAATCTATAGAGTAATACAGAAGGAGAGGAAGGAAGGAGTAAACAAATGAATGAATGAACAAATAAATGAATGAGGGAAGAAAGGAAGGAAGGAAAGAAGGAAGGAAGGAAGGAAGGAAGGAAGGAAGGAAGGAAGGAAGGAAGGAAGGAAGGAAGGAAGGAAGGAAGGAAGGAAGAAAAGGTGTAGGAAGGAAGGAAGGAGGAAGGAAGTGGGAAGGAAGGAGAGAAGGAGGGAGGGAGTGTAGGAAGGAGTCTGAATTACAGGGAAAGGTATAGATTTGAGACCAAAGAATTTCAGAGTTGGAAAGAACCCTAGGAGTCATTAAGTACAAATTCCTCTCTTTATTAATTAGAACAGTGAAAGCCAAAGAGATGAAGTTATTTACTTATGGTCCTACAATAATACATGAAAGGACCAGGATATGAAGTCAGGTTTTGTGGCTCCAGAACGAGCCTTCTTTCTACTATAGCACACAGTCTCCTAGTGAGATCATGTCCCACATCTTCTATCAGCATCTTATATTGCATCCTGAGACCCATAGATATGGTTTAGGAATGGGGAATCCTGTATAAAATCACATTTTTACATCTGCAATAGGGTGTTCTTTATGAAATAATCAGCATTTAAATCTGCATATCAATGGCCTATGAAATGAATCCAGAATAGTAATTGAAATGGTAAGACACAAGGGGATGAGATATGCTCTGCTTGTTGATATTTCCTGCACTTCCTTTCAAGTAATATATTTTGTTCATGCTGAAATGCATACTTGAGAGTTTCCTCAGTAAGACAATAAGATAGAAGAAAGACAAAGAACACCTAGAGATACTTGTTTTTTTTCTTTTTTTGGATGCCTTAAACTGATAGCTCATTTCTGATTTTATTGATTATTTTTTAAATCAGACTTTTATTTTCAAATGTAGCATAAGCATTGTTCAACAACACTAAATAACACAATATCCTCCCCTACACACACACACACACACACACACACACACACACACACACACATCAATTCTGTTTTAATCTTCCTGGAGTGCTGAAGTCAGACAATATGCTTAGCTGCAGATTTCATGAGCACTGGTGGTGGGAGGAAATTTACTAAACAGCATCAGTCTGTTTCCTCTAGGCTTTTAGGATCAGTCTTTCAATCTTCAGCATGCACCCCTCATATACAGCAGGGACTGGGCTATGAGCATAGGTACCACCACATGTCACAGAGTGTGCTCCATTGATTAACCATGAAAACAGTAATGAAACTGTCATTGATCCCTGAAATGACTCTTCTGAAATCCTTTAGGATTTCCACAGGGTCACTACTCATGTTCGCTTGTGAGGATAAGCTTCAAGCCACCTGGCTCCTTGCTAACTGCCATCCACAATAAACTACTCACCTTTCCACTGTAAGCCTAACTACTTGAGTCCAGCATAAAAATTAAAAAAAAAAATTCACAATTGCAATATGGTATCTGGCACCACAATGCAGAGTTTGAGGATTTGAAATTCAGAAACCACTATCTCCATGCACCAAGATAGAGTAGAAATAGTTCAGACTCCAATTCTGAACTCCCCAAATTTCCTTTCAGAGATTTTGGCTACATTCATATACAACTTTTTAATGTTTCCATGGACTTTCATAATCTCGTTTTATCCTCAAATACACTTATAATGAAGGAAACTGGTCTGAGTTAAAGATGTAATTAGAAATTCTTGAACCTAGGGTAAGTTTATTTCTGGGGCTGGAGGAAAGCACCAGACAGTCCTCCTCCCATTTGGATAAGGTTGTGACAGGAGAGGACGTGAATGACTGTTCCTCAGATGATTTGATTTATGTCCCTGTGCCACAACTTATGTACCCCTGAACCCCTGGAAGGAAGGACTGTATGGAGAGAGTCAATAGGCAGGAAAATGGGATATGAGATAAGACAATGAAGGCAGTTTTGAGGGAAATATTAGGTGAGCGAGGAACTTAAGACAGAGGGACAGGAATTACAGGACATATGGTTTTATCAGTATGAGCATTCTTTTTATGATATGGAATACAGCCCATCCACACTTTCTTCTCCTGTGTGATTTTTCTTCATGCCCTTCAATGAATACCACAAAAAGATTCTACTCAGCACTCAGGAGGCCTTCTCTAAATCTTTAATATTCCCCAGATACCAGTGCAGCATTCAGGTCATTGTAATGTTCTTCCTGGCTCTCACTACATGACTGACCCATATTCTCTCCAGTTATGCGTGTCTTCATGCAACTAGATGGTACAGTAGATAAGAGTACCAGAACTGGAGTAAGGAAGTTCAAATCTGACCTCAGACATTTACTAGCTATGTGACCCTGAGCAAGTCACCTAACCATATTTGCTTCAGTTTCTTCATCTGTAAAATGAGGTAGAGAAAGAAATGGCAAAGTGTCTTTGCCAAGAAAACTACAAATGAGGTGGTCAGGAATCAGACACAACTGAAGCAGCTAGACAACAGGCATGTCCTCCATGACATACTTTGTTGACACTTTTCTTTTATAAGTTAGATCACCAGAAATTTGTCATGGCCTACTTATACCCCCATGCAGCTTTCCATTGATATTTGGGCTACCCATAACTTTTATTCTTCTTAGATCATAAGTTTCCATACTTCATAACCATATTTTACCACTGAGAGAATATTGTAGTTAAAAATATGGACTTTACATGGAAGAACACAAAGGGGAAACTGAGCAATAGAAAAATTAAAAAAATCAATAAAAATCTCTTAAGAAAAGATGGACCTTGGATAGAAACATTAAAAGCATTGTATAATTTTCCATTCGAAAGCCAGATCAGTTTCCTTCTTCTATTCAATCCTGGTCCCACCTCTTTACCTTACTACTTATAGACATTGTCCATGATATATGTATGCATTGCTGAACCCCATAGGCTTATCCCAGCAAAGAATATATGGCAGTCTGAACGACATGCATTTTTCAGCAACTTTGTTTTACAACGTGGGCTACCAGTCCTCCATCAACCCTGTCAGTGTCAGGAAATAGAACCTAGATTCAGGGCTCAAGGAAAAGAGTTGGGAAGGAGCATTAGGTAAGATCTTAGCTGTTTAGGCCAACACCTGCAGGGGACCAGAAATCAACAAGGTCACCAGGGAATGATGGTAAGAATGCCATAACATCAGCATGTCAGTGTAGGTCTAGACATTAACTTTCTAATTTATTGGTGGAAAGTGATTTATTTTAATTCTTCTGTCTTATCTTGGGACATAATGTAATTTAGAATTTTATGGTTACTTTAGGGTTATTTTGAACATAACTTCTAATAGAATCCAGCTTATATCTTTAATAAAAGAGATGAGACAAGCACTTGGTTTCTACAGGGATTCACCTTTGAAAAAATAAAAACAACAGTATACACTCTGTGAGTTGCCTTCTCTGTCATAAGACAGAACACCCAGAAGACCCTTAGGCTGTAGCCCAGGCCATCTGCTCCTTCACTGCACTAACAGAAATGGAAAATTTTCCTCTCAGTGTGTTACTGACCCCACTGTACGCCAAAAGAGGGGAGGGTGGTGTGGAGTGAGAAGAGAAGAGAAGAAAAGAGATATGCACTTAAGGCACTTTTATAGATTATTTTTTATGTTCCAAAAAATCAATTAAGCATTTCTCTTTCTCAGAGATGCAATGAGAGAAAGAGAGAGAGAGAGAGAGAGAGAGAGAGAGAGAGAGAGAGAGAAAGAGGGAGAAAGAAACAGATAGAAACAAAGGAAGAGAGAGAGACAGAGACAAAGAGAGAGAAAGGAGAAATGTTAGGTTAGGTTATTGACTGTTCTTGGAGCTTATTAGGCTATTAGAACATTTAGAACAAAGAGCAAAAAGTGGTTTATTTTTTTTTCTTTAAGATAGTAGAGTTTCCATGGTGTGCCTGATTGCTTGTAAATTTATGTGATATAGTTCTTACCACATAACTGGGAGAAAAAAAAAAGCAAAAAATTAAAAAAAAAACAGGACTTGCTGATTCAGACTCCTAATGAATGCAGCCAATGATGTGAATGGCTCAAGGTCAGAAAACAGGTCACCTTTCTCAGTTTCTCTTCCTCTGAAATAGGATTAAAAGTGTAACGTCACCGCTTTTCTAGCCCACCCTAAGGAGTTTATTCCATCTGCAGGAGCTGTGGGGCAAGACTATTATATTACAAAACTTTAAACATGAAGACAATTACTGCCTGGTTTCTTTTCAAGGTTCCTGATCTCAACTCATCCTCATGACATCACAGCATAGTCAAAATTTATAATATATCTGTTCTAAGCCTTTACAGATTTAAAGATGAAAGAGACCTGAGAAACTGTCTAGTCCATCCCCCTCACAGCATCTGACAGCTGGAAAGAACCTCTATTCCAACTGCCTGATTTTATAGATGAGAAAAGTAAGGTCCAGAGAAGTTAAGTGAATGTTGAAAGCATATAAGTAATAAGCGTCAGAGACAAGATTTAAACCCAAATCCTCAGACTACAGACACAGTACTTTCCATTAGACCACAATTTTTGTGTTATTTTAAGATATCTAAAATGTATTTGCATAAACAATTTAAATTGATAATTTTTTAAAATTAATTTGATGGCAATATATACTTATAAGTAATAACATATTTTATATATTTGAAATGAAATCAGTACATTTCAGTTTTTTTCAATACCTGCCAAGGAATAAATGCCTCACTACTCAAATCAATATTTTTTCCTCAAGCTTAGAGTCAGAAATACATATATACTAGTCTGGGAATAGTATAAAACAGATCAAGCTTTTGCCCAGATCATAAACCAGACAAGATTTGTGCTTCTGGGAAGTTTGGAAAACCTAGGTTTTTTTGTTTGTTTGTTTTTATGTTCACTAACTTCTATGCTTCTAGAAGAGGAAAGTTTGAAAAGATTGTCCTTGCAGTTTTTCCGGTCCAGCTGAAACATAAAAACTTGCAGGCTCTTGGGAGAGCCTATACCCTATTTAGATTTCTAGCTTGACTCAGATACCAACTATGTTTGAGGAAGCTTGAGATTAGCATCTGCACTCCTTAAATGCTGATCAAGACAATGAAGTTTTGAAAGTACATTTTGTGCTGAATTATAGGGACTTAACTAAACAGAAGTTCATAGGAAAAATACCTGGATGTTTCACTGAATCACCAACCAATTAAAGTTCAAGTACACAGCATGGTTCTCAAAAGAGCTAAAATCATTTCAGGATATTTCCCAGTCATCTCCAAACCAGGCCATCTCAACTCTATTCCCCTTCTTCCTCCTCTGGCCAAAATTCAGATCCAAATTCTGGGGATGTTGGGCTCTGATTGATGAGTTTTCATCTTGTTTTGCCTTATATGTGTTTTCTTCATTATTACAAATAGCTAGGTGCTACAGTGAATAGAGTGCCACGCCTGGAAACAGGAAGCCCAAGTTCAAATCCAGCCTCAGAAACTTACTAGCTGTGTGACCCTGGGAAAATCAATTAACCTCTGTTTATCTCTGTTTCTTCATCCATAAAATGGAGATGACAATACCAGCACCAGGCTTGTTGAAGGTATAAAATGAGAAAATATTTGGACAGCTATTATAGGAATGTAAGCTCCTTGAGGGGAGGAATGGTCTTGCTTCCTTATGAAATTGTATCTCCAGTGTTTAGAATAATTCCTGGCACATAGAAAGCAATAGATATTTTCTTATTCTTTTATACAAGGGTGTGATAATCCTGCTGTCCATTATAACTTTGGAGTTTGTATTCAATTGGGGCATCACATTTTAGGACTGGCATTAGAAAACTGGAAGATGCCAACCAGGATCATAATCATGTGAAGTGAGGAACTAGAACTACCAAGCCCATTGAAAAGAAGACTGGGTGGTGGGGGGAGTGGTAAAGGAAAAAAAAATGACAATTGTCTTCAAATATTAGATGGGTTCAAGCAAATTTGGTAAAACCTCTCTTAAATGCCTGCTATGTGCAACTCACTAGGCAAATAATGACAAAAATGGAATTCCCTGCCCTCAAAGATCTTATACTCAATTTGTAGACTCAGATAAGTAAATACAAAGCAATTTGAGAGGGACAATGCTTAGCATCTGTGGGGAGGGAGAGAGGATTATGGGAGGAGCTTCTTGAGATAAAACTGGAAGAAAGACAAGGAATAAGAAAGTCAGAAATAAAGGGAGATTAAATTTCAACATAAAGGATTGCCTGAGAAATGGTTAGAAACAGGAGAAAGAATGACAAATTGGAGTAATAGCCAACAGTTCAGCTTGGATTAAACCAGGCTTCAAGAAACAGAGTAATAGAGAATAAAGCAATAAAGGTAGACTGGAGTCAGACCACTGGGGGTCTTAAACTTCAGGCTGAGGAGTTTCTATATTATCCTAGATATAATAGGAAACTACTAAGACTTATTGAGCACAAGAGGGATAATTAGACCATTCCTTTGCTGGAAGCTGTAGAAGGGATTGATTTTGATGGGAGAAGTCAAAAGCGAGGGGACCATTTAGGAGATTATGACAGTAGTCAAGGCAAAAATGATGGGGGATTCAACTAGTGTGACATATCGTGGATGTAGAATTCACAAAACTTAGCAAGTGATCAAATATGGAGAAAGAGGAGGAGAGAAGTCAAGGCCAACTCCAAAGTACAAATATGGAAAATGGTACCATTGAGCATAACCATAAAGAAGTTTGAAATCACAGCAAGCAGCCACACAACTGAGATACGTGACACTCGGGTTGGCTATAGGGGCCATAACTAGAACTAATGGGAACATGCTAAAGGGAGACAGATTTCACCTTACTATAAGTGATACTGAGTCAATATGAAGAGGAATTTTTAATAATTTGAGCTGTCCAAAAAATGGAATTAGAGGTTTCTTTTTAATGATTTCCCCAAAATTGGAGACATAAAAATATGTGAAGGAATTAGACTTTTGTAATATCAATTAAGTTGGGACTTTTTTTTTACTGTTTTAGGATAATAAATTAAGTGTCTTTGATTGGGCCTTACTAGGCGCAAAGCCCCAGGCCCAAACCCCTATCTACTCAGTGCTGAGCCTATGTGGGGTGAAGCCCTCAAGGTCCTAAGGGGAGTTGCTAAGACCAGAGCCTGTATTAGGAGCCTAAGCTCTGGTCGCTCAGATGATGTTTGATGATGTCTGAAGAGTGTATAAAAAGAGAGAACAGAGCTATTTGCTTGGGGCTCTCACTCACTGGAAGAGTGGCAAGTGACTGGAAGAGACTCTGGGCAGCTGTTAAGAGCCCCCCAGCTTGAAAACTCTGATGTTTGGGGGCGGAGCCAAGATAGCAGCTGGAAAGCAGGGACTTATGTTAGCTCCCTGCCAGGTACCTCCAAAAACCTATAAAAAAATGGCTCTGAACAAATTCCAGAACTGTAGAACCCACAAAATAGCAGAGGGAAGCAGGGATCCAGCCCAGGACAGCCTGGATGGTCTCTGGGTAAGGTCAATCGCTCACAGAGCTGGGAGCAGAAGGGACCGGAGCCCAATGTGGGTGGCAGCAGGACCAACCAGACCAGGAGCCAGGCAGAACAGGCCCTAGCACCCTGAATCAGTGAACTGTGGCAGTTACCAGAATTCTTAACCCATATACACCAAAGACAACAGAGAAGGTTAGTGGGAAAAGGTGCGGGGCACAGAGTAAAAAGAGTTTGCAGTTCGGCCACTACCCCGGGGACAATGGAGGTGGTGCAGCTACAGAACTACAGCTGCAGTTGCTTCTGGCCCCAGGCCCACCTGGTGGGAGGAATTAAGTGGCAGATCAGAGCAGGGGTGCAGAGCCTGCTTAAGACTTGAGTCAGGTGCAGGTTTGTGGTTCTTGGGGAAGGAGGAGTGCTGGTGTGGCAGAGCTGGCTGTATAGAAGTAGCTCTGAAAACAACAGCACATCCCCTCAAGCTTGGAACAAAGTACTCTTTACAAGCAGTCATACCCCAACAAAAAACTCAAGGGTCAAGTAAGTTGGCTAGGAACATGGCCAGGCAGCCAAAACTCACTCAGATTCAGTCTCAGACTTTGGAATCTTTCTTTGGTGACAAAGAAGACCAAAACATACAGCCAGGAGAAGTCAACAAAGTCAAAGAGCCTACATCGAA
>CM053623.1:59975635-59987904 GCA_028646595.1 Phalanger gymnotis | reverse complement strand
TAGCCAAATGGAAAAGGAGGTCCAAAAGACCACTGAAGAAAATACTACCTTAAAAATGAGATTGGAGCAAGTGGAAGCTAGTGACTTGATGAGGAATCAAGATATTACCAAACAGAAGCAAAGGAATGAAAAAGTAGAAGACAATGTGAAATATCTCATTGGAAAAACCACTGACCTGGAGAATACATCCAGGAGAGAGAATTTAAAAATTATTGGACTACCTGAAAGCCATGATCAAAAAAAGAGCCTAGATATCATCTTTCAAGAAATGATCAAGGAGAATTGCCTTGATATTCTAGAGCCAGAGGATAAAATACAAATTGAAAGAATCCATAGATCGCTTCCTCAAAAAGATCCCCAAAAGAAAACTCCTAGGAATATTGTTGCCAAATTCCAGAGCTCCCAGGTCAAGGAGAAAATACTGCAAGCAGCCAGAAAGAAACAATTTGAGTATTGTGGAAACACAACCAGAAACACAAGATCTAGCAGCTTTTACATTAAGAGATCAAAGGGCTTGGAATATGATATTCTGGAGAACAATGGAGCTAGGATTACAACCAAGAATCACCTACCCAGCAAAACTGAGCATCATGCTTCAAGGCAAAATATGGACTTTCAATAAAATAGAGGACTTTCAAGCTTTCTCAGTGAAAAGCCCAGAATTGAATAGAAAATTTGACTTGCAAACAAAAGAATCAAGAGAAGCATGAAAAGGTAAACAAGAAAGAGAAATCACAAGGGACTTACTAAAGTTGAACTGTTTTGTTTACATTTCTACATGGAAAGATGATGTGTATGATTCATGAGACCTCAGTATTAGAGTAGCTAAAAGGAATATGCATATATATGTGTATTTATATATATATATATATATGTGTGTGTGTGTGTGTGTGTGTGTGTGTATACACACATACATATATGTGTATATATATATATAGACAGAGGGCACAGGGTGAGTTGAATATGAAGGGATGATATCTAAAAAAATAAAATCAAATTAAGGGATGAGAGAAGAATAGATTGAGAGAGGGAGAAAGGGAGAGATAGAAGGGGGTAAATCATCTTGCATAAAAGTGGTAAGAAAAAGCAGTTCTGTAGGAAGGGAAGAAGGGGTAAGCGAGGAGAAATGAGTAAATCTTGCTCTCATTGGATTTGCCCTGAGGAGGGAATACCATACACACTCAATTGGGTATCTTACCCCACAGGAAAGAAGGAGGAAGAAGATTAAAAAAAGGGTGGGCACAATAGAAGAGAGGGTAGATAGGCGGAGAAGGTAATCAAAAGCAAGCACTTTCAAAAAGGGACAGGGTCAAGGGAGAAAATTCAATAAAGGGGGACAGGACAGGAAGGAGCAAAACATAGTCTTTTACAATATGAGTATTGTGGAAAGATTTTACATAATGATATGCATGCGGCCTATGTTGAATTGCTTGCCTTCTTAGGGAGGGTGGCGGGGGGGAGGGAAGAGGAGAGTTTTAAAAGTTTTAAAAACAGACGTTCAAAAAACAAAAAAAGTTTTTCGTGCAACTAGGAAATAAGATACACTGGCAATGGGGCATAGAAATTTATCTTGCCATACAAGAGAAGAAGGGAAAAGGGGATGGGAGGGTAGTGGGGTGACAGAAGGGAGGGCTGACTGGGGAACAGGGCAACCAGAATATACACCATCTTGGAGTGGGAGGGAAGGTAGAAATGGGGAGAAAATTCATAATTCAAGCTCTTGTGAAAATCAATGCTGAAAACTAAATATATTAAATAAATTAAATTTAAAAAATTAAAAAAAAGAAAACCCCAATGTTTGTATTGTGATTGTATATCCTACAATTCTGAAGCATTCAGGCAAATCCATGATTTTCTTTGAAGTCATGAATTCTGCCTTAATGCTATATCTGGTGGCAAGGATAGGATCGCTAGGTATAAGCTCTCTATTTAGAAGTAGAAGGACTTCTGAGGAAGAGATGAATATCCCAGAGTGGGAGGTTCCATTTTATTCCTCCCTAGCAAAGGAATGGGCTAAAGGAGCTGGACTCTGTGAAAACTGGCAACCAAGGCTACAGAGAAGAGATCCTAGGAATTTGGAAAGATGTTTACAAGAGGTTAGAATTCAGTCAGGGGCATCACTATCTAGGTGAAGCTGGATGATGTTATCAGCCTACTGGCTAGCGTATGAAAGATTGAGATTAAGTGAAAGAAATGGGGGCATGCATTTGTACACCACAGCAAGATGGGGAATCTCAGATAGCAGGAGAACAAGTTGTTGCTCCAGAGTCTACTGACTCAAATGACAATTTTTCTGTTAACGTGGCTAGGAGCAATAGGAGGCCAAATAGGCCAAAAGTGCATTTCAACTTGGCCCAGGTCAAGCCTGACCTTGGTGACAGGGGAAGGGAGTCGAGAGAAAATGAGACAGCTCCAGGGTCTGAGGCACTAAATGCTATTAGGATTCAGAATGCCCCTCACATAGAGAATGAGAGATTGTTAAATACTCAGACAGAAGATTGTCCCATAAATCGGAGGAGGATGGAAACCCAAGGTGATAATTCAGTTATGAGGGAAGTCTTGTAAGATTTTTCACAGCAAGAGATCACAGACATTTTGAGTAGATTCACCCAAAGAATGGGAGAATTGTTAATATCTTGGATGGTAAGAACCATTAGATATGATGAAATGTATGAGATTCATACATATCAGACAGGATCCTGTAGGTCAGCAAGCGTTTAGGAATTACCATCAGCAAGAAGATGATGATAGCAGGACTAATCTGTTGGTATTAGCCACTGAAGGATGTAGTAGAAAATATCCTACTGATTCTATGTGGGCCATTGGGAATAAACCTTGGTATTCACTTAGAAATTGTATCATAAAACCAGGAGGTAATGAAGACTGCTACCGTGACCCAGGAACCGCAGATACATGTTATGATGATCCCTTGGGAGTCTCTCATAGGAATTTAATAGTTAAGACAGCTCGTCCTGCTTACAAACACTTAATTTTGACTCTGTTACTTGGGGAAGAAGGGAGCCATCTTTTGATGGTGATAGATAAGATTTTACAGTTAAATGACTTTGGAGACTAGGGAAGAGATAGATCTCCTCAAGAGAGGAGAGTAGATAGCCAACAAATTCAGTACCAAAATAGAGTGACAAGAAAAGAAATGTTCGCTGCTCTATTGAGAGCAGGAGTAGACTTTGAAATGATAGATGGCATTCCAACCAACAAACTGTACAGAATGTACTGAGATAAGGGACTCGATAACAGACAAAATAGGGAAATAAGAACTGCTCCTGTAGACACTGCAGACACTGAACCCTCACACCCAGCTGAGTCACATGTTCAGGGATACTAGGAAACAGGGAGAGCACCAGTCCAAATTAAGGAAATACACAGGCTGGATTGCAGACCCCAAATTAACTTGACCATATATTGGAAAAATGGGTCAAGTACAGTACCAGGGCATTAATAGATACTGTGGCAGAGGCCACTCTTATCTATGGAAATCTGGACCAGTTCAGGTATAGAACTCCTATTACCATCACATAGCGAAAGGCTAAAATATCAGCCAGACAAGTTAAATCGATGATGAAAATTGGACAATTGCCCAAGAAAGAATATATTGTGTTTATTGTGCCTATGCCTGAATGCATCATTGGAACAGATGTATTGAAGGGTATGACTTTGAATTTACCTGAAGGGAAATACCAATTTGCTGTGAGAAAAATAGGTGTTAATGCAGTTTTAGTGGGGAAAATAAAGATGGATCCAATCACTTTGCCCAAACCTTCTGAAGTAATTACTTTGAGGCAATATTGTGTGCCAGGTGGGCAAGATGAAATTGTCAGTACTGTAAAAGAATATGTTGAAGCAGGAGTGTAACTCCCTACAACCCCTCAATGGAACAACCCTGTCTGGCCAGTTCAAAAGTCAGATGGAACACGGAGGATAACAATAGATTATAGATAGCTGAACAAAGTGACTCCTCCCCTGTATGCTGCTGTTCCAGACACTATTACTTAAATAGAGAAAATACAGAAACATGAAGGGACTTGGTATGCAGTTATTGATTTGGTCAGTGCCTTCTTTATGATCCCAATAGACCCCAAGCAATGGGACCAGTTTGCTTTTACTTGGCAAGGCTGACATTTACATGCCTGCCACAAGGATATGTTTATAGCCCAACTATTTGCCACAGGATTGTAGGTGAATATTTAGATGAATTAAAGTTACCTGGTATACATCTTACACACTACATAGATGAGATCATGATACAGGGAGAAAATGTAGAAGAAGTGGAAGAGTTTGACACTGTTAATTGACCATATGAAAAGCAAAGAATGGGAAATTAACCCTGCAAAGGTTCAAGGGCCAGCTCAAACTGTAAAATTTGAGGGGATACAGTGGAATAAAGGACTGAGAGAAATTCTCCCACAAGCTCAACAAAAAAATCCAGTATTTTCCCACACCTACTAATAAGAAAGGGTCCCAAAAGTTCATAGGGCTATTTGGTTACTGGAGACACCACATCCCACACTTGGGACAGATTTTGAAACTTTTGTATAAAGTCACCAGGAAGAAATATGAATTTGATTGTGGACTTGAACAAAGTTGAGCTTTTGAGAAAGCAAAGGCTGCTATACAATTCGTCCTAGATTTATGGCCTGTGCAAAATGGGCAGTGGAATTACAAGTGGCTATGCAAGATGACTATGTGAATTGGAGTTTATGGCAAAAACAACAAAGCTGAAGTGTACCTTTAGGATTTTGGTCAAGGAAACTATCTTCATCTGGGATGCAATATACACCTTTTGAGAAGTAACTGTTAGCTGTATATTGGGCTTTGGTAGAAACTGAACAACTGACTCTGGGCCATGAAGTGATATTAAGGCCTGGAATTCAGATTATGACTTGGGTAATGAGTACCCCAGCTTCCCACGGAACTGGACACATATAAGAGGCAAGCATAATCAAATGGAAATGGTATAGTCACAATAGGTCGAGAGCAGGCAAAGGCAGAGTTTCTGTTCTACATGAATCTGTGGTGAACATTGACGCTGAGGGGAATGAAAAACCCCCTGAACCTAAGCAACAGTTGGCACCATCCTCAGTGAAACGGAATGATGGATATGATGTACTAACTGAGGAACTGAAGAAGCAGGCTTGGTTTACTGATGGGACAGCAAAATATCTGGGACTTTGTTAAACCCTGGTAACTGTGCATTGAGATTTGAATCAAACAAGGTCTGTCTGTATTTGCTCTGAAGTTCAGGGTGCTGGCTTTTTCCCATGAACTAAGTGAATGGTATTTGTATGTTGGACTGCAATAAGATTGTTAACCCCTTAATGCTACTTTCTTTAGTAAAGCAGATCAAAAGAACCTGTGCTTGCAGTATTTTTATTGTTGGTCTTATGTTGGTCTTCCAGCCCCACAGTAGCTGCTAGCTGAATTGTTGCAACAACTTCTCATGGATTTCATCGAGGAAATTCATAGAATGGTATATCAGAGAATTATAAATTTAGAAATGATTGTTGAACTTCATTCTCAAAGAGGACCAAAATGACATCGCTATATTGAGGTCAAGATAGAGGGTGTCTGAGTATGGCTGATCAGACCAGTATAAGCTCTACGGCAGTTTGAGCAAAATTAGTCCTATGAACATTTAAAATAGAAATATAAAGATGTGAAAAGACCTTAGAGATCATCTAATCCAAACGTCTCATTTTTACAGATAAAGAATATGAGGCTCAGAGGATAAAGTACCTTGGCCAAGGGTCGTATAAATAGTAAGAAGCAAATCCGGGATTCTAATTCAGGTCTTCTGAATTAAAAACGCCACTCAGGTAGAGGTTGCATTTGATGATCTCTGAGGTCACTTCTGACTACCAGATTTCATTATTTAATACAGGTAGTTTTTTTGTGAATAAACTTGATGTATTTATTGAAGCATAAGTATATCTATATACATAAGTATATATGTACATCTAAATATCAACATCGATATATCTAAATAAATATGTATCTCTACAGATATGGAGATATTTGTATATGCACATGTACATACATACATATACATATATGTACATTATGTGACTATTATATATTATATATAAAAAATTGATTTGTTTCAAGAATACTTCAAATTAAGAATGTAGTCAATTGGCCAAGTCACAGAGCTGATCCATCACATGTCTTGGCTAGATATTCTAGTAAGATCATGAACTGAAAACAGAATTGAAGAAGAGGACAGCTGAAAAGATTGGCTTTGAGAGACCGTACAGTGTTTTTAATGAGGTTACCCCTGAAATAATCAACAATCTTTTGAATAGTATTACTCTTTTGGTGATGTTATTTGGCTTTAAGTCATGGTTTGCCTTAGTTTCTGCAGAATCAAAGTAAAGGACAATGGAGAAACACATGTTGGAAGTGAATAGACTACAATATTTTACCATCAAAGAAATAAACGGGATATTCAGTAAGAGTAGAATAGGAAGTGGAGTGGTTATGTGATTAGAGCAAGGGATAACTGATGCACAGGTAATATGCTTTATTAATGGCATTCAATATCAAGATATTTAGAGGAAAGCCCCCACCCAGCTGGAGTAACACTCACTGCAGGACTTATAGGAACATATGGAAAAGAAGCATACAAGGTAAAAAAAATGTGGATGGATTGCTATCTGCCTCCATTAAAGGGTATAGCTGAAATATATCTGAAGTCCCAAATCCCTCAAAGTGGTAAATTAATATATGAGTACATGTGTACATGTCTTTATGACCATAACACATGCAAAATACAAGTACTTATACTCAGTGTGGATGGTGAAGATAAAACAGAGAATTCAGTAAAAGAAAGAAAATCTCATAGATACATTGAAAAAGGAAGAGAAGTCTATTTCTTTAGAGGTGATGTGGCTGTTATGCTTGGTAGAACCCTTAGTCCACTTTCACATGGATAACAGGTTAAGAATAGATTAGCCTGGGAAATTCCCTATCAATTAGTTGGACAGGCAAATTAATTGTTCAACACTCTTCAATTATCTTTATTTGTATATATTAATACATGAGAATCCTGGCATGCTAGCTGATTACAACGAAACCTGATGCTGAAATTAGCCCTAACAAATGACTACATTTTCCAATTGCCCATGGAAAGGTATAGACAGTCCTACATGGAAGTGACAGTAGGTTATTAAAGTTGGTATGCTGAGAATGTTTTAAGAATAGTCCTGGCAACACTTTGTGTCTGCTTTATGAGGCCCAAACTTGCAAATTATAGATGATTCATGACTTAGCAAAGAATTATATAGCAGCCCACAAAACAAAGAAAAATACAAAATGGTCTTCAGTCCTGTATGGCCCTCTTCTATTTCTGTAGTGGGAAAATGATTTTTTGAAATAGAATAAAAGATCCAAAGAACCAGAATTTTTAGATATCCTATAAACACTAACTTAGCTTTTGGTATTCAAAAAAAAAAATGGTTCCTGTCCAATAACCCATGAGTGAACACACTACTGTAGGAATTGAATTATATCACTTTTGATATTCTTTCTATAATTGAAACCAGAAGGCAAAAGGAAGGTCTAGAAAAGTGGCAAGATAGTTCATAGATTCATCTGGGAGAAGAAAACAAAAGAGTGGACAGAGATGATTTGGTTGTACAAACCATCTCTATTTCTTAAGGTGTACATACTTATTATTAAATTGAC
The DNA here is from genome assembly GCA_028646595.1 of Phalanger gymnotis. Classification (NCBI taxonomy): domain Eukaryota; kingdom Metazoa; phylum Chordata; class Mammalia; order Diprotodontia; family Phalangeridae; genus Phalanger; species Phalanger gymnotis. The sequence continues at coordinate 59,980,203 of CM053623.1, read as the reverse complement.
ATTTTTAAGGTTTAAGCTTCACATTGAAGAAAATTAAAACAATTGACAAAAATTTTACATGTGGGTAAAGGCACCAGCAAGTGCTAATGTAAAGATCTTGGCACATATTCCTCCAAGTCTACCTTCTATGTGATTACTTGGAAGTCACTTCTATAAAAGCAAATAAGAATCCTATGGTTCTCACGAAGTTGCCCCCTTCCAAAATACAATCATATATAGACGTAATATGTAATAATATGTAATAAAGACAGATTTTGTTGCCAAGGGAGAAGATGATTAGCATAATGTGGGCATATGCTAATATGTGAGTACAATGAGTACAATGTGAGTACAATATGTGAGCTAATAATGTGAGTACAGTCTTTAATCCTGTAGATATAAAACAGTGGAGGGTTTGTGCTCAGTCCAGTAATTATCTTCTTGTTGCTCTCTCTGAGGCAAGTTGAACCCTGCATTGCTAAAGTCTTCCATCTAGGGTGAGCTCCAAAAATATCATTTCATAGGTCAACTCAGATCAGATTGTTTATGATAAGTCTTTGCAATAAGACTACCATGAAAATCATTACAGTTTATGGATCAAAATCCATTGTAGTTGACGAGGAGGCAGAAAAATGGTGAAGAACTCTGTAAGATCTTCCAAATTCAAATGCTATACAATGATAAACAAAGTAATACCCAAAAGTATTAGTGCAGTTTTAAGCTTCAGTAGATTAAAACTGCACAAAGACTTTTGGAATATACTGTATGCTGAGTTTTTTTTTACTTAAATATAAATAAAAGCATAGGGAAGGACAGTGGAAAAACATATAGGAAAATATGGTTTAGGAGTCAGAAATAAATTAAATAATAGCACGTGAACTATATGGAAGCCTCCTGAGTATATATTAAAATAATTTCTTTGATTGAAGTATCAGAGGAGTCACAAGCTCCAGATTATATCTTCTAAAAAAAATGAAGTAGGTCATTCCTTAGTGGACACTAAATGCTAGTTGCTGACACGAGTCATTCCTAACTATGCTGCCTGTGTCCAGTTAAATTACCAACTTCTTAAAACAAAAATAAGAATACAAAAATTTAAAGAGTAAAAGTGATTGAAAGATAAGACATTAAGTTAATGTCAAAAGGACGTGTTCCGTGGTGGGATTCAAAAGAATTAACAACTGGTTCTGAGCCGAGGTGCTGCCCTTCCTGCTGACAAGGTAAGTACAGGCCCCACCTCCGCTAACAACCAGTTCACAGGCCCTGCCCCCATTAACAGCTGTTTTGGCAAACCAAACCTAAAATTAGGTCCTGGTTCTAATGAACCAGTGTGAACCAGCTGAATCCCACCACTGGATATATTTAACCTTTTAATGCCAGAATTAAAGACAAATAGGTCAAAGAACAGACACAGACACCAATTAAAAATCATTTTCTAAAGAGTTTTAACTAGTATAAACCAATCACCATAACGAGGAGACCAAAATAGCCTAGAATCTGTTACAGCTAGAAAATACTTGACTTAGGTGTCAAGAAAAGAAAAATGACAGCCAAAATACTAACTTACAATGTAACTTGTTTGTAATAACTGGTTGAGAAAAATGGTAGAAGATCTTGAGCAGTTTTACCTCCTAAAATGTTGAGATAAAGTAAAAGGAAAATAAGTTTAAAGAAAACTTTATGAGAAACCTAACTAAATAGTCATCCAAAAGGCATTTAAAGATAATCTGAAAGGAGGGCAAAAAAGTGTGTCTGTGTTTTTAAGGGAAAAGATCTGTACTTATGTTTATAAAAATTATTTTCAATAAAAATCATAATACTACCAAAATTAATTTATTGGTGCAGTGTCATCAGTCAAATTACCAAAGTACTTTACAAAGCTAAAAAAAACAATAACAAATACATCTGGAGATCAAGTGAATAAAGGGGGAAAATTTTAAGGGTGACTAATAGTAACAAACCCCAATCTATACTGTTATGAAGCAATAATCTTCAAGACAATCTCGTACTAGATAATAAATAGAATGGTTGATCAATGGAATAGATTAAGTATATAACATACAGAAGCAAGTGAGCACAGTAATACAGTGTTTGATAAACCCAAAGGTCCTACCTATTAGGGTAAAAATTCATTATTTGACAAAAACTGCTGGGAAACCTAGAAAGTTATTTGTCAGAAATGAAACATACACGGTATACCAAGATAAGCTCAAAACAGGTAAATGGTTTAGACATAAAGGATGATATAAGCGAATTGGGTGGGCATGGAAGAAATTATTGGAAGGATCTATGGATAGGAGAAGAGTTCATGACCAAACAAGAGACAGAGAGGTTCATGGGAAATAAAATGGATAATTCTGATTTTAAAAAATTTAAAAGATTTTGCACAAAGTCAGTGTAGCCAAAATTAGAGGAAAAGCAGGAAATCGGGGGGGGGGGCAGGAATTACAGCAAGTTTGTCTAATAAAGTTCTCATTCTCAAATATATAGGGAATTGAGCCACATTTATAAAAATAAGAGCCATTCTCCAATTGATAAATGGTCAAAGGATATGAGAAAATACTATTAAGAGGAAGAAATCAAAGTTATCAATAGTAATATGAAAAAATGCTCTAAATCACAAATAATTAGAAAAATACAAAATAAAACAACTCTAAGGTGTCACTTTATATCCACTAGTTTGACTAAGATGACAGAAAAGGAAAAGGACCAGTGCTGGAGGGGATGTGGAAACTGTTCCAACCATTCTAGAGAACAGTTTAGAACTAGGCTCAAGGGGCTATAAAACTACACATATCTTTTGACCCAGCAATACCACTACTAGGTTTGTACCAAAAAAAGACTAAAGGGAAAGGATCCATATCACAAAATATATTTACACCAACTCTCCTGGTGGTGGCAAAGAATTGGGAACTGAGGGGATGTTCATCAATTGGGGAATGGCTGAACAAATTATGGTATATGAATGTGATGGAATACCATTGTACTCAAAGAAATGATGAAGTAGATTGTTTCAGATAAAGCTGGGAAGACTTATATGAACTGATGCTAAGGGAAGTAAGCAGAACCAGGAGAATAATATACATAATAACAACAATATTAAAGATAATCAACAATAAAAGACTTAGCAACCCTGATCCATACGACAACCCACCACAACTTTAAAGGACTAACATTGAAAATATTACGCACCTCTAGGTAGAGAACTGATAGAGTAGACTGGAGTACATCTTTTCTTTTCTTTTTTTTTCTTGGGTTTTCCCAAACATGGCTAATGCAGAAATATTTTACATGATTTCACATCTATAATGGGAATCATACTTCTTGCCTTCTCAATGGATGGGGGAAAAGATGGAAGGAGGTAAAGAATTTGGAACTGAAAAATAAAATCTGTTTTTAAAATATAAAATAAATTTTAAAAAAACTTTCATGGGCTGTGGAATCACTGCACTGGAATTCTAATAATCTATTCTAAGATGTGCTTCATTAAGAAAAGGAAATGACTTTGAAGAGAAAAAGAGATGGGAAAAGTACCTGGACCAGATCCTGCATATATAGGAGAGCCACATACTGGAGATGAAACAATCCCGAAGTAGTTGGAATACTGGTTTTCAAAGTATTTGTAAAAAAGAGAAGATTCCAATGGTTTATGTATGCTAAAGGAAGGGTGAATCTCAAACCCCATTATATGTCAAAAAGAAAAAAACCCTAGCAATTGGCTTAGAATTCAAACAATTTCCACCATGAGAAAATACCAATAATAGCCAAATATCTTTGATAAAGCCCTTGGGAAAGTGTGGCCTAACAAATAGTAACCACACAGACCACATCTTTACATTCAAAATATTGTTTGAAATATGTAGATATAAGAGCACACTATTTTTCTTTTGCTGAAGAAAGCATTTGAGTTGGTGTTTCCACAATCTGGCCAGCAGCTTCTGTAGGGGGTCCAGATCCACCCACAGCCAGCACCCAGAAAGCTGCGGGACAGCCAGAAAGCCCAGGTTCTTTTCATATGCCTTAATAAGGCGAGCAAGGTTAAGAGGTTGGCAAGGTTACTTTAATTCAGCACACAAATATCATTCACTTAGTTCAGGGGAAAAAGCCAGCACCCTGAACTTCAGAACAAAATACAAGCAAATTACAAACTTCAACAGACAGACCTTGTCTGATTCAAATCCCAATACATAGTTACTAGAGCTCAACAAAGTCTCAGCATCCGGGTTTACAAGCTGGAGGGCTCCTTAGCTGCAGCTGCCCGGAGTCTTAAAATCAACACCATCTCAAGAGCCCAGCATCTGGGTTTCAAAGCTGGGGGGCAGTTTGCAGCTTGCCCAGAGTCTCAACACTCCTTCCATGAGTGTGCCCCAAAAATCAAATGACAAGCTCTATCCAGTTTTTGGAGCCCTGAAGGCTCTGACTTCACCCAGGCTGAGTCTGGGAAAGTTCTCCATCCCCAGGATCACATCATATACAAATCAATGATTCCTACTTGTCTCAGTGCTGAGAAATACTCCAAGACAAAGAGATCCCACTTTATCTGCCCCGGAATCATTAAAGACACTTAAGAGAAGAAAAGCAAAATGTTC
>CM053623.1:59909570-59969062 GCA_028646595.1 Phalanger gymnotis | reverse complement strand
AGAGAAGAGAGAGAGAGAGAGAGAGAGAGAGAGAGAGAGAGAGAGAGAGAGAGAGAGAGAGAGAGAGATTGGAAATAAGTGCTGATAAAATGAGACATCTATCTGATGATTAAAACTCCTCTTAATGCCCTCCAGAAGAAGTTAGACAATGTGAACTGAAGCTAGAATGAGCAGGCAAGTGGAATTGAGAGTTAAATGCTCAATACTTAGAGACCACCCTGACACATTCAACAGAAACACTTCTGCTGACCTCAATTACTACAGTGGTGCCAAGGGATAGAGCCATCTAACATGAAAGGCAAGTTCAGAACAATTTAGGAAATACTTTAAATATGCTATAGAACAAAACCTGGCACAGTTGTTTCTGACAGATTTTTTTCCCCAGTGTCAGCAAGGATCACTGTTCAGAAGACCAATTTTCATTTATCTTTCAGGGACGGGGAATAGAGAAGGGTGTTGGAGAGATGTATCTGAAATCGAACCAAGGACAAAAGAGAGGAAAAAACAGAAATTCTCTTTGCATCAGCATGAGCTGAAAAATCTCACCCTTACATCCCCTGTCAAAAAGGAGAGTTGGAGGCATGTTTCTGTGAACTGCTGCCAGAAAGAAAAAAAAGTTGTGAGATCCTCTCAAAAATTTTCCATAAAAAATAAAGAAGGATAAAAGGCACTGTAAATGGTCATAGAAAGGCATGGAAGATTTATCGACTCCACTACCCTTGATATCAAAAAACCCAGAGTGTGAGGGAGGGGCCCACAGATTGGCTGGATGCCACAGCAGCTAGTCTCAGATCAAAGATGAACAGTTTGTTCACCAACACTCATCTCCAAATGAAAAGATATCTCCTTGGTGCTGTGGTTAGTTCTTTTGGTGACTCATCTTCATAAAAATGGAGGCTATACTAGCAAAAAAAGTGGGGGGGGGGGACCCAGCAGGTCATCATTTATGGTCTCCATTATCAGAAAGTCACATAAATATTAGTGCCTAAGCCAGATTCTGAGCCCAGACTTGGAGACAAGAGTCACTCCTACACTAATCAACATATTCTTCCTTGGTCAAGGTGTGCCAATCTGCAGTGATTTCTCAGCCTGACCAAGCCAATGAGATATTGTGATTGGTTATGGCAAATTGTGGGAATTATAGCATCATTGATTTAGAGCTGAAAGGGACCCTAGAAGCCTGATTCCAGCCTCCTCCCCATTTTGCAAATGAAAAAACCAAAGCATAGAAGCGAAGTCTCATGCAGGGTTGTCAGAATTTGATCTCAAGTCTTCTTGCCTCTAAATCTATCCACTATACCAATGGGCAAAGTGTCAGGAAATATTAGGTCATTGGAAGTCATTTAGTCCAATACCCAAGACTCCACAGTTGGGAAATGTCTTTTCCAAGGTTATGCTGGAAATAGAACCAGAAGTTCAAATTCCCAGAACAACATTGTTTCCAAGGTACCATTACACCTTGAGGCTACTACCATGGCACTGGCTTATAAATGAATCCTAAACATAGTGAATTTAATCACTAACTCTCTAATCACTTGAAATCCTACCCTTTGAAATCTATCCCTTTGTCTTGAGGCTTTTTTCCCTTATTACAATATAGATATCCCTGGAAGGAGTCAAGCCTTAATTTGATACTCTTGCATATCTGAGATTATTTAAGACCAAGTTTTTATGAGGAAGGAGGAGGGATCATGGGAAGAGACTAAGTATCTAAGGAGTAACACTGTTGTCCCTCAGTTGACCACTGGTTTATATAAAGGGAAGTGGAGTAAGATTGGGTGAAGAGATGCTAACCTAGGGTGCAGTCAATGAGGCAATAAGCCAACTATGGGAACTTATTTCAGTTGTCCCTGTACCTCGAAAAGACTGCAAATGCTTTCAGAGCCCCCTAAAGGAGGGAGAAAGGAAAAGGAGAGAAGAAATAGAAGGCAGAGGATAATATTTTTAACCTTAATTAAATTAATAACTGTATTTTTAATATTTGACTTACTGGGGAGGTTGCTAGAAGAGTTTTCCAAATACATTATTTCAATAATCCTATGGATTTTTTATCCAGAACCATAACTAGGGAGAGATAACTAAGATTTTGAACTACAGTTCCAAATTTTAGGGGGTGATAAAAGCATCTTCATTGCTTTAGAAGTACATATAGGTAACTGAGTTTATTTCCCATTAGTTGGCTTTTTCGCCCAATTGACTAGACAATCATTTAGCTTCTCCTCACTCAAACAGGCCCCACTCCTCTTCAAACAAAGCAAATGGTCAGTCACTTAAGGTTCTAATTCCTGTGACTTGCTCTGGGCGTTTTTTCCCATTTTCCCTGAATACAAAATTTGCTAGTTTTACCTGTGGTGTGATTTCATCAATGTAGATACTTCCTCCAGATCAGAACTTGCCTTGTATGATGTTTTTGCATATCCTATTGCAAATCTGTCTTAAAAAGGATATTCAAGATGCTGGTGCCTTCCTCTTATTCTCTTAACGCTATATGAATAATAATGCAGTACACGGACTGACTATCTTCATGTGACTGAACCATCTTTTGTTTTTCTCCCTCTGTCATGTATTTCTGTAATGAGGACCTCTTTATTTTTATTTTGCAAGTAAGAAAAATTGTTGGAATAAAATGAATTTAAATTTACACATAATTGAGGAAATTTCATTTTGATTATATTTAAGGGTAATATAATAGAAAGAACCATGAACAAAGACTCAAAAGACTTCAGTTCTAATCTTGGCTTTACCACTAACTTGCTATGTGATTCTGAGAAAAAAATTGAATTTCTCACTTCATTTTCCCCATCTGTGAAAGGAGTCAGTTAGACAGTGATCTCTAATGTTCCTACCAGTCTGAACATTCTGAGTTATACTTTCTGGTTCACTCAGCCTTTTATCAGAGTAGCCAATAAATATCCCATTTTACACACATACATACACCTACATACACATGTTTACTTTTTTGTGTCATCCTCACTCAAACTTTTTGAATATATGTATATGTGTGTATATATACATACATACATGTCTGTACACACACATATGTGTGTATACACACATGTATACATACATATGTACATGCATACTTATTTATTCCCTCTTCAAATTATTCCAGACACCTAGTGAATTGTTCAGGCTGGTTCAGAGCATTTCAAAAGGTAAATATTGTTAAAGTTGCTGAAAATAGCAAGGAAGAGCATTCCAAAACATTGTTAAACTGTGTGTAAGTTCTTTATATCAAGGGGAGGGAAATGAGATGATTGGCTACAGTACTTCAGGCAGTTCACCCAAGCAATATTACTCCCCCTGCTCTATTTTCAAATAGATAGGTTGATAATAGATACACAGATATATAGGAACATAGCTAGATACATAAATAGCTATTAAAATGAACATTATGTGGGTAATTAAAATTCTCAAATTACCTTATTTAAATTTCAATTTATTTCCCTTTTCCCTGTACTCTTTCTAAAGTGAGGATTAATGAAAAGAGGGGAAAGAGGATTAAAGTTAAGGAAGAGTTAAGAGGAGAAATAAAGGAAGACAACAAGAAACTTGACCCATCTGTAACCTGAATAATCAGGATGTGAATAGCAAAGAATTGATGGCATCAAGATGAAACCTGCACAATCAGCAAAGTTATAAGCTAAAAGAATTCTTACTGGTAAATGAGTAGATTTGGTCCATTAGAGATCTGTCTGCCTCCAATAAGAAGGGGGTAAAAAATCATTCCTCTCTTTGAAAACCATGAAGAAAAAAAAAGCTTTTAAATTGCAAGCAAAATGCAAAGAGCCAACTCTAAACATGATCACAGTTTTCAACCATAGACAAAGATGTCATTGCATATATAATGTAGTGTAATTAATCCTTTCATGCCTCCCCTGTCTACACTGTACAATATAACTACGGGTTGTCTATCACCTAGTGATTTCTGCAGGTGAGCAATTATTATGATAATTAACAGTTAGAGAAATTACTAGAACAGCTCTATAGTTTTTTTACAAAAAGAAAAGTTGCCGTTTATTCTATGAACTTAGTGTGTGTATATACAATGTATATATAATATATATATACATATATATATATATATTCGTGTGCATTTGAAAGCACATTCATACATAGGTATTATCACCAAAGAACCACATTTGAATTATTTTCTTTCAAAACTGAGCTTCTGACATCCTTGCTAATATTAAAGAAAAGAATTGCATCCGTCTGAATCTCTGTCAAATAAACAAATATTTAAATGTAAGCGATATTGGAAAGATTGCTTTATGCAATGAAGCATAGCACAGCCCTCCGAATGAAAATACAATTGGGGAGCCATTAGTGTAACTGACTCCAGGCTAATGGAGCAGCGAGGCATTACTGGGGAGCAGGACCCAGTTACCTCCCTGGGGCTTTTGAAGAAGGGGGCTTTTTAATTTGCCTCCTGATTGACTGTGCAGAATGCAGATGTGTAGTGGTTTCCCCAAAGAATGGATCACTGTGTTAGCAAAGCTGTTCTGAGACTCGGAGATGCTAGCCTCCCTTTAGAGTTGTTATTCAGATATGTGATCTACTCTTCAAACTACCCACACTATTTCATTTGCTGGATAGTGACATCAATGAAGCACTCAAATCTCAAATAGGTTAGGTATGTTCAAGAACTTTCAGAATCTGGGTTAAATCAAAATCCTCAGCTACCAGGATTGGAAACAACTTCCTAAGGTAATAGAAGCATAGAGTCTCAGACCTAAAAGGGGTATGTGAGGTCATTTGATCTGCCCTGTACATGAACAGGAATCCTCTCCACATTATCCTGAGCTAGTGGTCAGCCAGCCTCACACAGGCTGAAGACATCTAGAAAAAGAGAATCAACTGGAGAAGCAACATGGCACTCTGGCTAGAGTTCTGGACTTGGAGTTAAAATCCTGATTCAGATACTTACTAGCTGTATGGCCCATGGAAAAGTCACATAACCCCTCTCATCCTCAGTTTCCTATAAAATTAGAATATTAATAGCACCCCATAGATTTTGCGGAGATCAAATAGATAAGACATGTAAAGTTCTTTGAAAACCTTAATTGTTATATGCATGCTACCTATTACTACAAAAACCATGTGACTCTGGGCAAGTCACTGGGTATAAATGGATATAAATTTTGGGGGTATAAATTTCCTTTCCTGTAAAAATGAGGATAATAAAAACATGTACTTTGCAGGTTTGCTGTAGAGAGGTGGGGTGAGGCAAGGTGAGGCAAAGAGTGAAGGAGATCCCTAGAATAGTCTGCTGGAGTCCCCTCCCCAAAATTGTGAAATTAATAACTAGTCATTGAATCCATCTGATCACACAACTAGTTCCAAATCAACTCAATTGTGCAATTGTCCAGCTTACATCCCTTAATCTCATTTCCAAGGAGAATATAATAGACTTTGTCTGATGCTTTAATGGAAATTAGAAGTGCCGTGTCTATGGATAGCTAAGCCGCAAAGTGGATAGAACACTGGTCCTGGAGTCAAGACTCCAAAGTTCAAATCTGAACTCAGACTCTTACTAGCTGTGTGACCCTGGGCAAGTCACTTAACCCTGTTTACCTCAGTTTCCTCATCTGTAAAATGAGCTCGAGAAGGAAATGGCAAGCCACTCTAGTGGCTTTGCCAAGGAAACCCCAAATGGGGGTCGTGAAGAGTTGGACATGACTTAAATAACTGAACAACAACAAAATGACATTTCTGTGATCCACTAGCCTAGTAAATATATTTTTGAAAAAACATCAATTTATTCTGGCTGACTTATTCTTGATGAAACTTTATTAGCGATCATTTATTCCCTTTCTAATGGTTCACAAACCATGCCTTTAATGATACAATCTAGACTCTTCCCCAAGCCCCCAGGAATGGAAATTCATCCACTTGCATGATATAGACTCTATTCTGGTTATTTGGGGTTTTGTTTGTTTTTATAAAATGAAGACATTTATGACAGAGAGGTGATGAATTCAAGGTGCACAATGAAACATACTTTTTGAATATGGCCAATGAAGGAAATTAATTGTTTTGATTTTATGTATGTGTATATATATATATATATATATATTACAGGGAATCTGCTTTTCTTTTTCCCCCAGTAGGAAAGACAGAGAGAGAAAAATGAAATTGATATATGTTAATTAAGAAAGAAATTTTCATAATTTTTTAAGTAAAGACAACAATGAAAATCCTAAACACCTAATTGCACAAAAAGACTGATAACACAGTATTAAATTGACTGAGGAGAAGAAGGAGGAGGAGGAAGACAAGGAGCAGGAGGAGGAGGAACAGGAGGAGGAGGAGGAAAAAGCCATGCCAGATGGTTCTTTTACGAGATGCAAACAAGTCTCTTGAATGAATTAAAATGGAACAACAGAACAGGATATTGGTAGGACAGCCTCCAGGAAGATGTTTAAAAGTCAGTCCAGGTAGAAGTAAGATGAGAAAAGGTTCTGTACTCTTGACTATAGTTCAACCAGATCTGGTAATTTAAGTTCACTGAAGGAAACACAATGTTCTCTAACCATCTTATTTATTTAGAGATTCAAATATTTGCTAGAAAATTTTTTTCTGTCTCTCATCTAATCTATTGTTATTATTATCCCACTCACCCTTACAAGTTGTCAGATTCTTTATATTACCTTCACCTTAACCTAACATAGCTACAAATGCCCATTTGTTAGCTTGGCCAAATTCATTCACCACAAATCTTGGTTTATTTTAAGATTTAGCAGTCATACAATACATAAAAGACCCTGTCGCTCATTTGCATTTATCTTACAGCATTTTTCAGAAAACTTAGTTGTTCAATCAACACTTTGTATATTCCTCAGTCTCTTAAGACAGTTCCCAGTTTTCTAACTAACCCCAATTATTTCTATTAGTCTTCAAAATTGCATTCTTGAGATATTCCTATTTCTTTGGGGTTGATTTCTTCTGTATAATTTTAGACCACAGGTTCCTGTCTTTAAAAAAAAAAGGACAATTTGTCGATGTCTTTGTCTTTACATCACAGACATTTCCAACCTCTCCCCTCCAGAATGAATCATCAGCTGTAACATATTTTTAAAAAAAGATAGTGTTTGATAATATCTACAATGGTCTCTTCTAATCATCCCCCATTACCCTGAAGGAATGGAGAAGACATTTTTTATTATTTCATCTATGGAATCTTCATTAATTTTCCCATTTCTTAAAGTCCAACTTCCTTTTAGTGATCTTTTCATTTAAATTGTTATAGTATTTGTGCATGTTGTTCTCTTGGTTCTGCCTATTTTCTTTTGGAAAAATTCATACAATTGTACTTATACTTCATTTTATACTCCACATGTAATTGAGTGCATTAACTAATCATAACAGTCATTCTCTATGATCTTATTAACACTTTCTTAAAGATACAACAATATCCAAAATATGAAAAGAATGAAATAAGCTAGGATTTCACAAACTAGTTGTATATTCCTCTGATTTCCTCATATTCATCATGGCTTAAATTTAAGATATAATTACACGCCAAAGATTTTTGTTTGCTTGCTTTTAGATATTTACTAATCAAGGAGCACCTTTTGCTACTATAAAGAGAGCTAGTATGAATACTGTGGTAAATAGTAGACCACTGTTTCTCTCTTTGACATGCATATATGTGAAGGAATGGTATTGCTGAGGTGACAAAGTATAGACAATTTAAATCAGGCCTGTATAACCTGTGGCCCACCAAAGGATTTCAGGCAGCCCACGAAAAAAAATGTAGAGGAAAACACCCTCTACATTTTTGCAGGCACCACATGCCCACAGGGACATAAGTGGGCCACAGGTTGTGTGGGCCTGATTTAGGTAATTTTCTATGTAATTCAAACATAATGTAAGTTTCAGTAGTCTGTAGATATTATAACTATATCTTTTTTCTACCCAACACTTAGCACGCTGCCTGGCACAGAGTAGACTGTAGCAGTTTTAACTGTCATTTCTATGAGAATTCTGTGAGGAGACAGTTTAATTATCTTTCTAGAAACACTATTAATGGTGATTGATGAAGAAAAGATAAAAGAAGGACTAATAGAACCTGTTTTTTGAGGAAACTGAGATTAACTTTTTGTTTCAAAGAAACTGGAAAAAAGAATTCTAGAGAAGAGACTGCAATTAGTATCCTGAAAGAACTTAATTTTGAGACTGTTTCAGAATTGAGAAATCAGCTGTTGCAGCTATAGTAATGGTTAAAGGTGACTTTGGTAGTGATCTCACATGGTTGATACATTGCAAATAATTACTTGTATTTATTATGCTGTTAATTTATTAGTGTGGCCAATGTATTTCTTCAGTGATTGTGAATATAGGAAGCAAATGGGTCCATTTGATGTACTTTATGTGACCTGGGCCTGTACTCTAAGTTTGTGATGGATGAAGTGAAGTGAAGAAAAGCAAAATACGCTAGGATCATACATCTGGAAGAAAGGAATCTCAGAGGCCATGTAGTCCAACCTCTTCATTTTGCAGATAGGATAATTGAGGTCAGGAAAGTTTATCGATGGTCATTTAGGTAGAATCAGAAGCAACGTTTGAACCCAGGCCCCTTGACTCTAAAACAATGTTCTATGCATTGTACTATGCTTCCCTCATTTTGCGGTTGTCCTTTTTTCCCTACATACTTAATGAGAGAAAATTTTTTAATACCTAACATCAAGTTTCTATTCTCCACAATTTTACTAGCCTGATGATAATACCTTAGAACAACTTTTATCCTTCCAATAAAAAACAAAGATTCCAAATATCTTCCAACTTAAAAATTCAATAATTCCATGTGAGTAATGAGTGTCTGAAGTCCATACAATGGATCCCCCCCACACCGGCACTGCTTCACAAGGGACAAATTCATCAGGGCCCTTTTCATGATCATGATGCAGCAGAATGAGTGACAAAATTGGAATAAGAAGGCTTGAGGTTAAGGCCTGGCATTTCCACTTAATGGTTCTGTGACCTTGGTTAATAAACTACCTTCCCAAGCTTTCATTTTCTTATTTAGAAAATGAAGCTTTGAATTAGATCACCTCTCAAGTCTCTGCCAACCTGAAAGATCATTTCTTCCTTTAATGTTTGAGCTTCATTTTCTTTACCTTATGAAACAAGAATAATACTCATACTAATTATGACATGGGATTGTTCAATACAGTATTTATTAAGCATCTGCTACAAAGGCAATGCTGTTCTAGCTCAAGAAATGGTCCCTGATGTAATGAATTGTATGGTCTAATAGAGGATATACCACAAACACAAATCACTATAATTCAAAATAAATCAACATACATAAGGGACAGGCATTGTAGCTAAATGGAGAGAGGGTTGCCCTTGGAGGAAGGAAGAACTAAATTTCTGTCTTGCTTCTGACATGTACTTGCTGTATGACCACAGGCAAGATAATCAACTTCTCAATACCCTGAGTTAACTCCCTTAGATTATAAAATGCCGACTAGTTTCTGATTTACTGCAACAGAGTGATTTTTCATATTGGGAGAACTCTACACCAATAAAATCATAATTCCATACTATCACACTCTCCCCCCCACCCTCCCACCCCCACAAACAGTATGTCAAAGAAGAAGCAAAGCACCATGGGAGATAATTTCTGACTGAGTAGGGTGATGATGTAAGGCTTTAAGTAGTAACTTACTCAAGTAGTTACTTGAGTAAATCTTCAAGGATGGGTAGGATTTCAGCTGGTAGAAATGAACAAAGGGCTAATTGTGAAAATCTAATGAGATAGCATAGTCCAAAACTTTTGTAACTATATGTACAGTATAAATGTAAGGCACCTGTACCATTTTATTTTTAGTCACCGTAAGTAGTACAGAATTTTAGTATTAGAAGAACCCTCAGTGGCCAAACTTATGCCCAACAAGACTCTCCACTATGTTGAACTCCTGCTTGAAGACTTCTGATCCCTTTTTACTTCTGAATGGCTCTGATTATAAGGGGATTCTTGGTAGACATCAGGTCTACATGTTCCCCATTGCAGCTTCCACATGTTTCACCTGATTCTTCCACTGGGACCAGATTGAACAAGTCTAACGTCTTTTCTTCTCTGATGCCCTTTAAAATTCTAAGACAGATAACAGGTACGCTCTAAGCCTTCCCTTATCCCAGCTAAATTTCCTCAATTCCTTAATCAAATCCCCTTATGGTATGAAATCAAGGTTCTTCACCACTTTGGTTGCAATCATGTGGATGCTTTGGGTACCATGGGAACTGAAGCAATCATCCCCTTCCCAATCATAAGTATAGGAGGGAAAAGGAGAGATAGTATCTATTGGCCACAGAGGTAGAGAATAAACCCCGGTGTCTAAATCAGGGATTGTTAATCTTTTCAAAAGGGAAGTGGACTGATATTTGTGGAAGAGAAAGTGAAGGGAGGTGTAGGGGTGAGGGGGAGATTGAGAACTAAATTGTTAAGCAGGAGAGGCTGAGCTTAGTCATGAGACTATGGAAGAAAAGTGCCTTTTGTTTTCTATCAGGGTCTGCAACTCTTTGTGGAGGCAGGGAAGGCCAGACTGTAAGATAAAGAATCACTCTTTGAGTTTACATCCGGGTTTATAGGTACTGGATACAAAGCACAGATTTTCAGTGAGTGTTTATCTCCTGTTTGGATTATAAACCCAGCTGGCAGATTTCTTAGCAAGTTTCTGGATTTCAGTGATTTCTAGCATCATAATAGTTCTGAATATTTTTTTTTTCCTTGAAAACACCAGTTAAAAAAAGCCAATATAGAAAAAAACAAGTTCCTGGGATATCACTGCCACTTCAAAGAGCCCTCAACTGAGTGATATTTCTGAATTGAAAAAAAGAAAAAAATCTAATTAAAACTCTAATCTGACCTTCAAATGTCAGAAGTAAATAAAAGGATAACATCCACATATTTGACAGCTGTCACCAAGTAATGGGAGTGCCATAAAAGCTCATAATCAGAGAGTGATGGCACATGCAATGTGTATAAGACTCATCACCATAAATTTAGTTATATAAGTACTCAACCTGATAATAATCTTACATCAGTGCCCTAAATTAGCTTCAATTCTGTTGATGGAGAGAGGTAGAGTCAGGCATAATCACCTTTACAATGACAACATCACCAATGTAATAAATAACGGAAATGTTTTTACATGCAAAAAAAGAAAAAAAAAAGTATTCCAAACCAGAGTAGGAGAAGACCCCACATAACACCTGATAAACTAGTCCCTCCTTTAGTTTGGATGGTTGGTCTGGCCCTGAATATTCCAAGCCAGGTTTACCCCGTCTGAGTGCAACCAAATGAATACATCCCTTCTGTTTAATGTCTGAACATAAAAAAAAAATGGAGCCCAGCCGTTTGACTTGAAATAGGCTGGATTTGTGGGTAGCTCTTGAAACGAGCCTGGCACCTGGAGACATAGAATCTCCAACCTTCAAGCTGTTTTTGCTTGTGAGTGCCTGCTGATTTGCTAGAGGCACCGCAGAGAACCTCAGCAGGACTCAGGGCTGCTAATTGATTTTGCCGCTTTGTTGAGTACAGGAAATCCTCCTGATTCAGTTTTTATTTTGTTTTGTTTTGTTTTTCCCCAGAGCTCAGTTCCAGGAACCAGTGTCTCCGGCAGCCAAAAAAGGGGGAAAAATATTGCAGATTCCCTTTCTTTCAGTGAGTCTATCTTTCTCATACTCCAAACTGGGCCCTTGTAGAGGTTTTGGGAGGTAAAGAAGTGTTTGGATATGGATTATCTAGAGCAGCAAAGAAGTATAGTGGTCAGGGTGCTATATTTGGAATCAGAAGACCAGCCCAAATTTCTTATATATACTATCTGTGTGACCTTGGGTAAGTCATTCAACCACTATAATTCAATTCAGTAAAACAATGATGTAAAGTGGCAGGATTGGAGCTCAAAACTTGGATTCCACTCCTACCTCAGCAACTTACTAGCTGTGTGCCTTTGAGCAAGTCATTTAACTTCTTTAGGTCTCAGTTTCCCCATCTGGCAAATACGTTGACTTGACTCTATGTCCTCTAAGTTTCCTCCTGGTTCTAGATTTGTGATTCCACGACCATTTCAGCTCTTAATCTAGGGTACTACATAATCCCTATATATATGGATTAACCTCTGGACCTTAAACTATAGTTTTTGTTTATAAGGCATTAACATCATCTCAGTCATTGCTTAGTAATTCATGTGAACTAATCTCCAATTTATTAATAAAAATAATTTATACTGTGGGTTTATTTGTTTTGTTAACAGGCAGACTATTTGGTCTCTGGGAGGCATGAAGAGCAAAATCTCTTGAACAAACTCGTAACTCAGTCACACCAGGAGTGTAGAGACGAACTTGTTTGCCGCCATCTTGCAAAGGGTCGAGCAGTTGTAACTAAATATAGAAGAAATAAGGAGGGCCATAATGAGCCAAATAAAATAATTTTAGCTCACATTTATATCCAGTGCTTCAGATGTTACAAAGTGCTTTCTTCCCAACAACCCTGTGAGGTAAAAGGCTATTATATCTATTTTACAGAAGAGGATAGTGAGGCTTAGAATGATTAAGCAATTCACCCAAGGACACACTGCTAATCCCATGTCTTCTGAAACCAGGGAGCTAATATATATAAAGCTTTTTCAAACCTTAAAGCAAAAGTTCTTAATCTGGGGATTGTAAACATTTAAAAAATATTTTGAAAAGTCTACTTCAGTATAATTGGCTTCCTTGATAGTCCTATGTATTTTATTTTATGCATTTAAAAACATCATTCTAAGGAGATGATAGGCATCATTTGACTATCAAAATCACACACCCACACACACAGACATACACACAGACACAGACATACACACACACACACACACACACACACACACACATACACACACACACAGGCTAAGCATCGATAATGCTGTTATTTCCATCACAGACTGTGTATTAGGACCTCAGGATTGTAAATTTACATATAAATTTATCTGCAAGTGACCGAAGCCATCAAGTCCAATCCCCATATTTAAGTGATTTGAACAAGGTGAAACACTTTGAAAAATATCTATTAGAAATGTCAACTCAAAATTAACTTGTGATTAGTTCATAGGATAAAACAGTAAGAAATATATTAGAAGACATACTGGACAGACATCTAGACTTAAGAGAGCTTAGCTCTGGACTCTGAAGAATGGAGAAAGAACAATTTCCACCTTGGCAGGCATTTGCTTAATGTGATTATATGAGCCAACCATCCATTCAGACTTCTCAATGACTATGAATGACCCTCCAGGTTTCTCTGCATTAAAGCCACATTGGTTATACTTACTGGGTTTGTTTTATACTTGAGCCATAAAACGGGTGTATATGCTTTTGGCCTCACTGTAACTCAATACAAAATCACATTAATATCAAATCTGAGAATTGGAAGTGATCTCCAAGGCAATCTAATCTACCCACACAACCACTCTAGAACACAAAATTGCTTATACCCGAGCAAAGGACCTGGCCCATAAGACATTTAATATATGTTTAAGGAATGAATAAACAAATAAACTTTGGTCCATATTGGTGATTTCACGATCTTCAGTAGTTCTTTACCACTTCCAGGATGAAATATAAAATCCTTCACTGCTTGACCCCTTCCTATCTTTCCAGATGCTTACTTTTCTCTTCATACTCAATTGATCCAGAGTCTTTCTTGCTGCTTCTCACCCAGGCCATTCCATCTCCCAACACTGTGCCAAATAGCTGTCCCCCATGCCTAGAATACCCTCCCATTTGGTGTCTACTTCCTTGCTTCCCTGGATTTCTTCAAGTCTCAACTAAAATCTCACCTTCAACAGAAGCCTCCCTCCCAGTGCCTTCCACTTAATCTGTATATAGCTTGTATGTATACAGTTGTTTACATGTCTCCTCCATTAGAAAGTGAATTCTTTCAGGCCAGAGACTGTGTTTTCACTTATCTTTGCATCCTAATGTTTAACACAGTGCTTGGCACTTTAAAATTTATGTTGATAGACTGACAATATTTATTATAGTGTGACAGTATCTATGACCCAAGTTATAGATACCATGAAACAAGTGGCTCTTAACCTGGAATCTATGAACTTTTAAAAAACATATTTTGCTATGTATATTCCAACATAATTGGTTTCCTTTTTAGCCTCTATTTCATTTAATGCATGTTTAAAAAGCACTATTTTGAGAAGGGATTCATAGGTTTCACCAGACTGCCAAAGACATCCATAGCACAAGAAAGATTAAGAACTTTTGCCATAATATGCAAATGTGAATCTTTACCATCAATTCAAAAGCTACTTTCACAGTTAACCTCCATCACATATTAGCTTCCTTTAAAGACACAGAAAGAAAGTAAGGACCATGTTGTTTCCTGCTTTTTTTAAGCAGAAGATTCTACTGTAACAAGTCCATTTTGATTAAAGCTGATATTACTTGGAGGGGATCACCAAGTTGTGACTTGAGAATAGAATTCACGTGAGGCACGTTGGTTCTCTAAATAACATCCTTTCAGGCAAATATACATTTGGTGTTTGAAAAAAAAAATCTTCCTATCAATTCAAATGATCCAAAAGGGAATGGGTTGTGTTAGAAGATAATGAATTCCCCATCACTAGATGTCTTCCAAGAAAGTCTGGACAACCACTTGTCAGGTATAATGTAGAGGGAATTTCTGTTCAGGCTTTGGTTGCTCTAATAGGTTCACAAAGTGGGTTATACCACCCAGTAGATGATGCTGGAATGACCCAAGGGGGCATATAGAAGTTTGAAATGATTCAAATTAAAAAAAAAAACATTAAAGAATTAAAGAAAGTAGATTTCAGGAGGGGGGAGCACTGAGTAAGGTTTTTAATGGGGGCCAAATAATTTTGGGAACCTTCTAGATAGCTTCCGAGGTTCCTTCTGACTCTCAAATCTTGCCACTCCGTGCTTTACCCCGTGGAAATTAAATATACAATAAGGCTTGGCTAAAAATATTCTGGGTTATACTTGTTTTCAAGGACTCGGAAGGCAAAAGGGCAAGAACATTTTTTTCAATCTTTAATCATTATAAAAATAAAAACAAACAAAAAATAAGCCAGGAGTTTCCTACTTATTCTAGATAAGAAAAACTGGATTTCTTTGGAAATTTTATTTTAACTTTTAGTTTTGGAGGTTGGAGGTGACGTGAAAACTATTATTGTCCAAATGAGCTCATAGTAAACATAAATTTATGCCAAAACCAAAAAGAGCAATAACAACAATGATTTCAAATAGTTCTTGGATGTTGGCCTAATTCTCTTCAAGCTTTTGTTTATTTATTTTTTGCAAATAGGAAGGACCAAAATAACTGAGTTGCTGAAACCCAGTTCGAGTAGCCAAGCTTACTTGCAAGGCTGACCCAGCAGATAAAAATATTCAGATGTTCAGGTCTATAGAACGACTGAGGGAAATAAAGAAATAACTTTTTTTGTATTATATACTGTGAGGCAAATGGACTTTCCAGGAAAGAAATAGATTTGAAAGCAAAGCAAACATGCAGAGAAAACAGACATAAGTATATCTTGCCCTAAAATAATCCAAAAGTAGTCATAGAGGTCCATACAATCCCCCAGCTAAATAGCCCTCTTCCTCACCTAAGTAATACCTGGCATGGTAAGTGGTGGCAAGGAGATGTTCCTTTGCCTTGGAGGAGGCTATTTATTAAATCTGAGCCAAGTCTAAACTCTTGGCTTTCTTTGTCCCACTAAAGTCAGAGCCTTCTAATCCCTTTCCACCAATCTCTGGCTACCCTAATACTATCATTTTAACCAAGCTCTACCCAAAATGATGTAGCTCATACCTTTCACACAAGAGAAATAATTTACCAAATTCCTTACAAGTTAATACTATTACCCATAGAGAAATAGACAAAGACTCCCTCTCTATTGTAAAGACCTGTTTTTTAAAACACATATTCCATTCAGTCAACAAGCAGTCATTAAATGCTTACTATGTGAGGGATAGAGCACTATGTTAAGCACTAAGGATACAAAGGAAAACAAAAATCTGGACCCTTCCCTCAGGAAGCACACACTTTATTTTCAATCAGATAATCAACCAATTTCTAAAAAACCACACTCCTTACCAAGAAGCTACAGAAAATAGCCATGCAGAAGGATTCCTGGCCCATGAACCTACAAAAGGTCATATTGGCAAAGTAGAATTGACAATATCTCTTTATTGTCAATTTATTTATATCAATGAATGTCCATGGTAACTCTCTTCAAGTTCTTACCTTCTTCACTCATGATTACTCAAAAGGCATTGGCCAAGAAGTACACACAGCAAAAACTAATAAACAAAGAACATGTATTGCCTAGGTTATGACATATTGGTGGAAGGTCAACCCATTGAATTGGTCAATCCAAATATTTATCTTGGACAGACTTTAAAATGGGCAATGGGCTAGGTCCAGAATTGAACAGGAAGAGGAGATTGGCCCAGGTCATATCTCAGTAATTATCCAGACTTCTCCTTGATGCTCAACTGTTCCCATCTACAAAGTTCAGTCTTTATAAAACCATCATTCACTTGGTGTTGCCATATGGTTATGAATTATGAAGCATCATTTCATGATTATAGAAGAGGATTATTTAAATATATTATGTTGGAATTGCCTGAATTACACATCATATCTTGTCTCATTTTATTATTTATTTAAATTTAATGTTGATTTTATAAGTGCTCTAATAAGACGATGTTCTGACTTTATCAAATGCATTTGCAAATCAGACCTCTCATTCAGAAATTGCTATCACATTGGTAAGCAACTGTCTGCCTTCTGTCAAAAAACAATCAATTAATTTTTCATGTATTGTTATTGAGTGATTGCCAGGTCTAGTTCTCTTCTTGAAGAAAGTATATACATGGCATGTAGGAGGCTTCAGTGTAGTCTCTGAGTCTCTGGAATCTCTCACTACTTACTTCTGAACCAGAATTCCAACATATTTCTCACTGTCATCTCCTATGCCCACCTAGCTTTTTAAGTTCCAGTACCAATTTCTAATCTCAGTCTGCATTTTGCTCTACCTCTTCTCACTCTCTCTAAGACCTGAGAAAAGACAGCCTCTCCTCTTTCTATGTCCTAATCATCATCATCTCAATTTCCTTATGGAACCTCTATTCTCTTCCCTTAGAACAGCAGAGTTTCATTGAACACCGTTTGGGAAACATTGAATCAGAGGCTGGCTGTGCCTGATCCAAGGGAAGAGAGATGTTCTATATTCTCTTCCAAAATCCATCTCTTCAGCTGTGAAGGATGGATTCCACATGCTATTGAATTTCTATTCAGTGGATTCATGCTGCCATTTAATACAGAACTGAGCCGAACTTTTGTCTCAAGTGAAACAGCCTTAAACGTTATAGCAATTGATAAATATGAAATGAATAGAAAGAAATTTCTTTGGGATTAATACTATCAGAACTGAAAAGGACCTTAAAGGTCATCTTGTTTCTAATCTAACACTCTCATTCACCTTATGAGGAAGCTGAAGCCTGGAGAAGACAAAAGACTTACTCCAAGTCCTTCTGTTCTCTTTTGATCACGCCATGCTGACTCATACAGAATGTAACGCTCTTTTTGGCAATGCATAGACTGTCTGCCTTCAAAGGGGATTTAAGCAACTAAAGACCATAAAAATTTTATTTCTTCTCAACATGTGAAGAGAGGAAGCTGCCTGGAGATCTGGACTGGAGGGTGCAATATTTCCCCCATTAAATTAGAGTTTTTGAGGCTGTCTTGAGGAAAAGAGATCAAGCATAGAAGAGGAAGGAAGTGGCTGGACTTTTCCCCTGATACATGGTGACCAGTGATGGCAGAATTCTGCACTTCCTTTCTTCAAATCTAAGCCTGCAATGGAGACTTCTAGAGGTGAAGGCTAAAGGGACAAGCATTGAGGTCTAATACTGTTTTCATTTGCTTGGTTTTGCTTTTGTTTGTTTGTCCTTATTCCGCCTGCTTGTTCACTTGGGTAGCTGGAGTGAGGAGGAAAAAAACTAGACAATTAAGAACTGTAAACTCTGATTGGTACCAGTTTCTAATAATATCCTTTTTATTTTGTTAAAGGGCACATCTTAGTGATCTCTGAGAGCATCCTTTGCATTTCCTTCTATCTCTTTGCTAGGGGCATGGTAGCACAAGACAACTGTGTGAACCACACAGCGCTGTAGGGACCAATCCATTGTTAGAGAATTTTCACTCCCTAACCAAGGGCATAATTGCAAGCCATTCCTATGTTTTAAAGCTCCATTTCCAAGGCCAGAATTTCTACAAACTTGGGGCCTTTTAAATCTGCCTCATCAGGCAACAAGTCTAATGTAGTGAGCCCTTCTGTGACAATTCTAAAGCAGGCCCAGAAATCACAAGATCACAAGTCTAGAGCCAGAAAGGACCTGAGAGGCCACTTGGACTATCTCCTCATTTTAGAGAGGACAGAACAGAAGTTTAAGAAAGTGAAAAGTACCTGAAAAGATACCATCTCATATCCTGAGATTTTACTACCCTAAAGTGAGAGAAGCATCTCACTGTCACTGTTTCCAACTGAATCCAAGTTCTTACTTAACTTATGCCCATCCCTGAAATATTCATCAGTTTACAATGCCTGTTTCCTATACAACCCCTTGCAATCAAGCCAGTCACTTAATTGACATGTTCCTGTTTCCACTCGACTGGGCTAAAAAAGGAATCCTACAGGATCTAGCAAAAGTTAGCCAATTAAGCTTCTTAGAGAGAGCTAATTTACCCAGAAGGAACAGAGCATCCCTTTAATAAGTACCAAATAAAGTGGTTTATGAAAAATGTAAAGTACTTACAGAAATCCAGAAGGGTCCACAAGTATAATTTTAAGAGGATAACCCGTATTTTCCACTACATGTTGGTTAGGTTTTCAAGTGACTATAAATAAATAAATGGCCTTACCTGGTGGAAGGAATACTTCTGGTTTTAGTTCCATTTACTAGTTGCCTGATCTTAGTCAAGGCCCTAATCTCTCACAGTCTCAGTACATGTATCTATAAATAGAGATAATGATACTTGCTCTGAATATCTTATAGGAATATTTGGAGAAATGAGAAAATCACTGCAGAAATCTAAGCTGTTTGCATGCTAGAGAAAGCCTAAGTCTATATTCTGTAATGGTCCTCCAGCAGGTGAAAGAGAACCTCTGGCCTTGCTGGCCCTTTAGCAGACACACTGTCATGGCAGGTGATGCCCCACATCATCTTGTTCCATTGTTTCAGTCTTCTCTGACTCTACATGACCTCGTTTGCGGTTTTCTTGGTAAAGATACTGGAATAGTTTGCCATTTCCTTCTCCAACTCATTTTATAGAAAAGGAAACCAAGGTAAATAGGGCTAAGTGACTTGCCCAAAGTCACACAGCTACTATTTATCCAAGGCCAGATTTGAACTTGGGTTTTCCCAACTCCGGGCCCCCATGGTCCACTGTGCCACCTAGCTGCCCCTAAGTAAGCCAAATGTAGGGTATCATTCTATAAGAGGAAACTTCCTTTATCGTGTCTCCTTGGATTTCCCCAGGAAAAAACAAGGAGCAGGCTTATGGAAGTCTCTAGTTTATCAAAACAACTTTGAAGAAGCCATCACATAGCTGATGAAATCCTTTCTAGCAGCACCCTAATGAGATTCTTGAAGATGAATGAGTGTGATAGAATCATAGGATCAGAGTTCAAATACTGTCTCTGATTCTTAACTGCTTATATAATTTGGGCAAGTCACAACCTCCCAGACCTCAGGTTTTTGTGGTTAAAATGAGGGAGTTGGACTAGACGACCCTTGAGGTCCCTTCCAACTCTACCCCTATGCTAGGAGGCACAGTGGAGTAAGTTGGACTTGAAGTCAGGATGACCAGAGTTCAAATCCTGCCTCAGACACTTCCTAGGTGGGTGGCCCACTTACCTTCTTTGTTTCCTTGTCTGTGAAATGGAGATAATATCATCTAGCTAATAGGATTGTTATGAAGGCCAAATGAGATCATACACACACACACACACACACACACACACACACACACACACGCACACATACACACATATATATGTATATATATATCATATATATGTACATATACAAATATATATGAAATCCAGTGAATTTCCTGCCACTTTGGAGAAGGCCTACGCTGCAGGTTCTTTCTCCTTCCCTCAGGGTGACACAGAAATCTTTTTTTTAAAAAACCTCTATTAGCCCAGGGTGGACCAAGAAGGGGCAGAACTAGAATTTCTGGAAGTCATTTAGAGATTCAGGAACATGCATTAAACATTCAAAATATATTAATTAAGCAAGATATTGTGAACTCACTGTAGCTCCAAATCATGAGCTTTTTCTGGTAATTTCAAAAAATCAAGAGGGTTAGAGCTAATGTTCCCCCAAATGTCCTCTCCTCCAAATAAAAGGGACCATGATATTTCTGGGATTCCTTTAACTACTAAATGAACCCATTGGCTAGGACTAAAGATACTTGGCCATAAGGAAAAAAATCTCCTAAAGGAAGGAAGGGCTTGCACTGATAAATAAAAGTTGTGAATCCAAGAATCTGCCAAACTTATCTCCTGATCTAAATTCAAACACTGGAAGTCTGCTAGGCTATTTTATCCAGAGTAAAATTTGGTAGAAAGCAAGTCTAATACGAACTCTATCCAAAGAAACAAAGATTAGTTCCTAATGGACTAAAAAGATCTCATTATAAGGCCACTTGACAATTCCATGTAAAAAAGAAATTGGAATAATTAGTAATCTCAATTTATTTTATTTCATTTTAATAAGCTTTTAAAAACAGATTTATATTAATATCTTTTGTTTTTGCATCACCTGCATTTCCCTTACATCCTTTGCCCCACCCCTGATATTTTTACAAAGAGAAAGAGGAAAAAATTGGCAAAATCTATCAGCACATCAAAAAAAAATCTAATAGGACAGGCAATGTTCCATGACTGTAGATTTCTACAAAAGTGAGGAGAATATCTGCTCATATCTCTTCTTTGTGGCCAAGCTTCAACAAGCATTTATTAAATGTCTGCTTCATAGATGTCACCACACTTGGAAGTAGGGTGAGAAAAGCAAAAAAAAAAAAAAACCAGTCCTTCCACTCATGAAGTATATATCATGCTAGTGAGATACAACATTTATACAGCTACGTATAAGATAACTTGATCAGAGAGACCACGTTAACGCCCACAGCTGGGATCAAAAAGGGCCTTCCAAAAAAAGTAGCACCAGAAACAAGAGAAGAATGAAACCAAGGATTCTAAAAGCTAAAGGTAAGGTAGAATGGTGTTCTAGGAACAGACCCAGAAGATCTATAACTAGTAACCTCAAGCTTGATACAGGCATCTGCTTCAAAAACAAAAATTATAACTCCATCTTAAGTCTAACATAAAAAAATGGACGTAGCTAAATACAATAAGGCAGGGAGATGAATCAGTTCTACTGTAGGCTTCACTGGTCAGACTGCATCTAGAATATTGCGGAATTTGAAGTTGTTGCTCAGTCATTTTCAGTTGGGCCTGACTTTTTATGACCCTATTTAGGGTTTTCTTGGCAAGGATACTGAAGGGGTTTCCCATTTCCTTCTCTAGCTCCTTTTACAGATTAGGAAACTGAGGCAAACAGTTAAGTGACTTGCCCAGGGTCACATGACTAGTCAGTGTCTGAGGCCAGATTTGGACTCACGAAGATGAGTTTTCCTGACTCCAGGCCCGGCACTCTATCAACCCTGCTGCCTACCTACCTAAATCCATTTGTGCAAACCGTATCTTAAAAAGAACATTGAAAACCTAGAATAAGTATGGTAAAGGTTGTGACCTTTGTACCTAGGTTGGAAAATCAATTGTATACAAAAAAAAAGTTGAAGGAACTGGGACGTTTATCTCAGACAGACTGAAGTGGAGGAAACTTGATAGCTACATTCAAACATTTGGAGGACTATCATCTGGAAGAGAGGATATTATGGCCTATACTATTCAAGATGATAGAACTAATATCAACAGGCAAACACAAGAGGGAGGAGGAATTTTTTTAATATATGAAAGAGCTCCCTAATAATTAGGGTGATATTTTTGAACAAGCACTGGCTCTAGTAACAAAAGATCTAGGTTCAAATTTTGCATGATGTCGGGCTAATCACTTAACTTTTCTAGGCCTGTTTCCTCAACTATGCAATGAAGAGACTGAA
Source organism: Phalanger gymnotis (assembly GCA_028646595.1). NCBI lineage: Eukaryota > Metazoa > Chordata > Mammalia > Diprotodontia > Phalangeridae > Phalanger > Phalanger gymnotis. The sequence continues at coordinate 59,946,846 of CM053623.1, read as the reverse complement.
CCAGATGCCTTGCCTGATCCTTTGCTCTATGATCTATGAACTGGACCCTGAGGAAGTCAGTAGCTTCACAAGCCTACACATTTGAAGGGAAGCTGGGTGACCACATATCTGGGACACTGCAACAGGAATTCCACCATGGGTGGGGGACCCTGACCAGGACACCCCTCAGGCTCCTTTCAACAAGAATCCATGAGTCACTGATATGAAAGCATCGTGGTGGGGCTCGAGGGTAGCTCACTCTTTCTCCTCAGCACAGTGGCCTGCACATGGCCTAGTAATGAGAGCACTTTTAGCACCAGCCTCTCTGGCCTAAGGGAGCCCTCCTCTTCATCATTGCTACACCGAAGTGACAAATGTTACATTCGATTACAGCAGGATTTCTTTTTTTCCTCGAGTTTTAATCATATGACAAATTAGATTGAATTTGCATTTACACAGCATTTTATGATGTAAGATTTCTAATATACTGCAGCTCGGCACTGCAGTGAATTGCATTATCCCTAATGGTTCATCAGTTCTGAGATTTAGTATTTGATCTTGTTTTATTATCTTCAGCAGCTATATTCTATACCTAATTTTTCCTTGAAATGAACATTATTGATTTACTTATTAAATATTGTCTGCCTACTGTGAATTTTTCACACAAGCGGTATGATGAATCCTTTTTAAAAATAATGATTATCTGCAGTACAATGCCTGAAATGCTGGTTTTATAGAGAGGGTTCCAATGGATTTGAACTAAATACAGAGTATAAAACCTGTCTTGGACTTTCTGCAAGAAAAAAAAACTATCCACTGATTCCATCTCTCAGGAAAATAGAGTAATCAATAAATGATTATATTCTTAAAATAAAGCACATTTCAGGTTTTGCTCTCTCCTCAGAACAGTTAAGAATTTAGCCTTACTCCAGGTTTGAGCTCAGGAAAAAAAAAATAACTTAGTAGCAGTTATTAGTAATAACTGGCTGTGCTAAATAAGAACCACATTTAAATTTAACAGCCGAGTTAGCCAACTTGGAATGAACATAGTGACCTTTCATTCTGGAAGAGCGTTTCTAGTTCATTTTCAGACTTAGGGTCTATTTTCCACATGCCATTGTTTGCTCGTTTTAACATTCTTTTCTTCCTGACTCATCTCATATACTTTCCCCGCTGGTTTGCACGTTAATAATGGTTAGCTTTATATAGCATTTTAGGGTTTGCAAAGTCTTGTATTTATCTGAGCAAGACTGGCACTCAAGAAAACTATGAAGTAGATGAAAGTAAGTTTGGCATCTGTTTCTCTCTCCTATATTTGGCACATCCCTCACCTACTGCAGATGTTTGGTGCCCTTGAGTTGCTCTGGGTTACTCAGAGCCTTTCCACCATCGCCCTCTGCCCCTATCTGCCCTTCTCAGCAATACCTCATGAGCCTGACCTTTCTCTTCCCTACCATGAATATGTATTGGTCCTGCATTTCTCCACGATCTTGCTTGGGGTTTTTCCATGTTTTCTATGATAGAGTAAACTAATTTCAGCTAACCTTAATAGGCTTCTAATCTAAGTTGCCCATCAAATCTGATTCTCTAAGGTAGCAAACTGGTTATGGCTCACACTGTAAGGTTGGATCAGGTAAATTGTCATTTCCTCTAATGGATCAGAATTCTTATTCCTGAATTATTTCTTTAGCATTTATTCTCCTATCTAGCATTTGACTACAGGCTTCTGGGCCGGGCTCTTTCCTATTCCTTCTAGCAATCTGACCCGAGCTGTATATTTTGGAAATTTATTTGACCTTATCAAAGTTTGGCAGGCTTCAATTCTCCCGAGTATGGCGATGGTTCAGCACTTCCCAACATCTACTGTATCTCTGATCCTGGCACAATAATGGGCAGTAGAATTTCTGAATGATCTGAATTTTAACTGGAACTATGTGGAAGTGATGCTTTAAAACCACATGATCATTCCTAGTGCTGATATTACTGAGCCCTAGACTAGGGGACTGTGGCTTTGGGAGTGGTGAGTCATTCAGTGCTCCTCAAATTATGCCAGACAGGTGGTTGCCACTTCCTTATGGATAGGGTCATCCAAGGGAGTAAGGCAGTATCGCATTAGATCCCATTTTATGCTGGGACTATTAGAACATTAGTTTTTTATTTTGAAGGGTGGTAGGGTACGTGGTCATTCTTCCCTACAAATCCCAAAAGACAACCCATTACACAAACATTTAGTGCCACCATAAAAATAAGCACTGCCCCCACCTGCCTAGAACTTACATTTAAGGATGATGGAAAGAGAGACCAGGCTATTGCAGGCCTCTTAATGAGATTCAGGCAGTGACACTGAAATGATTTATTATGCTCAGTCTCTCTTTCCTATTCAAGTTCAATTTTTTTTAATGGACTCATAATTGTGGAGGAAAGTCACAGTCTGTTTGCTGCGAGTTAGTAATACATTTGCAAGAGCATGGAATTTGGAGTGTACTTACCTGCATGTGACCTTGGGTAGTGGATCGCTTAACCCTGCCAGGCCTCAGTTTACTCATCTGTAAAACAAGGAGTTGGATTAGATAATCAGTAAGGTTGCTCCTACCTCTAAATCTTATGATCTTACCCTGTTGATATAGGGAACATAAGACGGGAGGAATCTTGGCTAGTTCAGGTAGAAGAGAATTACATTCTGCCTCCTAAATATAAATGCCTGTGCAACGGCTTTTGAAGACTTTCCACCATGCTCATTTAATAGAGTAAATGCATCCAATTGGGCTAAAAGAGTTAAGGTATTTCTCAAAAGCCACATATTTAATCGCTTTCCATAGGCCAGAAGGGTCCAAAGAACAAAAAAAAAGAAAATATTTTCCTCTATCAAGCATCAGGCATATTTAAAACTAATTGCAGTTAAGATTCAAGATAGATTGCCAATTAAACAGTTGCTTTACTCATCCAACACTCATTCTCCAAGTAGCTCATTGCTCCCCATCTAATATGACAACTTCCTTTTTTAATCCCCATCACTTTTCCCTGCCACCCACAGTTAGCAAGAGGGAAGTATTTGAATCTGGTTTTGTCTGCCTACTCAGAAGAGCTCAGAAAAAGTTTGCTTGAACAATCAAAGCTCTACAAAGAAGGTAGTACAAGTATAGTCATTATACAGCGATAGCTTTTTAGTCCTTTAGGAATTCTAACATGCTGTAGTTTCGTGATTCACATGCACTTTTTCATTTTAAAACAGTTGTTGGACCACACAAACACACACATTTTCTTTAAAGAGAATTCTAATCGATTGGGTTTTGAGGATGTACAAAATACTTGAGGCATCCTTGGGAAATCATTAATTTAGAGATGAAGCTCTTTGAAGTCAGCCGCTGAGTCTTGAAGAGTACCTTAAAACTGTTCCTTTTGCTTTAATTAAATCTAGTTCCTCAGAAATTAATTATAACAATAATAATAAGGTAGCTAGGTGACATAGCGGATAGAATGCCTAGCCTAACGTGAAGAAGACTCATCTTCGTGAGTTCAAATCTAGCCTCAGACACTGACTAGCTGTGTGACCCTGGGCAAGGCACTTAACCCTCTTTGCCTGAGTTTCCTCATCTGTAAAATGAGCTGGAGGAAGAAATGGCAAACTACTCCAATATCTTTGCCAATAAAATCCCAACTGGGATCACAGAGAGTCAGCCATAACTGAAATGACTAAGCAAAAACAAAAATAGTAATAATAAAATTTGTATAGTATTTTAAGGCCTATGAAGCACTTTGCACCTGTACTACCTCATGTGTATTTCACAAGAGAATAGGCCCTTTATAATTTTGTTCTGTTTTCCCCAAGAGCAGTTAGGTGGCACAGTGGATGAAGCACTGGACCTGAAGTCAGGAAGACTCATCTGCCTGAATACAAATCCAGCTTCGGACACTTACCAGCTGTGCGGCTCTGGCCAAATCACTTCACCCTGTTTGCCTCAGTTTCCTCGTCTGTGGAATGAGCTGGAGAAGAAATGGCATATCACTCTAATATCTTTCCCAAGAAAAACCCAAACAGGATCAGGGAGTTGGACAAAACTGAAAATGATCAAACAAAAACTTTCCCCAAACTTCTGTACTTTTACAAATGCTCTCTTATACTCTGACAGTCTGATACGTCATCTCACAGGTGTGAACATTCCCTTCCACGATGCAGGCCACAACATTCCTGACAATCACACATCTTGCTCTACTTCAGCCATTTCACTGCACATGGCCCTTAGTGAACTATAAGACCAGCCGTTGTAGCTGCTGTTCTCCAGGGTTTCCTTTCCTCCTCTTAGCAGTACAAAAAGACTAGCCTGCTGAAGGTGGAGGATTCCAGAGTCCTGGCCAGTTCCCTTCTCTGTCTCTCCTGATGAGCACATTTCTTTGATTTAATGAAACTAGCTATACTAAGACGATAACTCTCGTCTATTTCCTGTAACTAATATCCATTTTTTCTTCCACAAATATACTATTCTTTTTTGTATAACCACCTGTATTTTATTGAAATAGTCATCTTTCTTTTCTTTGTTTCATGCAATGATACGGTGAATAATGTTTGGCTTATGAATGCTTCCCTAAAGATGTGTATCTAAGGAACTTCTTAGGCCAAGCTCACTGGTGATGCCTTCCGCCTTGGTATCTAAGTAGCCAACTGGAATACATGGGCTTCTTGCTTCATATTAATTAACTCCTTACTGCTTTTATCTGACCCCAACCTCAAGAACCCAGACTAGTGAATACTGAGTTTCTTAGATCCTCAAAAAATTCTACTACACTACATGTCAATTAAACTATACCTTTTAAACTCTTACCTAACTAGGCCTAAGTTTGACTTTTGTTATTATTATTGCTATTATTGAGAAGCTGAGCTTATTTGTCAATAAGAAGTAAATTGGAGAGGAAAGTTAATATGATTTACACTTCACCTGTGTACCCATTACTTGTTGGAGGGAGAGAGGAAAATTTTTAAAGGTTATGATCAAGCATTTTTCAAGTCACCACAATCGCAGAGGAATTACTGACATCTTGGGAACATCTACATAAATATATTTTAATTTTCATTGAGCATTCAACCCACACTCTGCAAAAAGATGTTTCATCAAATAAAAATTAAATCTGAGAGCTAAATGTACTTGGCACCTTCTATTTAAAGTATTACTAGGGATTTTTGCTGTGTGTCTTTAGCAAACACAGATGTTAAAATCAGCATGGCCTACAATAGGAAACCCTTCACTCTTGCCTCTTTCTCATGCTAGATGAATTCTGTTCTGGAGCATGCTAAGTTTGAGGTGCTTATGACACATCTAGCTCAAGATATCCAAAAGGCAGTAAGTGATATATAACTGGAGCTCAGGAGAAAGATTAGGGCCTGTGTGATAATTAGACCCAGGCACACTGACTAGCTCAACAAGTGATGTAATTTAAACTTAAATAAAGAGGGGCGAGCAGTGGCACAGTGGATAGGGTGCCAGGCCTGGAGTCAGAAAGACTCATTGTCTATTTTCTATCATACAAGGCAGTCATGGAAACAATGAACATGAGCAGACTTAGAGAGATAGTGGAGGACAGAAGGGCCTGGTGTATGATGGCCCATGGGGTCACAAAGAATTGGACACAACTGAACAACAGAACATCGACAGAAAGAACAGGATGGACACTTGGAGGGAGATCCATGGATAAATGCACGTGACATAGATAAAGAGAAAGCAAAGGAGACATAAAAGGGGCAGTTGGTCGGATTAGAGGAGAACCAAGAGAAAGGAGCATCACAAAAACCCAGAGAGGAAAGGATATCCAGGAGGAGGAAGTGATCGATAATATCAAGTGATATAGAGGATAAGAAGCTGTCACTGTTTCTCCTTTAGGAAATGATTTTTTTAAGGTTCCTTTGGATATCCCATAGCACTTGGTAGCTCTTGGGCTTTAATTATGTTTTAATGCACATAACCATTTTTGTATAATATTGCATAATTGTAAATGTTCAGTATGACCTCTGATATTTTATAAGCTCCATAAAGACAAGGATATCTTAATAATCTTTACATCTTGCCCAATGCCTAGCACAGTGTTTTGCACAGAGCAAAAAATATCTAAGTAACTGTTGAATAAATGAATGTCATCTTTGGAATCATGAACTTTATGCTGAATTTTGTGCTCATTCCGAATGATTAATGATTTTATCATTAGTGAGTTCTCAAATATTGATCTAAATCTATCCCTTTCTTTTTCATTCTAAATAACTCTTACACATATTTTATCATCAAAACTAAAGAAAATGAGGCATAACATTGATTTCTTTTTGGAAGAGAGGATACCTTCCATCTCTACATCATCATGTCTCTGATCCCCAGTCTCTTCATCTGCAAAACATGAGGGTTGTACTAAAAGACTCAATCTACCAATAAGATAATGTATGTTACATTCACCAATGTTTGGGTCTTGCCCTCCAACTAGACTTTTAGGTTCCAAAGAGACACTATTTTATTCAAACGTTGTATCTTGTTGAGAAAAAGTAAAATCCAGAAGATAGAGAGCTGCTTGGGAAGCAAAGGCCCAGCTGACAGATGCAATGGAGAGCACTGGTTAGTCAGAGAGATACATGAAAATGGCCTGGTTTGGGGATGCTTCTGAATCAGTATAGAGCCTAGAGTAGAAGGGGAAAGAAAATGCTGAGTGGGGCTTGGTAGAAAAGAATGCTGCCATTTTGTGTTTCTTTTACAACCCGCCTAGGGCCAGCACCAGCCCTGCCTCTAAGTATCTGCTGTATTTTGCATATATTCTAAAAGTGTCAAAAAATAATGAATAAATGACATCTCCAGAATTATGCGCTTTCACTCTAATTTCTACTTATTTTGAATGATCCATGACTTGGCCACAAATACAGATCTAAACCACCCTGATATAGATATATAAATATACATACGTATACATGCATATACTACATATGTATATGTATGTATATACATACATGCACACATAAGTGTTTATATAGATATGTATGTATATGTATGTGTGTATATATCACAAAGCAACTGACAACTATGCAGCTCAGTGGCATAGTGCTCAGAGAGCTGAACCAGAAGTCAGGAAAACCTGAGTTCAAATCTTGCCTTGGACCCTAGCTATATAACCCTGAGTAAATCATTAAACCTCTCATAGCCTCAGTTTACTTGTTTAGAAAGTGAAAACAATAGCACCTGCTACCTAGTTATTGTGAGAGTTAAATTGATAATGTGTGCAAAATTATTTATAAATTTTAAAATGCTATGTATGTGCATAAGCTATTGTTGTTATTCTGTGATCTAAAGGTATCATTTAAAGACCATCTCTCCCTCTTTATAAAACCTAACATTAAGATAGTAATAATAGCTGACATTTATATAGCGCTTTAAAATGACACTTTCATGAGCGAAACCCATTTAGAGAGTAGTAACAGTAGCAAATCTCTTTAAAGACTTTGATAGCTGGGGAACATTTATTCCGGCTTCACTTGAAAGGGTTAGGAATTGCATTCCTCTTCCATTGTGGTCCCTAATTTCACAGTGCCTGCTTTTTTGTTGAATGCCTTCATTCTCCTGCACACTAATTGCTTAAGCTCTTAATGATTGATATCCTATGTAGGTACCGGGCAAATTAATTGGATAATGTTCAGGAAGGACCTGGATAGAAGGTGTTGTAAAATGCGATTACTGTTTAGTATTTACAACCCTTCTTGATTTATGCTCCCAAGTCTCCTTTATTCTCTACTATATGCTGTCTTGTTCTCTAATTCTTCTGTATGTGTGTACTAACCCAAAGTTATAAACAGTCAGAGAATAATTCTAGCTAGCATTTCTAGAAGGCTTTAAGGCTTGCAAAGCACATTATAAATATGATCTCATCTGATCCTCCCCACAATCCTACGAGGTGGGTGCTATTATTATCATCCCCATTTTATAGATGAAGAAACAGAAGTAGAAAGAAATGTCTTGCTCGTGGTCACGCAGGTAGTATCTGAGATTAGATTTGCACTCAGGTCTTCCTGATTCCAGGTCCAGTGCTCTGCTCAATGCACCAACTAGCTGCCTAGAAAGAATCCAACTGCTAGCCTCAAGAGTGTCCCTCCTCAAAATATCAACCCTACAAATTATCATTTCCCCTATGACCTGGACTTAGACGAGTCATTAAATTTATCTAATCTTCACTTTCTCTATCTAAGGAAACTCAGGTAAAGACAAAAATCCTCTTGCCTATGTCAGAAGATTGTCAGGAAGAATTTTGTAATACCTTAAAACATTTTTTAAAATGTCATCTATTATAAAGGAAGTCTTCTTCTGTACTTTCTCCTCCTCCTCCTCTTCTTCTTCCTCATCTTCCTCCTCCTTCTGTACTTCTTTCTTCTTCTTACAAGCCTTTCCATTGTGGGGGAGGGGCATCTTTTAACATGCCAACAAGGTGTTACATTTTATTTGTTAATGCTTCAGTGTGAAACAGTGTGGTGTAGTAGTCATAAAGGGAGCCTCAGAGCCAGGAAAATCTGAAGCCAAGCCATGTCTCTGACACATACTGACTGTGACACACTGGCCAAGTCAATTAATATCTATCTCAGTGCTCTAGCCAGCTCTCAAGGACTGTAAGACACAGAGCAAGTGTCGACTCATGTTGGTAAACTGAGTTTCTTCATCCAGCTGTTCCCTATATCAATGAAATCATGGATCTGGCCCCTACTCCTTTCCCTAATACTAGATATTCCTAATCATGAGTCCTTTCTAAGGAATTCAGTCAAGTATTTGGGTCTTCCAAATACAGATCAACTCTTTATCTGCATCTCATTGCTCTAGGGAACTTCCTGAGTCATAGCTAGTAAGCGTTCCAGATGAGACTGGAACTCATAGCTTCCTAAATGACCTAAACATTCTTTCCATGACACATGTCACTGCTTTAAAGTTCCTTTTGGTCCAGACCTGTGATTTTATAAATGAAAGAGATCCCAGCATGTAAACTCTCTCCACTGAAGCAGATCAGCAACTTATCTATAGCTTTTAGTCTTAGAGAACTACTTAGGGGTACTGAGAGATTGTGTCCAGTCCATGGTCCAATAGTTAGTAAGTGTCATGGGTAGGACATGCTTCTTGACACCAAGGCCAGTACTGCAAGTTAAGAAGCTATTACTGATTAAAACTCTAGTGAAGATGAGTTCAAGTGCACTTGAGAAGAGGAATGGAAGCAACAATAAGTATGTAGGGCTTAGTGAGTCCCATCCACGATTGGTAACACTGGAGCCGCCACATTTTAAATTCTAATACCTCAGTAGCCTACTTGAGATGTGAAGAAGTGACAATAATGACAAAGTGACAATAACACAGGATGAAATGCAGTCAAGAAGAATGACTGGAAATAGAGCTGGAAGCAACAAAATTTTAAAAATGCTTAGCATTTGATTTGTTTTAGAATGTTGCAAAGAGCGAGAAGATCACAAAAGGCATTCTGCATTAAAATTGTGTTTGTGTATACTTTTATTCTGGGAATCCTAAAGATTCATGTGTCAAATGTAGATATAGTGATTTATATTAATATTCTTCTCCTGTAATGGTACTGGTCAGGGAATCGTGCAGGAGAAACAGCATAAACGACATCATTATAAAAGGTGGGGCAGTCACTTGGCAAGAGCAGGGAATAAAAGATGGTCAGGACATGCGCTCCATTGGTCTTCGTGAAAAATGTCAAGGGCACTAGAGGAAGACTTCATCCCCAACACATTGGGTAGATCCCTTTGGAGGACTTATGAGAAGTCAGAGACAAGGGTCACCCTGAATGAGAAGACATGAATCATTGCACCCCAAGACATAATAGTACATGGATTTGCTTACAACACAGAGCACTAAAGTACAAACATTGAGAACACTATTTCCCTCTAAGTATAGAACATTATAGAAGCACTCCAGGCATCCTGCTTATCTGAAAACAATGGGCAAATATGAATACACAATTGTTGAAGAGTATAAATGTGAACAGTTCCCAGAAACTTTCTTCTTCCATTCAGTTTTACAAATCCTATGTACCAATATTATACATAGCTTCCCAATGTGTTTTAAAGATTAATTTTTCAACTCGTCTTCTACTCTTTTGTATTATCTTTTTGCATATGGTCGAAATTTCTAATAAAGTTGTTGTATTTTGACAACATAAGTCAGATCTCTCCAGCCAAAATCAAAAGAAGAACCAAATCGATTAGATCATTTTGGCAGAATATTTTTTCGTTTTTCATTGGGGGATTTTTGTTTTGCTTTGGTCTGAACTAATAAATTTGCTGTTTTTCTGCTGACCTAAAAGCATGGCCCATGTTCTATAAGAACCTATTAAATCTGAAAATAAAATGGAAATTATTATTTCATTAGTCCTGGTTCTTAGCTCTTTCTTGCTTCCAAGAAACTGTGCATGAATGCATATGCATACACACACGCACAAACACACACAGACGCACAAACACATACGCACGCACACACACACACACACACACACACACACACACACAGTGCCCATCAGCCCTTCCCTTCCCATCACTCACTCAAATCCCACTAGGTGTCACAAGGACTCTTGAGTTGTATTTTCAGCTGTATTTAATGACAGCTCTGCAGCTGACCCAAACGAGTGATCAGTAATTTTGCGGAGGCTTATCATTATCCTGACAAAACGCCATGGAGGTGTGCGTGACTCATTTTTTAATACTGCAGTCAGGAAATAAAGAGAGAGAAGCAAAGCAGAAGCCACTGCCTGCATCGGAGTCCCTGTGATATTAATTACTGGAGACATGTGCATGACATGGTGTTCATTTGTTGCTCAGTGCGAGCTATCTTATCTCCTCTCACCCACTGGCTGATTAGTAGAGACTGCCTCCAGACATTCTTCGATCCTCATTGTTTGTAGCATTGACAAAAAACAGAAGAGAAGTCTCTTCCGTTCTGCAGCCTGCAATTTAAGAATGCATTTGTACTTTCTTGCCCTTGTTTCTTTCCTCCCCGTGGTTCCACAAATCTTCATCAGTGGAGCCCCTGGATATGTCTGTTCTAACAGTCTATGAAGTCACTTGTTTCTGTAGGTTCTTCTTTAAAAAGTACAACTTTGATTTAGACTTAGGTGCATTACAGGGTCTCACAAGGAGAGAGGGAAGGGGCCTTTAGAGATCAGTTAATCTAACAAGCTCACTCTGTAGATGAGGACATTCAGGCCTAACAGTGTTAAGTCACTTGCCTGAAGTACTAAGTGGCAGAACCAGGATTTGAACCTATCTCTTCTGATTTCAAATCTGGCACTCTTTCTATTTCCCCACTCTATGTTCCACAAGGAAGACTCAAAAGATTCACATGTTATTTTATTGCCACCACTAAGGTATTGCTGGTAACACTGAAAACCAGGATCGAATAAAACAGCGATTCCCCTGAGTCTTAAAAGGAGAGTATTTCAATAAAATACACTCTGTAATCTTGTTGAAATTTACCCCATTTCAATGCAGTCTGTGCATCTTGTCGCACCTATTAAAATAGCTAGTGTTTGTAATAATATGATTAACTAAGCTCTTTTTAGACAACCAGCTCCACACTTTGAGGCAGAGCCACGGGCTGTGTGAACACGTGAGGAATGAAATAAAATACCTGCCTGAAACTCAAGACATTTTCAATGAACTCTGGACAAATGGACCACACAGAAGAAGCCCTGAACCACGGAAGCCCTCAAGGTTGGTGAGATTAACAAGCTGGTTGAAATGTTAACACTTTACCTACTGCTGATCTTAGCCATCATTTTTGGGGGGGAAAGTGTCAGAATATGGAAGGGATGTAAGTCCCCAAATTTTGTGTTGAAAGTTATCAATCTTTAATAACAGAGGCATCAGAAACCAGAACTGAAGTCCAACTACAACAATAAGTATTATATCAGACTTTTAGTGAATATTCAGTTTCAAGGAAAATGATTTAACTATATTATATATCCCAAAGTATGTAATAATGAACTATTTAAAAAGGCTTTCACAGATTCTAAAAACAGTATGGGAGCAAAACAATAATGATCAAAAGTGAATTTTTTGTATTCTAGAATGAGTAAGCAATATTCATCCATTTGTTATAGAAACTAATAAATTTAACATTAAAACAGAATTGTGACCAAAAATTCCAGTTATGTTCTTTAAAAATCATCATCACATAAAGATTGAGAGCTCTGTAGAAAGGCATTAGTTATACTGTTCAAATGTATATGATACTATAATATTTAATTGCAAAAGGAAGCATGAATAATTAACTAAATGAATAAAATAATTAAACGAATTCATTTCCTGTTTCATTTTATTTAGAACCAGAAGAGACATTATAGGTAACCTAATTCAATCCCCTTGGTTTTTACATTTGAGGAAACTGAGGCCCCAGAGGCTTTTCAAAGGTCAACCAGATAAATGGAAAGTCTGAGTTTAGAATTCAGGTTCTCTTTCTCCTAGACTAAACTGCCTTCCAAAAGCAGCAGGAGATAAAATTACAAAAGATTAATAAGTAATTGGCTGAGGTCCTACTGTCATCAATGTTTAACGCAGTGCCTTATACATAGGCACTTAACAAATGTTTGTAGAATTGACTTCCTCAAACTTCATTAGGGAAATTAACGCGTAACATTCAGGATGCTTTGGAGAAACAGCTTAAGGTGCAAACTCTCTTACACGTCCATCAATATTTTCCCTATGTGCCAACCACCAGCTAGAAATCATAGAATTTTTTTAAATTTCCATTACCTTCTCCAAGAATTCTCCTTTAACCATAAATGCCCTTAGAAGGGCAACATCGAGCACCAACTCCTCCATGAAATGCTCAGTGGCAATGCAGCCCCAAAATCCCTATTAATAAGGCCAGAAATGTGTATCTGCCTCTAACTCTTTTTTCTGGCACTTCATTATATATTGCCTCTTGGGACTATGTATGGTCCTATTTATCCACATAGAATATAAGGCTCTCAGAGGGCAGGGGCCTGTGCCTTACATTCTAACTCAACACCTAGAGGAATGCTTACACAGATTGGGAACTCCTTGAGGTCAGGGACTATCTTTTGCCCTTTTTTGTATCCCTGGCACTTAGCACAGTACCCATCAGGGTAGTAGGTACTAAATAAATGCTTATTGACCAAATTTGCAAGAAATAGTGCTCGAGAAAGAATGAACATAAAACAGTGTCCAATTTTTAAAGATCCTACACTTAAAAAAAAAAAGTACTAATCCCTGCACTGAGCCTTTTAACAAGAATTTATTTTGACTTGATTGAAAGACTCAGAGCCAGGATGGGGGCCAGGGGATAGATATTTCAGCCACACTAGCTCTGCAATACCATCTGCTAAGGCTAGAAGGGTTATCGTCTTCAAGAAGCACTCTTTCACCCACGTAGACTCCACCGATGAAACGCCATCATTGAAGCATTAAAGTGTCATTGCAAATTCAAACTATTCCTGGAATTCAGAAAATTAATATGCACGTTTCCGGTAGAGATTCTAACTTTCAGTGTGCAGTCTACAGAATGCTCGTGGTATTTATCTTCTTGGCTGCAAAAATGTAGTTGTTATGCTCACTTGGTTCTGCTAGTTCTTAAAAATAGCTTCACAGAATGATTAAATATATTATTTTAACTTTTTTAGTTAGTGAATAGGAATAGTGAACTGCAATGTTCATTATTATCCTTGTATATGTTTAAGTAGATTCTTAACAAATCAGAGGAGGCCCTTCCAAGATCTTGACACTCCTGCCCTCCTGTGACTGACTGCCAGTAATATTTCCCAAGTATTCTAATGATGTAATATGCTGCAGGGGATACTATATCGCCTGGCACCATAGCATCATCGATCACTTAAGACTTCAAGCAAAATAAGAACACTGCCTATGAGATACATGCAAGTTCTCTATGAAAGTCCTCTTTCAAATTTGCAGTGTGAAAACGTATTTCCAAAATAGAGTTCATTTGTGGTAATGAGTCCATACGTTTTCTAAGTCTTAATTCAGTTTTCCTACATGTGTCTATGCTTTTGCTAGAAAATAAGAAATGAAAAATAGTATGTGATTTATTTTTCTCTAGCGATAAAACCCCACTAAGCATATGCTTATGAAAGGAAGAGAGAGTGGGAAAAAGAGAAAGAGAGAAATGGGAGGACAAGGAAAGACAGGAAAGGGAAGAATAGATTCTAGGAGCACAATTGGTAAGAGGGCTTAAGAAGATGGAGAGGGTTTGGGAAGAGGAAGAGGGCATGGGGAAAAGGGGAATAAAAGGGAAAAGAATGAATAGGAGAAAGGAAAAGTTGGGGAAAGGGAGAAAGAAAACAGGAGATAAGCCGAGAGGGAAGAAGGCATAAACAAAGAGGTCAGAGAAAAACAATTTGTTTATTTCGTTTCCTTAATGAAAGTAACATCTTCAAATAACATAAAGAACAATTCCCATTCTCTCTCATGAGCAGAAGACAAGTTAAAAGGTCAGGAAAGCAACTTCACATTTTCCTCAGGAACAATTTGTAAAAATATGATTCCTTAATCACGATTTAGGTAATCCACTATTATTATTATAAGAACTTCATTACTGTAGAATGGATGGATGGCAGAGAGTTTGGTACCTTACCCTTGGCAAGTGAATTCATTAGGGAAAATCCAAAAAAGAATTTTTTAAAAGAGCCCCTCCCCCTAAAAAACTATATTGTGTCTGTTACTTTATAACATACAAAGTGAAAACAATATTCTATTAATGAGAAGCATCTGTCCCAATTTTATTTTATTCCAAGCAATATGACTAAAATGTTATCCCTTTAAATCAAGGCTAAAGATTGAATGTGAGATAATATCCAGAAGCAGGAAAAAGGACTATTATTTGGGGTTACAATTATACCAGCAATTATTGCATACATGAAAAAAGAGAATATGCTTGACTTTCATATAAATGTATGAATTGTATATATTTTATATTTCTTAGAAACAATTTATCCCATATCAACTTCTCCAGATTATAATGCACAATTAAGCACAAGATTTTGTTCATAACCAAAATAATTTAGAAGTACAAAGAGGAAAAACCTTATAGTGTCTTCAGCAATATCACATTTACTATGTCCCAATAGCGTACAATTTGGCTGCAAAATATCTTCAGTGTAAATACTTGTGTGTGCAGGAGAGAGAGAGAGACAGAGACAGAGAGAGAGAGAGAGAGACGGAGACAGAGACAGAGAGACAGAGACAGAGAGACAGAGAGAGAGACAGAGAGACAGAAAGAGACAGAGAGACAGAAAGAGACAGAGAGAGACAGAGAAAGACAGAGACAGAGAGAGAGATAGAGAGAAAAAGACAGAGAGAGACAGAGAGAGAGACAGAGAAAGACAGAGAGAGAGAGAATGTATGTACGTGTGTGTGTATGTTTTGTGGAGAGGAATTAGGATTGATATGTTAAATGCAGTTATACATGACAGGCCATGGGGCCCAGTGGAACCAGTCTTAGAGTAAACAAGATCTATTTAGACTCAAGTAAGTCCTACCATTAACTTAGACTAATTGTGTAACCATGAGCCAGTCATATAACATCTCAGAACACAAAACAAGTTTTAAGACTACAAATAAATTACAAATGAATTGCTGGTCTTTCTCATGAGGAAATTTTACTTAAGGAGTTTCCTATACAATATCTGGAAAATAATAGGTCTGGACCAAAATGAGACACAGAGAGGAGATGGGAGAGGGGAGAGGGAAAAGGAGAGAAGGGAAAGGGAGGAGGGAGAGAGGGAAAAGGAGAGGGAGAGGGAGAGAGAGAGGGAGAGGGAGAGGGAGGGGGAGAGGGAGAGAGAGAGAGAGAGAGAGAGACAGAGAGAGAGAGAGGAGTAATATACAGGCACCAGACTGTTGAGAAGACCTGATTCAAGTGTAGCCTCCCACCCATACTGGCTTTGTGACACTTTCTCTCTCAGGGTCCCCCAACGAACTCACTAGCACTAGAAAAAAAGTCCTGACCTGCTGACCTGCACTGGTAAAAGAGAGTCCATTATCCAGTGTTCCCTGAATCAATGAAATCATAGCTACAGACCAAAATGTGTATATAATTTAATTTTTTCTCGAAAATAGAACAAAAGGTGAACTAAATCAAACTACCTAAAACTGCAATTCATTTGAAAACTTTTGCTTGCTTCTGTTTTGGGTTTTCCATGTTGATTGTATTAATAAATCACATGGCCATTAACTGTGAATTGTTAGAGCAAATAAGTTTGAATTTTGGAAGAGCAATGGTTGAGAGTGTGTATCTGACCCATCAGAAATGAAGTCTCAGTGACATGAAAGAAGAAATTCTGCATTTTTGATCATTTTGGTTGTATTCTGGATCATTCCTTAGACTTCATTAAAACTGGATCCCACAAGTCACTCCCAACCTCTGGAGATAACGCAAAGTGAAGGAGCCAGGGAGTCAGCTACTCACAGGTAGCTAAAGTGCCATCTGGTGGCCAAACGTATATAATACCAACCACCAGCCCTTAATCCCCAAGTTAAATAATCATAGTGGACTGTTCTCTGGAATAGAAGTGAACAGGAGAAGGAGCCTGGGTGAGTGAATTAATTTCAACACATACCTCTTAGCATTCCTCACCCAAAGCATCTGTCACATATAATAGATTATCAATAGTCACCTTGTTTCCCCTTATACTGTATTTGGTTTTGAATTACTTATCGATTAGGATGAATAAGAATACACAGCTGGTTTTTGTCACATTGCAATCATTCAGAGCTATATTCTCTCCCAATGAACAAAATATGGAGCATGCCATATAACAGCATGGGAGACATTATATGCCCTTACAATAACAGGGAAAATGACCCCCATGAGAACAGCATAATAATGCTGCCAGGTTCTCAGGTCTTTTCCTAGTACATGAAAAAAGCAGTTTGCCCTAAGTAAACAGGCTGCTTCTTTATTCCAATAATTTCCTATCCAACTAAGCAGATTCTAGCAGAAAAAGTATCTACGATAGGGCAGCTTGTCTCACCATCTTGAACATAGCATATTCCTGTCTGAAATCAGATAAAAGATTTTTAATCCATTTGCGGATCTACATACAAAGTTAATTCAGAAAGTCTATATTATGACCAAGACTAGGTGCTCCAGAAACTACAAAAGCAATACAAGCAAGGTTCCTGCTCTCAACTAATTTGTAGTTTTTGATTGTCCGATAAGTCTAAAAAACATAAGGCAAAAGGCAAGGTAAGACTGTATTGAATAAAATACTTCCCTGAATATGCTCCAACTCCAACTTTCTCTATCATGTCTATTCTTTCTGAATTATAATTCTAGACTTTCCTCCATCAACCTCCATTTACTACCCTGGTTCTAAACTTTCTATCATCATTTGCTCTTTGGTCATCATTTGCTATTACTCTTCTTGTTTCTTTTAAAGATGAGAATGCCATACTGAATGCTATGTTCAAGGTGAGAATGCATCATTGATTTATACACTGTCATTACTATGCTTTCTTGAGGCCAGCTATATTAAGAAAAGAGAAACTTACACCTTATTTGCTTTTTCTGATAACTGCCATGCACTGAACAGACATTCTCTCTGACAGTCCCACAATTCCGGTTAGATCGGTTTTTCTTTAAAGGTTACAACTTATTCCTAATATGTGAGTAGATATGTTTCTAAGCCAGTCCATTAACCAAAAAGTAACCTGAAGACCAGCTACTTGGTGATTTTCTGTAAGATGATTTTTTGAAATTGTTTAAGATACCACCAGTTCATTTAAAATTTTAATAAACTTCCTAAGGTAGAGGTTTAAGCTCTCTATAGGCCCTCTTTATTCCTGACATGAAAAAATGCTGCCTTCAATCAACAGCAGACCAATCTCTATTTATTGTTTTATTCATGTCATACCTACTCCTCTTCAGCTAACTGTTGCTGACTTAATTAAACATTGTGGATACTTTAAAAGCTAAACTCAGGTTAATGTCCATAACAAGGAAAAATGTATTTTTAAAAATCACTAATTTTATTTGTCCGGTCTTCTATTAAGACAGTCAGATGTTGATATCTTAAAGAGATTTGTTTTTATTATGACCATTAGTAAAAGCAACTAACTAGGTTTACATTTCACAAAGGCGAACGTCACAAATCATGTACGCCATGCCAGAGAACAAGTTCCCAAACTGCTCTAAGGATACTCTGTGCTCGCTGTTCTAATCAAGTTAGGATGCCTTAAACCAACAATTATTCTTTTCTGTAGAAATGGCAACCTGGTGGTTGAGCTGTTTGCTAAAGCTAGCAACATCAGGGGACGGCCCACTGACCGACTTCTGCTCTGATTGATGTGTATTTATCAGCTTTCCATTTCAAGGCATTAAATGCAAGAGTCAGTCTATGGCTTGAGCTCTTGGCCTAAGATGAAATGAGAGAGGCTAAGACTTGGCTTTCCATGTTTTTACTTCTTGAGTTCTCTTTCTAGGAAATTCAGCCTCCTTCCCCTATTGAAATTTCAGTACAGAAAGAAATCCCACTTCCTCTCTTTAGGAAAACAGAGACTGTTTCATGTCTGGCATTTGTGTCCCCAGTGCCTAGTATAGCAGCTGGCACAGAGAAGGCACTCAATACATGACTGTTCATTGGCTGCCATTTTTTGCTGTTCAGTCATTTCAGAATCTTCATGGGCCCATTTAGGGTTTTCGTGGCAGAGATACTAGAGTGGTTTGCCATTTCCCTCTCCAGCTCATTTTGCAGATCAAGAAACTGAGGCAAACAGGGTTAAGTGACTCCCACGGGGCCACAGAGCTAGTAAGAGTCTGAGGCCTGATTTTAACTTAGGAAGATAAATATTCCTGATTCCAAGCCCAGCGTTCCACCTATTGTACCACCTAGCTGACCTGCTTAGTTTTATCATTCTCTGCAGACTTTGGCATCTTCTAGTTTAGACCATGTTCGTTTATGATTATTCATTTTTTTCACCAAAATTACCTTGGTTGGGAAGGGAGGTGAACAGACTTGTGATTTCATTAGCATAAGGAAGCCCTTAGTAGCTACATTCTCTCCACCCATGGAAAGCAGCTACTGTTCGCAGAGAGCTGCCTGGGTTTCTGAGAAGATAAGGGACCTACAGTATTCACACAGGTAATATGTGACAGAGGTACCACTTGAACCCAGGTATTTCTGACTCCAAGGTGGATACTCTGTCTACTATAATGCCCTCCTCATTATTTTATCTTTGAGAGTTTTTTTCAGCCTTATTCTACCTTGAGAAATAATATGTTACAGCAGACAAAGAGGGGGAAACGGGAGGAAAAAACCTTTTATATAGGACGTACTGTGTGCCAGGCACTGTGCTAAGCACTTTACAAAGGTCTCGTTTGATCATCACAACACCCCTTCAAGGTAGGTACTGTTATTATCCACATTTTACAGATGAGGAAGCCAAGGCAAACAGAGGTTTTAGTTACTTGACCAAGATCATGCATTTAGGAAGTGTGTGAGTCTGCATTTGAACTCAAGTCTTTCTGACTCCAGTCCTAGCATTCTATCCACAGCACCACCTAGTTGCCTCAAAGAGCCAGTTTTGGAATTGGGGAGTTGTTCTTGTTGTCATGTTATTTAGTTGTTGCAGTCGTGTCTGACTCTTCGTGACCTCATTGGGTGTTTTCTTGGCAAAGATACTGGATTCATTTGCCAATTCCTTCTCTGACTCATTTTACAGATGAGGAAACTGAGGCAAACAGGGTTAAGTGACTTGCCCAGGGTCTGAGTCCTGATTTGAACTCATGAAGATGAGTCTTCCTGACTTCAGGACTGGCACTCCACCTACTGTCAAGAACGCCCAGCTTCAAATCCTATCCTGAATATGTATTAGCTTTGTTACCCTGGGTAGATATTTTTCAAAATTTCAGTTTCCCAGGAAACTCTGTGAGTCTCTAAGTGACAGATGAAGTGCTATCTGCATTAGCTGAGAGAGTTTTTTTCTCACAGAGATTCTCTATACATATAAAATCATGCCTAATTCACATCCCCTCAAAAAAAATAGCTTACTTCATGTTTTTTTTCCTTTTATTTTCCTTTCTTCTTCGTGGGAAATAGGAAGAGTCAAATTAAAAAGAAGATGCCTGTTGGATATCCCATGTTAGCCCCCAAGGAGAGCCCAGGTGCCTCTTGTCTCCTATCACCTTCTCAGATGCCCTCTTAGCAGCAGCAAATAGATCTCCCATCCAGACCTAAACTTTGCCCTTAATCTAAACATTAACTTTTGAAGAAAATCAAGTGATCTTTTCCCTTCCTCTCAGGGTTTTTTGAGACATAATAAAAGATCTAGAACTCTTCTTATATTGGCCTCTCACCAGGAGAAGTCTATCCCATAGGCAAGGTTATCAAAGGGTCTACTTAGCATTCAGTATTTCCCAAATTCTTTCCCTCACATAAATTGGTCAGGACTGAGAACATTTCAAACAAATCCTCGAGAGAGTTGAGCTAAATTCTTCCACTTTTCAAAAATCAAAACCCCACATCTCTCTTCACAGTTAAGACTTGCTTGGAATCTCATAGGTCCTTAGTAATAGACTACTTGAAACATTCCCTCATCATTATAGGCTTGAGCATCCCATGAAGATGTTCCTTGAGTATTAGCTACCAGTGGAGGAGAAACTCTTGAAGTCTTTCGGATATTTCTCTAATGATGTACTGGTCTGGGGAAACTTTTGGAAATATGTTAACCAACATTCGAAAAAGCCTAGTACAGGGTACCGAGTAATATAATGAGGTTGGCAGGTGGGAAGGGAAGGGATGAGAGACATAAAATCTCGTTCTAGCCCTCAACTCGATTTGTATCCATATAAAACTTGCATACCTCTTTTAGCTTCAGTGCTCTTTTCTGGGATATGTCATTCAATGTGATCTTAGGTTCATCGAGATTGGAGTGCAGAATTTGGGAGATGTTAGTCCCACTATATTCTGACTTAATGCTATCGCATCCAGAGTATTTTGATTAGTCAGTCAATCAACAAGACTTCATGAAGCATTTACTATATGCAAGGCACTATGCTAAGGACTGAGGGTGCTTTAAAATAATAAAAAAGTAAAAAATACTCAACCTGCTCTCAGGGAGTATCCATTCTAATGTGAGGGCAACGTGCAAATGAGTATGTATATGCAAATATTATTTGGAGTTAATGGATGATAACCTCAGGAGGGGAGGGACAGGAAAAGTCAGCTTTGCAATGTGACTTTTGAGCTTAGTCTTGAAGGGAGTCAGGAGGTGGAATTGAGGAGGGAGAGCATTGCAGATAGGGGAGCTAGATGACTCAGTAGATAAACCACCAGGCCTGAAGTCAGGAAGACCCGAATTCTGGCCTCAGTCGTTTACCAGCTGTATGACCTTGGACAAGTCACTTAACTCTGTTTGTCTCAGTTTCCTCACCTGTAAAATGATTTGGAAAAGAAAATAGCAGGCCACTTCAGTATCTTTGCCAAAAAAAAAAAGTCCAAGAAGGGTCACAAAGAGCCGGACACAACTGAAATAACAGAACAAGAGTGTTGCAAATGTGGGGAACCAACAGTGAAAAAATATAGAGTTGGAAGATGGAGATTATGTCGAAGGAACAGCAAGAATGGAGATATTGTTGGATCATAAAGTTTGAGGAAGGGAGTCATAGGGTCAGACCTACTCTTTATGGAAATTACTTTGAGTAGAGGGTGGATTGGTGTGGAGAGAGATGAGATGATGAATATCTATCCTAAGGGTGGTAGCCATATAAGTAGAGAGAAGAGGATGCAAAGAAAGATGTTGTGAAGGTAGACACATGTTGGATATAGGGGGTGAAGGAGAGTGAAGATTTGAATATGACAGAGATAGTAAGCCTAGGTGATTGGAGGATCTCAACAATAGTAAAAAGGTTAGGAAGATGGGATGGTTTGGGGGAAAGACAGTGAATTTTCTTTGGGCCAAATTGAATTTGAGATGTCCAAGAGGCAGTGGGTAATATGTCATCATAGCTTTGGAAAGAGACTTGGGCAGGATATATAGATGGAGAAGTCAAGTATCTCAAGGCTATTCCAAAAATCTGAGGGAACAGGAGACACTGCCTGAGACCCTGGGATCCAATCTGCCAGTACCAGAGCGAGGCATGGAGAGAGAACCCAGAGCATGAACTGAGCATCAAATGATATAATGTATGTTGAGCATTTTGTAATTATCATACTCCTATAAATATTATCACCATCAACAACACTAGTCAGAGAAGCATCAGTTACCCAACCTGAAAAAGACTGAGCCAAGGATTGGATCCTGAAGGGTGTCTGGCCCTTAAAGGTACTGAAGCTTTGACCTTCAGGCAGCTGCGGCCAGTGGAAGATTGCTAAGCTTGCAAAGGTATCACAGGAGGCCTTAGCAGGTCAGAGGACTGATAATGAATTCCATCACTTGTTTGATAAAACTACAGCTACTAATAACAGAGTATTTAGAAATTAGCATTGTTGCTTATGGATTTATATATTTCAAAAACTATATCATTTACATTTACAGATTGATTTTCACTTTTTAACAATTCTCTGGCATTCTAAAGGAACAAAATACTGCAAAATAGGTTTTTTTCAGTCCAAGAAATGACAGTCAATTATCATGGGTTAAAATGTTTCCACGCTTCTCCCTCCTATTACTGTTCTCTTTGTAGTTACAGTAGCTCACATAATAACCCATATTGCACAACGCTTTATTTAACACAGCACTTTTATCACCAAAAAAACCCTAGAACTAAAGTAGGAAAGGTATTATTTTCTATATACGGATAAAGAACCTGAGACTCAGAGTGATTAGCAAACTTGTCCATGATCCCTTGGCTAATAAGTGGTGGACTTAAGACTTGAAACCAGGTGTGATTCCAAGGCGAATGCTCCCTTGGGTATACACTGATATAGTCAGCTAGGTAGCACAGTGAGATGTGGGATGGAGGGTAGCTTCAGACATTTACTAGTTGCATGACCCTGAACAAATCACTTAAACTCTGTTCCTCCATTTTCTCACAGGGTTGTTATGAGGACCAAATGAGAAAGCATATAAAAACATATAAAAAGTTCTTTGCAAATTTTAAAACATTATATAAATGCTAGCTATTACCATTATTAGTGTATCTCCCTAATAATTTATAAAATAAGAATAGCAATGTCTGGAAAATGAGGTGCCTTAAATTCCCTGACATCATCCCATTAGAACTTAGTCTGGGTGATGTATGTTGGGAATGGCTTTTGCCATGGTGGCCAACCTTAAGACTCTGGAAGACCTAGGTTCCAGGCCTACCACTGACTCTAGCCATAGCACCATGCCGAGTCACTTATCCTCTCAGCACCACCAAACAATTCTATAAGACTTTGAGTTCTAAATGAGTAGCTGATTCACATTAGAGAGAGTTTGCAAAATCCACAAAATCACTGATCCAGACAGACCACGCCAAAACCCTGTAAATAAGCCATCTGCAGTGTCAATATTATTAGTAAATCTTTTAATGCTAACTGAATTTGAGGTACTACATTAGACACAAAAAGTATCTAGCAAGAATCCACTTTAACTTGCTCCTCTCCAGGAAACTGTAATTTAATAGACAGCAGGTTGATAAGCAGTTAATAAGAAGAAGCCTGAGGATCCCTGGGGAGAAGTTGCTGGTTTTAGAAGCAGATTTACTTGAAAATGATTATGGGTGAAAGAAGAAAGAGAAAGAATTGACAAGTAGAGTTTTGCAGATAGGATGGCAAAACAATGACATTATTAGCCTCCCGGTTATTTCCCTGTTTGCTTCCTTCGTAACCAAACTTCAATGAAAATTGAGAAGGGAAAACAAAGGTGCCAAGAATTACCCATTTTGTAAAGGAATCCCTATCTTTAAGAGTATTTAGCCAACTACGGCACAACATTATCTTCTCACTTCCGAGTCCTGTTACTGCCAGGAATCTGTTTTCATCTTGTTTCCCTGCCAGAAATTAACAAGGCAATAAGGAGGGGAGACTTTTTAAGTCTTTAAAGAAACCTCTGCAATTACCTGTTACTAATGAGAAAATACAAGGCAAATTTTCACAGCTGTTTGTGAGAGGAAGCAAAAGTAAAAAAGAAAGAATGAGCAGGCTTTGTCTTAATCACAGATTTTCAAAGATTGTTAATGCCTGTAGCCCAGCCCTCTCATTTTATAGATGAGGAAGCCAAGGCTCAAAGATTTGATGTGACTTGACTAAGACCACAAAGCTAGCTTATCAGAGAGCTGGGAATAGAACCCAGATCTCTTGACTCTCAGGCCTGTATTCTTTCTAGTAGCCCACCCTGGTGAGGAAAGTTAACGAAAATGAAATCTTACAGAGTAACCCAGATAGCCTTTAATTCAGCCTGCTGGTATTTCTGGAAAGTTGTTCATCTTTACTTAACCTATTTATAAAATGAGTGAAGCATAAATTCAATCCAATTCAATTAATATTTATTGAGACCCCACAGGGTGCCCAGCACCGGCAGGATCACTGAAAGGTGAGGCAATGAATCAAGTAGTAATCTGTGATGAGTTTTCCTTTTTTCATCTCCGAGGAAATTTTCTTCTGATAGGCAACAATAACACAGTCCTACCACTAAGAATACCAATGCTTGGGAATAAGGTGGGATGGCCTGAAATTATCCTGTCACTTTGGGGTGAAATATAATTATTCCATTAGACTTCAGCCTTTATCCTGAGAGCTGAGAATGGCCTTTATACAGACAGAATAGACAGACAATTTAGGAAATGCTGGGCAAGATTTATGCCCAAATACGTCTCCTCTGTCTGCCATTCCAAAATCCTGTTACTGCCTGGAATTCTTTCTTGGAGTGCTGGGAAGAAAAATATTCCAGATAAACTAAAACTGAAGGCCTTTAACCAAGAATCTATTTAGAAACTAGGCTAGAACACACAAGACAATAATGAAGTTATTTTTTTCCCTAAAACTTTCCCAAAGTACATTATTCTAGTACCTGAAGACATTTCACTCAACCAAGTCGAAAGCCATTACTGCATAGAAACAGAAACATTTTTGTTCATTCTCTAATGAGACAGATTCTTTTGTGGTAGAAGAAAGAGTGAATATGGTCTGTTACATTTGGCCCTGAGGAGAAAATTAGTCAACAGAGGTGTAGCATCAATCTATCTTTTGAATACTTAGCTTTACATAATCATGCTTGAAGTAACCTAATTTCTCTGTCTACCAGACTTGAAAAACATTGATAGAATCATAGCATAATACACTGAGTGGAAAAGGACCCCAGAGGCCATATAGTCCAACTCCTTCATTTCACAAATGAGGAGGCGGAAGCCCTAGAAAGTTGGTGACTTGCCCAAAGTCACATACACAGTAATCATCAGAGATAAGATAGAAATTCAGGTCCCATGACTCCAAAATCAGTGCTTTTTTCCTGCTACATCGCTTTGGAGGTATCATAAAATATGACACTTTGAAGAAAGTAATAATAGCTCGCATTTCTATAACACTTTGCATACATTATCTCATTTCGCCCTCACAACACCCTGGTAAATTAGGTACTATTATTATCCCCATTTTACAGGCTCAGAACACTTCAGTGACTTGTCTCATATCACAGAGCTAATAAGTTTTGGAGATAAGATTCAAATCCAAGTCTTTCTCACTCCAGGTTCCATGCTTGCCACTGTAGCATGCTACCTTTCAACATTTATAAAGACTTGTGAAGAACAGTATATTGCATTAAGAATTCTTCGGGGTGGATCAAGGATCAGAATTTACATATTAGCCTTGTTAATTTCTGGCAGGGAAACGAGATGAAAACAGATTCCTGCCAGTAATGGGACTTGGGAATTAGAAGATAATTTTTTATTCTAATCTACAGGGGTCTTCTCTCTCTTTATTTTTCTCTATCTTTCTCTCCCTCTCTCCTCTCCCCTTACCCCCCTACACATACACACACACATCACACATCACACATCACACATATTTAGATGCTCCTTATAGATATCTATGAGGACTCTCAATCTACTGTTCAGTTCAAGCAATACCATTACTTATGTCTGATAAAATATTCAAATCAAGCCAAACTCCCAAGTTTTTCAAAGTTTGTCTTTCACTAACTCCAGCAGGACTGAATTTTGAGAATTTAGATTCCAAAAGTAGACAGGCAGATTTGAGTCAGCATCCCACCTAGCTTCTGCTTCAAGAGTCATGGAGACAAGAGGATACTTTAATTCTGACAGAGATTAACAATTTTACTTCCAAATAATGTGGCTTTTACAAAGCCCACCATGCTTTGCCTTACCACTATATCTTAAGCATGAGCAGAACTTTCCATCCTTCACGCAGCTATAACCACCTATCTACACCACCTCCCATCATTGACACCTGAGTTCTTTGAAAGCAGGGCCATTTTGCTTTTTTTTTAATTTACATTCCCATAACTTAGCAGAGTACTTGACACATTATAAGCTCTTAATTAATACTTCTTGAATCCTTCCTTCATTACTGTGTTCCTCTTTAAACCAAATTATATCCTTAGTATGATGCCGTACAAACTCCAGTTGCATCTGTTGATGAAATTGTGATGGTTATGTGACAGGGAATAGCATTTCTTTCTAGATATTGACATTTTTTTCGAGCCACATGCTTATTCCTATGATATAAAAGAGATACTGCTGCAGAAACTCTACAATTGTAATTAGAGGTGATGCCCCCGAAGATACTTAACTAGACTTTTTCCCCCCTAAATGGTAGGCATACCTGTTCTTATTACTGAGAAGTAATAAAGTGGCTCATTCTGGAATAGTCCTATGAGCTTGTGCAAGTGATTAATGGTAAGTAGCTAATTAATTTGTTGTTCTGTCAGGTCCCACTCTTCGTGACCCCATTTGAGATTTTCTTGGCAGGGATACTAGAGTGGTTTGTCATTTCCTTCTCCAGCTCATTTTATAGTTGAGGAACTGAGGTAAATAAGGCTAAGTGACTTGCCTAGGGTCACACAACTTTTAAGTGTATCGGGCCAGTTTTGATCCCAAGTCTTTCTGGCTCCAGGCCTGGCACTCTAACTACTGTGCCACCTAGCTGCCCCCAGCTAATAAATAGCATTAGTGTTACCTAGTTTTATGGAATGGTTCTGGACCTGTTTAAATCAGTAAGATCATGCATAAAGAGTCCCTCATTTGCCAAGAAAGATTGTCAATCAACTTGCATCCAGTCCTCCACTCTCTTGATCTCAAGCAAAGCCATTTCTTGATGATAAAGCAATTGTTTTGTTGCTCACAAAGCATTTTGGGCATTGCTGCTATGTGCCTCTGGCAGGGTATAAATCTCTCTGACCATTTTCCATTTTCTCCTACCTCACAAATATGTAGAGAGATATATAGATTGGTAGCACTGGGTGGGACCTTAGAGATCATCCTGACCAATACTCTAATCTTACAGATAAGAAAATAAGGCACAGAGTGATTCACTAACTTTCTCAAAGCTACTCAGGGAGCAAATAAGCATCAGAGCAAAGATTCAAACTCAAAATCCTCAAATTCCAAGCCTTTGTACTGAGTGAGTAAGTTATAAAGAAAACAAAAACATACCTTTGGTTGGATTCTCAACTGATTAAAATCCAACAGTGATTAGGTTCCAGATTTGTTCCCATGACACTGTTCTTGATTCATTGTGATAGCTTTGGCCATAACTTCTTCTTATAGGGGAGGATGAAAGAAAAATTTGGTTCTAACAGATTAAACAGAGGTTATATTTATTAACCCTTATTTAATCACTGCAGCCAAGCAAACAACTTTAATCAACAGAATAGTGCTGCAGTTCAATATTTACATCGTGCATGAAAATATGGCATTTAATCTAATCAAATCGGCCAACGCTGAACACACCACATTAAATGTTTGCTCTTCAAATCTGGAATTCATTGCTTCTGTCACTCTAATTCCCGAACCCAATTTGAAAAGAGTTTGCATTATATGCTATCTTGCAGCTTTATGTGTTTGCTGACCAAACATTATGTGTTTGAAGACCTTGCCTTCCTGAAAGTGACATTGTTAAAAATCGGGAGTGTGCAACAGTTTCTGTTGCTCATAGAAAATCGGATGTGGTTTTAAAAGGAAAAATACAGAACAATAGTCTGAGTTTTTTCCTCTGTTGTTTAAGATGATTTTTCTTGATTCTGGAAAATATTGACATTTTATATATCCTTACACCGTCTAGTAAAATAATGTAGAATTGGTTCTCCAACTCCTTCCTTCCAGTTGTCCCTGGAACCAAGTATTTTTACACAGTAGAAATGAATGCAAAACAATAGTGAAGGAACAAGAAAGCAACATGGTCTTCCTGAAGTTTATTTGGTAAACAGAGCAATGAGACATAGGATGAGGCTCAAAAATGGCAGCCATACATCTGTCCTTAATGCTCACTTCTTTTTGCTACTAAACCCCAAATCAGCCCCATGAAACATAGGGTAACAAGAGAATTTCTACTGCTTTACATCAACTCTGTCATAATATAAAGACCACAGGGCTTAGAATCAGGAAAAGACCTTGGTTCAATTACTGCCTGGCATTTATTAGTTGTGCGAGCTGGATGAATCACTTAGCCGCATGGTACCTCAGTTTCTTTATCTGTCAAATAGGGATAATAAAAGCTTTAGTGTCAAAATCCAATTTGAAGCACTTGCAAACATTAAAGCTCTCTATAAATGTCAGCTATTGGTGCTATTAGGTGGGTCATTTATGCATTAATATGAACAGAAATGAGGTTATAAGAATCTCCGTCACAGGGATGGAAGGAACTGATTTTAACAAAATGCAAAAGGACCCCAAAAAAACACAAGTCAGCACAAACTTATCTTCCTGCATCCCTCATAAGTATGGCTCTAGAAACACAAAATAATCTTGTATTCGTTCCTTCAGTGAACAAATATTTGTTGAAAAGAACTACCTTCAAAACAGTACCAGGCACTTAAGGAAAATATAAAAATGAATATGGAGTATTCTATGAACTTAAGGAATTTATCATGTAAGCGAAGTAGGGGGAAAGGTCACAAGCACCATAATAACCATAGTAAAAAAACTGATAAGTGCCATAAAAGAAGTATACTCAAAGCATTGTGGTAATTAATAAACTCTCGGTGCACTGAAGTTAATATCTGAATTAAGGAGAGAAAGATAATCTCTTTTGTAGCATCAGGGAAAGCTTCAGAAGAGAGGTGATATTCAACCTAAAACATGAAGGATTGTTAGAATTTCAAATTGGAAAGAATATTCCTGGAAAAAGGCAAAGCATGAGCAAAGGTAAAGAGATAAAAAAAAAAACTGAGGATCGTTTTGGGGGAATAGCAAAGAATTCAGTTTATCTATGGTATTATAGTAGATGTATAAAACTAATTATATGTAGCGAAAGGTATAATAATCACATTTGTGTAGTACTTGAAGTCTGGCAAAACATTTTTTTTAATTTAATTTATTTAATATATTTAGTTTTCAGCTTTGATTTTCACAAGAGTTTGAATTACAAATTTTCTCCCCATTTCTGCCCTCCGCCCCACACCAAGATGGCATATATTCTGGTTGCCCTGTTCTCCAGTCAGCCCTCCCTTCTGTCACCCCACTCCCCTCCCATCCCCCTTTCCCTTCTTCTCTTGTAGGGGCAAGATAAATTTCTATGGCAAAACATTTTATAGACCTCATATCATCACCCTAAGCACCTGGTAAAGCAGGTTATGCAGAAGACCATTTCCAATTTATAGAAGAAATGTAAGTCTAAGTGAGGCATTTCTGACCACCAAAACCAAACTTTACACTTAGATCCCCCGACATTAAATACATTTTACTTTATTAACTCTCTGTGCAATGGAAAGACACTGAAAATTTTTGAGAAGATGACTCATAACCTTAGAGCAGTACCTTAGGAAGAATTGGAGGTTGGAGAGCTAGCGGGTAGAGAAATAAACTCCTTCCAAAGTCTTTTTTTATAAAGCGTTCTGAACTTTCAAGGTAACCCTCCATTCTCCATCAGCAGCTCTGCTTAGTTTCCATGCCATCATGCCCCATGGTGGCCCTGCCCCCTCTATTCTTCTCATTTTCTGCTTCCTTTTGTGTGTTGTCTTCCCCTATTGGATTGTAAATTCCTTGAGGAGAGGGGCTGTCATTATGTGTATCCTCAGTGCTTAGCAGTGTCTGGCACATAGTAGGTGCTCAATAAATGTTTCTTGAATTGAAATTGAAGCAAAAGATGAAGGGGATAAGATATAATCTAGACAAGTGGATAATAGTATAAACTGTGATAGGTGCAGTGGGAGTGAAAATGAGGGACTGGATATGAGATACGTTTCAAAGGATAGCACAGGACTTAGCAACTATTTGGGTGTGAACAGTGAGAAAAAGCAAAAGAGTGTAAAATTACTAAAAAAAAAAAAAGAAAACAGTAATGACCCATGGTGGTTGGGAGGATGGTGGTACCATTAACAGATAGAAAAATTTAGGAGAGGGAAAGTTTTGGTGAGAAGATGAAGACTTCAAATAAGTTTACAATATCTATGGGACATTGAGATGTGAGTATCTGGCACATTTGGAAATATGGGACTAGAGCTCTGAGGAGAAGTTGAAGGTCTTTTGCACAAAGGTGATTATTAGAAGCCACAGGAATAAAGGGAATCAGAAAAAAATAGATTCTAGGGAGAATCAAAAAAGGTCAAGGATGAAATATTGGGTGACGCCTGTGTTTAAAGGGTAAAAGAGCAAGAAGAAAACCAAGAAAAAGTGATAAAAGAGTAAGCCAGATAATAATTAGAGTGTAGTAATGAAGCCAAAGGGGAAATGGTATCAAGAAGGAAGCAGTTGTTCACAATGTCAAATGCTGCAAAGAAGTCATTATTATGAAGACAGAAAAGTGTGATTTTGGATTTAGAAATAAAAGATTATTATTGATAGTAGGATGGGGAAAGCAGTTTTAGTAGAGTGATAAGGACTGAAACCAAGTCAAAAGAGCTTGAAATTAATTTGATAGGTAGTGGAGGATGCATTTAAATTTTTGTAGAACAATCTGGAACTATGCCCAAAAGTGAACCAAAACTTTGATCCAACAGTACCACTACTAGGTCTGTATCCCAAAGATATCATTAAAAATAAGAGAGAGAAAAGAACGTGCATATGCAAAAACATTTATAGCAGCTATTTTTGTGGAAGCAAAGAATTGAAAATTGAGGGGATGCCCATCAATTGCGGAATTGTTGAACAAGCTATGGTATATGAATGTAATGAAATACTATTGTGCAGTAAGAAATGATGAACAGGCAGATTTCAGAAAAACCTGGAAAGACTTGCACAAACTGATGCAAAGTGAAATGAGCAGAACCAGGAAAACATTATGCATAGTATCAGCAACATTATGTGATGATCAGCTATGAATGACTTAGCTCTTCTCAGCAACACAATGATCCAAGATAAGTTCAAAGGACTCACAAAGGAAAACACTATCCATATTCAGATAAAGAACTGATGGACTCTGAATGCAGATCTGAGCATATTTTTTACTTATTTTATTCTTTCTCCTGGTTCTTTTTCCTTTTGATCTGTTTCTTCTTCCACAATTGTGATGAATATGGAAATATATTTTACATGATAACATAGGTATAAACTTTATAAACTGCCTAACATTTTAAGAAGAGGTGAGAGAAGGGAGGGAGAAAAAGTCATAACTCAAAATCTTGTTAAAAATGAATGCTGAAAATATTCTTGATATATAATGGGGGGGGATAAAATACTATTTAAAGCAAAAAAAATTTAAAAACAAAGTTTTTTTTTCTAGAAGTGAGATGACTAGAAACTAATTTGTGGGAGGAAAATTTGGTGATGGTATATAGGATAGATTAAAAGTAGAGGTTGGAGACTAAATAGCATTAATATGCTATACATTAATATGCCATAATTGAGGCAATGAGGATCTGATGTAGAATTCTGCCCATGGAAGTGGATAGGAAAAGATGGATGAGAGAAATAATAAAGGCAAAATCAACACAACTTGGCAATTGATTGGACTAGAGGCAGTGTTGTTATGGTTAGTGAGTATCAAAGATTAAGGAATCAAAACTGATTTGAAGGTTTGAGTGACTGGGTGGGAAAATAGTGATATCATTAACAGAAATATGAAAAGAGGGTTTGGGAGTTGCTTTGGAGGATAAGGCAATGAGTACAACAATGATGTTAGTCATTTGGAATCTTGGATACTCTAAGATCCAGTCTGACCTACTTTATGCAAATAGAATCACTACTTATGGAATGCTAGATATTAACTTCATGTGACATTGTTGAGACTACAAATTCCAAATCAAATATGCAAAGATCTACTTAAGGAATCTCCATATAATGAAAGAGGAAACTGAATCCATTTCCCTTCTAAGCTTAGAGTTAAGTCAAGGAAAAGCCTTGACTTTCACAAGAATGTTTGTCTCTGACACAATAGACTCTGACAGATTAGATGACAGGAACTAGAGCTGTTTATTTCCGTATATTAAAATATATACTCATTCCCTCATTGGTTCAACCCTGAAACCTCTGTTTCTACTCACTGAACAGTCCTTCCTTGAATGTTATTGCTATTACTCTCCAGGGATACCCTTTCTATCCATAACCCACCTTAATCAGGCAACAAACTCCAAGGTTTGGAAACCCTTCTCTCTTTCTCCCCATTTCCCATGTGGCTCACCTTCTCCTTGGCCCTGAAAATCAGTCTGTCATCCAGCTAGCCTCCTCCTCCTACAAAGACTGAAAAGACTTTCCCCCCTCCCTATGTGCCCTCATGATAATCCTATTTTTTTTCCTCTCCCTGCTCATTTTTTCCCTCAACCTTATCTGCAATTTTTTTTTCTAAATAATCCTTTTTTTTTTTTCCTTATTACTTATTTTCCACAAAGTTCCTTCTCTCTTGTTACCTCCATGTTCTGGATGAAGAAACTGACACAATGAGAAATTAAATGATTTCCCTGAATGCTCCCAAAGAAGATCGTGGCACAGTGACAGCTCAGGAGGAGCCCATTCTGTGCCCAGCACTTTGTACAGTAAATCACACTGAAGCTTATTATCTTTCCCCCTGACAGGAACACCCTCACTGGCTGCTTCAGTGGTGGGGGAGAGATTGTGGCAAGCCTGATAATTAGGTGGCAAATTCTGGAAGCGGTATCTTCCTGAAAATTACATGGTAAATAATTGCATTTGTAGGGAACAAATAATTCAAATATTCGTTACCATGTCAAATGCAATTTTAAGATCTGATGAGGCAAATCTTGTTTAGTAGGTGAAAACAGAAGATATAAAGCAGATAATTGTCAAGTGATTAAACAGAAAGTGCCATGCATGTATGATTAATGCAAACTTTTACAGATAGGCAAGTAGGAGAGATGACCAGAGAATCGACTAGAATCCTCCTTTTTATTCATTTGGTGATCTTTCTCAGAATACCAGGTCCAGAAACCACTAAAAGGAACCGAATCAAATTCATACAGGATAAAGGGACTTTGGGATATTTTTGCTAGTAAGTATGCTTAAGATATTTTCTCTTCTTCTTGAAGAATCCCCAGCTATGAGTTCCTTCAGTTCTCCTTGAGTCACCTGTCTTCTTCCACTGTTCTCTTCTTAATTGACATTTTTTCTCACTCCTCAAGAGTAGATTGGATTCTCTTCCCTACAACCACATGAATAGAGCTTTTGCTCCTATTACTCTTGCCAATGGGCCAAAGAGAATGAAGGACCTGACCCATGCTCTCCTTCTTTGAAGAATGACCATATGAAATCAATCAATAAGTCAGTATTTACTGATCACCTGTAAAGTTCCTTGTGTTTTGCGAGGCAAATTAAAAAAAAAAGGTAGGGTCCTTGGTTATAGGGTCCTCGGCAAAATAAACAAGCGAGCATCTATTTTATATGCATAAGTAAAAATAGCAGAGTAATTGCCATACTTGTCCCAACGTGAGCTGCACTTACCTCCAAATATGGCTTGTACAAAACCTGTCTATAATTTCATTCTGAATCCAAGTGGCTTTAATCTGCCCTGCCCCTAGCCTGTTCTGTGTTTATTGAGAAGTTTGGGAAGGCATGAGGCAGTGAGGTTTTTCTGCATTGTTTCAGGAGTGCTGATTTCCCAATTACCTGCTTTTGCTTAAAGGTTCTATGGATATAGTCATGGTAGGTTGCAGGGTCCTTCCTCTCGGACTCAGCTAGTAGACTCCCCAGTCTTCCCCCTGCTCCTCTCTACCCCTTACCCTTGGGGTCTCCATGAGCAGCTATTCCATTGCACAGCAGGCACTCTCACTAGATACCTACAACTCCATAGTAGTTCTTTGTAAATGATATCTTACTCTAGACATTTTCACTGGTTGCCCTCCATATGTGGAACTCTCTTCACTTCCTAACTTCCCTGGCTTCCTCTCAGTCTTAAGTTCTACCTTCAACAAGGCATCTTTCCCAATCTCCCTTAATCTTAGTGTCTTTTATTTGGGAATATTTCCAATTTAATCTGTAAATAGCCTGTTTGTACATAGCTATTTGTAGTAAACTCTGATCTCCTCGAGGGTTTATTTTGCTGTCATTTGTTTTTGCCCTTCTGTGTATCCTCACACAAAGACTGGCACATAGTAGGCACTTAATACATTCTTGTTATTTGCTTATTCAACCATATGCTCCTCATAGTAAATATTGTTTTTATACAGTAATTGCTTTTTAGTATTTGTGTTGTGTTAAAGATATCTTATTTTATGGGCATAGCATTCAGAAGTGGCCTATATTTGGAACATTCACCATCACATGAGAGGTTTCCCATACAAAGCTGGGATGCAAATTTCAAGAAGAATATTAGATACAGATGAGAAGGGCGGAAAATTTTGCTTGTTTTGTAGGATATATCTTGTTCATTTATCCAGGATTGATGGATGACACAGTTACGGCTCTTCTAGTTACTTGGATTTCTTTGCTCATTCCCACCATTCAAATATTTCATTGCTCATTACCAAAACCCAAGGAAGGCCAAAGGCAGGGAACGAATGAAAATAATGAACTTGCTGATTTTACTACATACCTGCAGTGTTAATCATAGGCTTAATGGACAAAGATAATGAAACTCTTACCCATATGAAAGTTTTAGATGTATTTAGAGTTTTAAGACCATTTTCCAAAAAAAAAAAATTAGGAATGAAGCTATTCAGTCATATTTCTAAAGCATATGTAACTTTTAATATTATTATTTTACTTTTACTGTGTTTGAAGAAAGACCTTCAGCTCAACCTTTAAAAAAATTAAAATGTTTATTGGAAATAGTAAAGGGCAACTACTGTCTAGTTTATAAATGGGTGGTCAATATCCAAAAGTACTTGTAATAGTACCATAATGGCATAATCCATTCCCCAAATGGTACCATTCTATAAATCTTGCTTATATATTATTATACTTTGTCAAGTTTCTGTAGATCATTCACTTGTAAAAAGAGCATCTTGATGAGTTGGTAAAAGAGTAGCTGACTACAGAATTTGATTTTAGAAGCAATAAGGGTCCCTCCTCCAAATCAATTCTTTCCTACCTGCTCACTAAAGATCCCTTGAACAGGGAACAAAAGTGTTTGTTCTACTTTTAAAGAGAAACTTGAAAATGCAAGTATCTTTCTGGAATAAAGAATGCACAAATTCTAATTCATACTACAGTGTAAATGACTGAGAAGTAGTTTTGATGTGAATGTGGAGGGGCATTGGGCAGCTGGGTGGGTAAATATTAAAGAAAAAAGAACCTGAGGTCATAAAAAATAAACTACACCTAGGCCCTAATTACCAGCATAAATCAACTGGGAGCTAGCAAAAGCACCTCGGTTATAGAGACCATTTTTTTCTGATTCATTTCATTTTATGCATCCCTATCACCAGCCCAAGTACCCTCCCACCCAACCTCCATTCTCACACACACTGAGAGATGTAGTTTCAGGCCATGGAAGGAGAGGAGAAACTAAAATTGGGTACCCTTTGCTTTTTTTTTCAGCCATACTTTGTCACTAAAGGCACTGTGTATCACTGTGTCTACTCTTCCTGTCATTAAAATGCTCTGAAATATTTCACTCTTCAGCATTTTAAGATGAGATAAATGATAGGCTGCAAGTTGGTATGTGAAGGGAGATCAGAATCTTCGTGCTGTTAAGTGGTTTCTGAGGCACCAGAGCATGGCCCCGGTGCTATAAAGAAGGACTCCCTGATGGATTGTTAGCAATACCCTCACTCCTTCCAGGACAATAATATTGACTTCACATTAGATAAACATGAATCTTCTAAACAAGAGGTGAGTACACAGGAATCAGCTTCTCCTTCGCATTGCAGTTAGGAGTCTTCAGGACACAGTCCATAGAGTTTCATTTTAACTGTAATTACCTTTTGCAGAGAGGTGAACAAGAGTAACAAATGAATCCCAATGCGACAACATGGGGCTCTCTGGCAGAGAAAATGGAAGGGATCAGACCTATTAACATGCCCATTTTTGTTTTGAACCAAATTCATTATTAACAAATCATAGTCATTATAGATGTCTCTACAGGTTTCTTCTATGTCTTTTAAGGAAGTTGTAGGAAAAAATAAACTAAAATTTGGTAATTGGGTTAAAACAATGATTGTCACTGCTTAAATACAGGTTATGTCATGGTAATGAAGGCAGTTCCCTCCAGCGATAAGGTTAGTAATCACTATGTGCTGATATCCTAAGTTAGGATAAGAAGGTAAGAAGACATTAGTCAGTTTCACCAATTCTTTCAAGAGTTTCGTCTTTTTTTTTCCAGGTGAGATTTAGTAATGGTCGTATTTTTTGAAGGGTGACTGGAAAGGTTCCAAACAGTTGGCATCTTTGACATGTAGGAATAAAGTAGGTAACTAAGTCAATAAGCACACAAAGCAGGTTAGGAAGAGGACACAAAGAAAGAGTTGAGGAAGAAAGGAATGAGGTAAAAAAAATTTCTTGAATGACTCATTTGGGACTATGATTTCCCATGCTAACTTTTAAGCACATCTGCCCAGACTCATGCATACACAGTAATTTTTACTGTGGTTAAGGTATAGATTCTAATTTTCCAAGAAAGTCCCCCATAGAATGGCTGTGTCGTATTGTATTATGAAGGCAGAATTTATGATTTCAAAGAGAATCATATATATGTCTGAATGGTTCAGAACCGCAGGATATAAGGAATTCTCTAAGTAGAAGGGAGAAGAATTAAAGCATTTATTCAGGCTCCACAGTAACAGACCCACTAACCAGCCTCCCCATTTTGATATTTTGATCAAAAG